>CAMZMU010000089.1:41706664-41933059 GCA_947311845.1 Poa pratensis | reverse complement strand
TCACCAAGTGTAATGAACCAATTCGTTTCTCGATGAAACATTGCGCTGAGGCGCCGCTATGTAATATTTTGGTGGTTTTACTTTTCATCATCTTAGTTCATTTCGCGCTTATATTCTTCCCCATGCGCACCTCGCGAGCGGGGGCTGAGTACGGTGACTGTGCCTCAAGAGCACCCCAACAGCACCGCAAAATCCAAAGGATCCGAGCTCTAGCACGTGAGCACGCTCTCACGCCTGTTACCTCCCCAAAGAGCTCTGGCCCATGGGCTTGCTCCCAAAACACGCCACCTCACCAAAGGACCTTGGTACTTACTCTCCTCGCGAGATACCCATGAGGAAGCCTATAAGCGCGCATGGGTGTTTACTACCATGTGCCGCTTTGGGTCTGCCTCTCTAACCAATACAGGGAACAAGAAGTCCTCCCCAAGGTCGAGAAGTCACGCTCCGACCCCTAGAAGGGAGCGCACCATCAGGGAAGCCAACGCCCTCTACGAGGCCAAAGTCTCACCAAGCTAAGTCTAGCGCTTGCGCTCCTCAGAAGTGTTTTCTCCCTCTCACGGGCACCTGTCGCCCCTCGAGCGGTTTTTTCTCTCTCACACTCCATGGACTGCTTGTGCGTCAAAGGGGAGCCCTCGAGCACCGCGACTCGAGAGCCCTTACCTCTCCAAGCCTTAAACACCCCCCGGCCTTGCCGAGTCACGCTCCGGCATACCGTAGCGGCGGTGTCATAGCGCAAAGAGACGGGTCCTGACGACGTAGAGCGAAGAAAGACATGGAACAGGGACAAAGGACCCTTCGAGGGGCACACACACATGTTTGCATACGATTAAAGTATCTTACAAGCCAGCGTGAATTAAAACAAGTCTTAAAACAAAGATAATTGCGCCAAGCGCATCTTGTTGCAGGAGTGGCCTAGGCAGAGGGTTCACCATCGCCGTCCTCTTCAGCCTTCTCTTCTTCGGCGCCTTCATCCTCCTCAGCGGCCTGCTCCGCCTCAACCCTCTTGAAGCGGTCGACGTAATCGTTGACTTCTTCTCGAACCAAGTTGGAGAGCTCCCAGGCGGATCTCCCTCGATGGGCTCGGTCACTGACTCGAAGTCGAAGCCGGGGTGAAGGCGCTGGAGGTTGGCGAAGACGCGATCGATCGCCACGGTCAAGAGCTTGCGGCACTCCTCATCAACAACGTCGCCAAGTTCCGCCACAGGGCCCTCGAGCACAGAGAAGAGCTGGTCGAAGTAAGCAAGATATGTGGCGGCATCAGCGTTCCCATGGACGGGAACAATAGGTGCATCCACTCCTAGCTGCCCCGCGAGAGTATTCCCCCGGGCCACTAAGGATTGGAACATGCGCTCCCGTTGCTGCGTCAAGACCTGTGCCGCCTGCACGCGATGCTCAGCCTCTTCGGCGCGCTCCACGACAGGGCCCACCTGAGCGGTCAACTCCTTCATGTCCGCCATCAAGAGGCAAAGTTCTGTTCCGCACGCGCCCGAGCCTCCGCGGCAGCCTGGAGGCGAGAGTCGAATCGCTTCTTCTGGGCCTCAAGGTCCTGGACGCGAGCCTCAAGCTCTTTGCGTCTCTTCGTGAAGCGCTCCTCTTGCTTCTTGGCCTTATCCGCGAAGTCTTTTCTACAGCTGTCGCGAAAGAGCTTCTCCTTCGTCGCAGACTCTTCCGCCATCTTCTCCTCCTTTTTGCGAAGGTTCTCGTTGGTCAGCGCAAGGCGCTTCTGGTAGAACTCCTCATCTTGAGTGACCTTGTACTCGCGGGCTTCCAGGTGCTCCCGCTGCGCGGATTGATCCTTCTCGATCTGCTCAACCTGGTCTTCGCGTTTGCGCGCCTCGGCCTCGCGGGCGTCGAGATCAGCTCCGCGCTGCACGATCAAGTCTTCGCGAATGCTCAAACTCTCACGAATTTCTCCAAACTCTGCCGCACATTTTCCGACTCGGCGACGATCCCCGCCTCGCGGTCAGAAGCTCTTTGTGCTTGGCGGAGACCGCCGCTCGCGCGCCGCCAGCTCCTGGTGTTTGGCCTCGGTCTCCACCTCGAGAGCCTCGCGCCTAGCACCCAGGTCCGCTAGGGTCTCCTCGACCTCGCGGACCACGCTGATGCGGATTCCTCAGCAGAGCGCAGCGCTGCCTCGCGCTGCGCCTGGGCAGCTTCGTTCTTCCGGCGGCAGCTCTCCACGGTCTCATGAAGACAAGCCCAGCCCCGCGCAAGCTCAGCGGCCTCCTCCGCCCTGGAGCGATCTTCCTCGGCAAGCTGGGCCTCAAGCTCGTCGAGAACCTCCCTCGCCGAGCGGAGGACAGCCCCACGGCGGGCTGCGGCGGGGCGCCGCCCCCGCAGAACTAAGGCCCATGGCTCGCCGGAGGGCCTGGAAACGCCGGCGCCTGCCGAGGATTCCGGAGCGTCCAACCTTGGGCTCCGAGTGGCCTCAAGGCGCGCCTGGGGGCTCTGGTGCGAGCCCCCCTCTTGGTCCACCAAGGGGCCTTCAGGGGGCTTTGATGAGAACCCCCCTCACCGGAGGCCTCCTGGGGGTTCGGGGCATCTTCATCTTCAACCACGTCATTCTTCTGCCCCTGGGGAGCGCTCTCCTCTCCAGGGACAGGGTTGGCCTTCTCAGTTGAGGCCGCCTCCCCAGCGGCCTCAGAGTCCGCTGTGGCCTCTCCAAGTTTCGTGCTCGGTGGGGGCGATGACGCGGCGGCCTCCTCCATTTCGACGTCAGCGCACGCCCCCGCGGACGCCCCTGTCACCGCGGCACACTCCTTCGCCGGCGGCGTGAACCTCGCCGCATCCGCATCCGCCGTCCCCTCCGGCTGCGGGGGGAGACGTCAGGCCGCATAGGTGGAGGCATCGCCACCTCTGCCCCCTCCATCTCCTTGCAGTGCTCCTCTGCTTCAGGAGGCGGCGCCGCCTCAGGAGATGAAGCAGTGCCCTCGGGAGGCACCTCGTCAACTGTACACGCTGCAGGCGCCGCTGCAGCGCTGGGGATCTCTCCAAGCCTCCGAAGTCTCCGCCTCTTCGGCACCTCGGGGCCCCTGGAGAGGCTAAAACTCAAAAACTCCGCAGGAAGCCTACGCAAAAGCAAGCCAAGACAGAAAAGGGAGTCAGTTCTTACCCTGATGTCTTGGCGCGGGAATCGACCCACACCGTGTTCGACGACCGCCACGGCCTCGGTGGTGCGGCTCCGGCGCCGGACCCCTCGAGAGCGGCCTCGGCTTTCCTCTTGAGGGAGATGCCCGCTGGACTCCCGGCGGCCCGGTCATGAACGGCCTTGGAGCGGGGCTCGCAATGGCCTGATGAAGCTCCGTCATCGTCGCTCTCCTCTTGCCCCTCGGCGCGCTGCGAGGGAGCGACCACGAACTGGCCGCTGCTGCCTGAGAAGCCTCGTGGGCCTCAACCTCAGGCGCCGCGCTCTTCGAGGTGCTCGAGCTCTCCGCTGGAGAGGCAGAGCCTCCCGAGGCGCCGGTTGCGCCTGCGTCGGATTCCACAGGCGTTACCGTCGTCTCCTCGTCGCCTCAGCTGGCGCCCCCTGCGCCGCGGACTCAGGATCTTCGCGGGGCCCCGCATGTCCCTTGGGCACCAGGCCCCACCGGTCGAACTTCGGCATCGTCTGCACGAGCGAGACGCGGCGCCCAAGGTCAATCCTGTGGAGCGGGACCGCCTTATCGCCGGGCTGGGGGATATCAGGAGCCGTGAAGAGCGTCTCCATAATGGTGCGCACCTCCTGCTGCGTGAAGAGGTTGCGCTCAGGCGCATTTTGTCCCTCTGGTTGGAGTAAAGCCACATTGCGTCCGCGTGCCACTGGAGCGGAGCAATGCGGCGCTTCACGAAGTCCTTGGCCACCATCTGCCCGGTGAGGCCTGCCTCGCGGAGGTCCTTCAAGCGCCTCATCACGGGGCCAAGCGCGGTCCCTTGAGCGCTTTAGAAGACCAGCTCGCCCTCTTCATCGGAGGCGCCTCGGGCAGGTCAAAGAAGGCGCTCCGGCTGCCAAACTTCATGAGGAACCAGCGCTTGCGGAAGTCCTCCACCCTCTTCGTCACATTGGTCACAATGTTCTCGCCGTTCCGCGCGATGGGGATGTATGTGCCCTTCATGCCCTCCGCGATGCGGAAGGACACGCACCCTGACCGCTCCTTGTTCGCCGTGAACCGGAGCGCATAGAAGCTTCGGAAGAGGTCCACCGAGGTGGAATGCCGATGTATGCCTCGCAGAGGTAGGCGAAGATGGCGAGGACAAGGATGGATTAGGATGGAGATGAAGGACCTGGATCTGGTAGCGCTCCAGAACCGCCAGGAAGAAATCGGAGAAAGGAGGCACAAGCCCGGCGAATAGGGTGTGCATGAAGATGGGGTAGAAGTCGCCGAAGGAGTTGTCCGCCGGCTTAAGCACCGTAGCGCCGTGCTCGTTGGTCGCTGAAGCCGCCATGTGACGCACTTTCTCCAGCTGCGCCTTCTTCTTAAAGCGGAAGCCGGTCAGAGCCGGCTCGAAGTCGCCGACCTGCTGCGTCGCGGCAGGTTCGCCGCCCTGCACCACGGCTTTGCCTTTCGAGGCCGCGGAAGCTTTCTTGGGCGCCATTGCCGCAGGATTGCAAGGGGGGAGGTGCGTCGAGACACAGGAGCGCAGGCGTCAAGAGCAAGGAGACGGGCGCGCAAATGAGGCAGTAACTGCTGCCTGAACCGGCGCTGCAGGCTTTATTCCCCTCCGAGCAGTTACCGAGACGTGGTGGGACCCCCCACTACGCCCATCATCTCCGAGGAGAACGTGTCGTCGCGGCGTAACTGCCCTGCACGTGTCTCAGGCCGGCCGGACACTTTGGGCCCATGACGATTCGCCTGCGTCCATTGGACTACATCGTGCCCATCATGGGCCCGGGGGCTACTGTCGGCCCAGTGAAATCCAGGGTGTGCTGGGCCTGTCCTATACGGCCCTCGACACTTGATGGCCGATTTTTGCTAAGGACCAAGCCTACGGCTTGGAGAGCCTCGTGAGGCGAATTGCCTCGCGAGGGGATTTGAGGCAGCGGAGGCATATCCACTGCTGCCCCCTCTTTAAGGAAATCTCCCCTGGGGAGAGGTCAACGCCGAATTCTCTACAGGGCATCCAAGCCCTCGTGGAGATCGCTTCGCTGCAAAGCAACCTCTGCAGAGCGCACATGGGCTCTGCAGCGGCCGCAGAGTGACGCGCGCCCTGCGCGCGGTGACGACGACGCCGCAGTTGCCATTTTGGTGATTAAAGGGGTCAATAAAGCTGTGTCACCCGCTCCGGACTACAAGGATTTCCTCTTTGGTGATAAGGGGACCGGCCGGCGCTACGCTCCAAGGCCAACGTCACCGTGGGCACCCCCACGTTCCTCTGCGGCCCCAGCTGGCCGTCCTGCGTGGACGGTGGGTACTCTACTACAGGAGTCAGCTTTACGCTCATGGACCGCGTCCATGGACGTCCGGGCTGCGATGCACCGCGCTCCACCTTCTGCGCCACGTGACAGCCCTACCACAGTGCGAGTGCAAGGAGGGAGCACGGGGCGCCTATAAAAGGAGGCAAGGTGCACCGTAGCAAAGGATCGCATTCTCATTCCAGCATCGCCACTTACGCGCAAGGAAGAAGAAGACCCTTGCTTCCCTTCCTTGTGTACACCATTGCCAAAAGAGAGCCTTCGGCAAGCTCATTGTACTGTAACCTCTACAAGCAGTGCAATACAGACAAGCAGGAGTAGCGGTATTACCTCCACACGAGGGCCGTGAACCTGGGTACGGGCTGGTGTTCATCTCTGTCGTGATGTCCCTCCGCTTGCTCGACGAGCACCGTCGCCGTGCAGGTTGAGGGTTGTTTGACCAACGTGTTCAGCCCCTTACACGAACTCTCTTCGTGAGCTTGACTATCCCTGTTTCGTGGGAGTCATTCTCCGACGCATCACTCGGTGGCAGGCATGGTGATGTAGAGCCCTCGGTGATGATTCCCCTCTCCGGCAGGGTGCCGGGAAGAGCTTTTGAACCCTCCCGAGCTAGGGTTGACGGAGGCGGCGTCTCTAGAACTTTTCGTAGATAATGGCTCGGGTGTCTAGGGTTTTCCCGTGAAGATGAATAAATAGGCGAAAGGGCGGCGGCTGGAGATGCCCGTGGGGCCCACACCATCCCACGGCGCGGCAGGGGGGCCCGCGCCGCCCCATGGTGTGGCTGGCTCATGGCTCCCCTCCGTCTCTCTTTGGACTCCGTGTACGTGTTGGAAAAATAGGATGTTCTGTCCAAGTTTCATCCAATTCCGAGAATATTTCCAGACTAGCTTTTCTGGAATGCAAAAAACAGCAGAAAACAGGAACTGGCACTGTGGCATCTTGTTAATAGGTTAGTCCAGAAAATGCATAAAAATGCTATGAAGTGTATATAAAACATGTAACAATTGGTATAATATCAACATGGAACATCAGAAATTATAGATACGTTTGAGACGTATCAGGCCACAAACACAAACATCTTGTGATGACGCATTATACCGATCAAACGCATCCTTTGACTCCGTCTTTAAACTACCGTCCCAATCGTCGGCCATTAGAATCCACTCATCGGACATCCGGCTTCAAGAGCCGTCCAGAATGACGTCACTGAAACCGAGGGGTCACGAAGTCGACCACAAGGAGGCGGCGAACAGCTAAGCGTCACGTCACTCCCATCGAATATATTAGATTACTATGGAGAACGCATTCACTTTGGTAGAAATAACTTCAACCTGCCAACCTACCACGCTCATTACTTCTTCCTTCCACCCCTCACTTTACCTGCCGTCTCCAGGGTGCCGACGTACAACTAAGAGTCACGTCACTCCTATCGAAGATAAGAGATTACTACGGACCCAGGAAACACATTCAATAGCATAAAAATAACTTCAACCTGCCAACCTACCATCTTCCATCAACCACTCATTTAACCGCCGACTCCAGGGATTTAGCATACAGCAAATCGTCACGTCACACCCATCAAAGAGATGAAATTACTACGCGCGTAGAAATAACTCCAGCCTACCAACCTACCGCGCTCATTAATTTTTTGTTCAACCCCTCACTCAACCTCCCAACGTCCCATCAAGCGGATCGCACACAAGAGAGTGGCATCAAAGAAAGAACTAGCTATTATATCCATTAGTTGTACTGTTGAGCCACCGCGGGTTGAGCTACGCAAGCAAGATAGCAAGCAAAAACTTATCTACCACCATGGCATCCAAGATCTGGCTTTGGAGATAGGCCACAAGTTCCTTACGGCTAGACACGCAGGTGCGAAATTGATGGCGCATCTACTCAGGGCACTAAAGCCTTGGCGTCCCACAACCTTATTCCCAGCTCCGGCGAACTCGACAACGAGCTAGTTTACCATGTGCCAAAGGTGTAGCGCCTCTGCCGGTATCCACACGTACAAGGTGGAGCAGTCACGGTGAACTGCTAGGTTCGTAGGCACCGCAGGACAGGAGGTGGATGTGGGTGCGGCGTGTATGCAGCACAAAAATGCGGCTATGCTTCCACTCACTTTGCTCTCCTTGGTCTTGCCCACCACTCCATTCTCCTTTATATAGGGAGCGAATGATGGAACACAACTGTTTGCGCCCCGGTCCTGCAAAATTCTAACCTTGTTCACGTGGGTCCCACCCACTGACAAGCACTAGTAGAAAAACGAGTATTGCAGTCGGTTGCTAGAGACGGTTCAGCAATTAAAGAAAAAAAGAGGCTCCTATGCGTGACCCAACTGTCTCCTAAAACACCCTCAGACAGTTTTTTTTATCAACCGACTCCAATAATAGCCAGAGTGGGTTGTTATTTTGACCTGGTTGAGTTAATATATTTTCGGAGCCACCCAAATTTTCCTGCGCGTCTCCAGTAATAGCCAGCGTCGGTTTTTATTTTGACCCGGCTGAGGTACGTATTTGCGGGGCAACCCAAAATTCCCGCGCATCTGAAAAGATTGCCGCGCTTTTTTTTAGCACGATTGCCACGTTTTTTTAAATCTCATTTCCAAGTGCCAAAAATGACAAAGTGGCCCTAGTATACACGTGTCATAGTTTGTGATAAAGTGCCCATATTTGGCACATAGGTGTATATTGTTATGGGAAACAATTGTCCCAAACTGAGTTATTTCAAATTATTTTTAGAAATATCATTTTCCATTTTCTAAGTGTCAAAAATGGCATATTTTGTTAAGCAAGTACACAAAATATGGAGCAAAATGGCACCAATACAATTTTGTCACAACGTAGTCCATATTGGATGGATAATCCTGAAATATTAGGTATTTTATCGATTTCTACCTAATTTCGCTTATTTAAATGACATTATGTTGATTTTCCTAAAGTAATTCAAATTTGAACTACATGTGTGTGATTGTTTGCTCGGAATTTTTTCAAAAAATCATTTTAAGGTACACAAGTAGTGATTGTATCACAAACCGTCAATAGTTTTGAAAAAGTCGACCCTTTAAATGAATATACATGCTTGTCATTTCGACCATTTTAAAAAAAATCAAAGAAAGTGAAATAATAGTCAAAAAATTAAATCCTTTGATGTGTAGTCCTTTTATGTGTACTAGTTTCTAGGATAAATGATAAACTTGTGTTTTATAAACTTTCTAAAAAATGCTTCACAAAAAGTTCTATCATGTATAAACATGTATAGATTTCAAGTCAAATGACCAAGTTATGATCATACCCGTGTCATAATTTGTGATAAAGTGCCATATTTGGCACATAGGTGTATCTTGTTATGGGAAACAATGATGCCAAACTGAGTTATTTTAAATTAGTTTTAAAAATATCATTTTTTATTTTCTAAGTGCCAAAAATGACATTTTTTGAGCAAGTACACAAAATATGGAGCAAAATGGCACCAATACAATTTTGTCACAAAGTAGTCCATATTTGATGTATAATCCCTAAATATTAGGAATTTTCTCGCTTTCTACCTAATTTCGCCTATTTAAATGACATTATGTTGATTTTCCTACAGTAATTCAAATTTGAACTACAAGTGTGCGATTGTTTGCTCGGAATTTTTTCAAAAAATCATTTTAAGATTCACAAGTAGTGATTAAATCACAGAACCATCGATAGTTTTGAAAAATCCAACCCCTTTAAATTAATATCCATGCTTGTCATTTTGACATTTTTTCAAAAAATTCAAAGAAAGTGAAAAAATACTCAAAAAATTAAATCCTTTGACATAGTCCTTTTATGTGTACTAGTTAGTATAAAAAATAATAAACTTGAGTTTTGACATGATCCGGCTTAGTCGCATCATCAAAAGACCATATATAGAGAAAATTAAGTGCTCCAAATTTGTTTGGACCATCCGGCTAATTCGTTCAGCCAATGAGAAGGCGAGAACGACGCCCCCTGGATCGCATATGGACCGTCCACGTTCAATCCATCCAACGGACAGGAACTAAAACCTAATCAAGCACACGTAAAAAAAAACCACGCACCCATCCCCAGCTCTTCCCATCCAGTCACTCCACCGTGTGCGCCGCCACTCGCCTTTCCTCTTTTCCCCTGTGTACAAACCCTAGATCCCACCTCTAGCCCGCTCTCTCTCCCTCCCAAGCCGCCACCGTCACTGCGCCCTCCTCTCTCGAGTCAGCGCGGCGGATCTTCGACCTCCTCGACGGCTGCGTGTGGGCGGATCTTCCATCCTCAACGACGCCTCCACCCGCGCGGCTCCGATCTGCCTCCTGGAAGATCTCGTGATCCATCTCGGGTAGATTTCTCTCCCACGCGGTTTCTTTCGATTCAGGTACTTAACTTCGTGTTCTTTGTCTCTTGCTTGCATGTACTCCTCCGCCATGGACTTGAAGGCTTGCAAGTGGA
Organism: Poa pratensis; assembly: GCA_947311845.1. Taxonomy (NCBI): domain Eukaryota; kingdom Viridiplantae; phylum Streptophyta; class Magnoliopsida; order Poales; family Poaceae; genus Poa; species Poa pratensis. Next base: position 41,923,222 of record CAMZMU010000089.1, on the reverse strand, counting down.
GCAGCAAGAAGAGGACGAAGCTGCCTCGTCCGGCCGAGCTGCTGGATAAGCTTGTCACCGAGATCCTCCTCCGGCTGCCCGTGAAGTCACTCCTGCGGTTCAAGTCCGTGAGCAAGGCGTGGCACACCATCATTTCCGACCCCTCTCCTTCATCTGCTCGCACCTCCGGCACTCCGGCAATTTTTTTGATCGATCCCAGTACGTGTTTATGATTTTTATTGTATTTTTGGAAGCAATTTTTAGTTGCTATAGTGGATTCTTAGAATGGGAATATTTTGTATCATCCGGAATACTGTGTGATATATTTTTGTAAATGTATAGTTGCTGAATAATGTGTGTTGTATTTGTAATTAACTAATACATACGAGGTAATTAACCTCGAGGTAACCCTGGTGTGTTGCAGGGATGATTTTGTTAATTAATTATATTGTATCAGAGCCGGTTTTTATTTACAGCCGACTGAGCGTATCGGAGTCTCATTTTTAAAACAAGAGGCTGAGGGGTACATACTATTGGAGGCTCTTTTTTCAAAAAAGCGGCTGAGGGGTACAGCTCTCCAGGATATTATCGGAGGCCCTCGTTTTTAACGGTTTTCATTCATTTAGCAACTCTTGCTCCGAGTCAGATGGAGCGAGGGTCGCTGGCCCATGTAACTTATCCGACTCTAATACTCGGTTTTGTAGAAGTGAAGTGTCTCTTTTGCCGGCTCAAGTTCTCCAAGTCAGCAAATGTCAATCAGATCTTTTTCCGCTCCATCCTGTAAAGTGGGTGACCCGCAGGCTTACGGTAAGCCGGGCACAATCTCGAGTCGCCAATCTCGATTGATCGGTCAACATTGGCTTCTAGCAAAGCGTGTCGACTCTCAGATGTCGTTGAGTCATTGGAATTGCCTCCGCGATGTGACGGTCTGTCCAATTCCATTTGCCTCGTGATATTGTGGATAAGCTACATGTGTGTCGCATGTCATCCGTGTGTAGCTTAACTATCTTCTCATCCGTTATACACGACTCAACTCAACTAACACTTTAGTTGCATCAACTCTGCTATTATATATCTGAGTCGGCATGGCCATTCTTCCGAGTCGTATCACATGAGAGGGCTCAGAGAATATCTCTCGAATCGAGGGCAAATCCCGTCTCAGTGAACCCTCTGACGCAGCTTGGTTCACACAGAGTCTCAAACACTGCTTTTAAAACTGCCAGTTACGGACAACGTTTGGCGGACTCAACGCCGGCTCATGCGCAACTCGTACTATGGGAACACCGTAGGTCTAGGGATTCCATTGCTCGAGTCAGAACGTGTGACGACTTACTCACACCGACTCATATCTTTGGGTCTGTCCATCCGGTTTAACTCTTTAGCACATCTTAGATCTCGATGCACATGGCAAGTAGAACCTAGTCATCATCGGCTAAACATGTTGGTCTCGGTAGTGTGTGTCTAGCATATCCCCAAACGACTAAGAACAATAATGTATTGAACTACATAATATTACATAGACATCTAGCCACCTTCGTTGTTGAAGGCATCACGTGGAGGTTGCTTATACTTTCTCTGAGGTAAAACCTATGATCTGACTTTGGTGGTTTGATCAGACGACGACGATAAATGTGCACGGTTCGCTTCTTGGAGCATCGTTGTTGGAGAAACTCACTCACGGTATTGTAGGAAATATGCCCAAGAGGCAATCATAGAGATGATGATATTTCGATGTATCCATGATTTATAATAATGTGCCTTGAATAATATCTATGTATTGAATGGCAAGTACGTGACTTTTTCGTGAAACTCATTACTTATATGGTTATTCTAAATATGTCCCTAGTCAGAGTTCATGTGAGGACACACTGGAATATTAGACTAGCACATGTATTGGTTGATGACTATGATTCACAAGTCATAGACATGGGGATGTCAGACCAATAATGTGGACTTATGTTATGAACATAGAGTTGGGCTGACCCAACTTGAGACAATGCAGCAATATTCATAGTTCTCTCTCTACACGATGTGTATGCTTTGTCGCTAGACCTGCGATTGTCGCATGCACTCAAGATGTGAATCGACCTACTTTGGGGCTATCAAACGCTACACCGTGAAAGGGTAACTATAAAGGTAGCTTACGGGTTTGTCGTGAAACATGTTGCGAGGCATGGTCAGTCGAGATGGGATTTGCCCCTCCCTTCTTGAGAGAGATATTTCTCTGGGTCCATCGAGTGATCGGATCTAGAAATGCATGGCCGTGCTACATAAGGTTAAAGGTTAAGATAGTATGGGATTCCGAATCACAGGGTCGGGAAAGAGTTGTCAGCTGGAAGCTTGACCTAATATCCTGAGGCAAAGGGAATGGCATAAACATTGTGATGGTTCGTCCGATACGATCTTTATGTGTGTTTGGGAGTTGGCACGTTTTGCTAGAAGCCGCTACCAACTATTGGTCGAGTAAGTGTACTCGTGTCATGTCTAAACGTGCGTGAACCTATAGGGTCACACACTTAAGGCAGTGGAAGCAGAATTCAAATCAGATCTGAATTGGGCTGGAAATGGACTCCAGAGTGGGTTGTTTAGTGGCAGCCCACTATGGAGAGGTCTATGTAAGGAGAGGAGGTTGGACGTTCTAGGGTTGCCCATTTCGGCACCACAATCCACCCAGCCATCGTCTCCCCACACCCCTGCCGCCCGCGCGGACCTAGCAGTCCGGCGAGCGGCGCCTCCACGCTGTACGTGTGAATACCGATAGAGGTGCTACACTTGGAGCACTTGGACGAACCGCCGTGAGGAGCTGTTCGTGGGAGCGACTGGAACAGAGAGGATTGTACGTCTACCTTGCCCCGGCTCGCTTCACCGACTTCGGCACGGCACAACGCGTCTAGTTGTAATCCCGTGATCTATAACTACAGCAGTTTCTTGGTTGATGCGGTAGAAAATTTTGATTTGCCCTAGTGTAGCCTACCTGTTCCCCAACATGTATGGCTAATGATGGTCGTTGTTTGATTACCTATCGCTGGTCGTTTTGGTTGGGACTTGTTTTTTTCTCCCTTTGGATATGTTGTATGCATTTTTTCGATGAAGGGTGATTATTAAACTCATAAGTTGGTTATGTTGTGTGCATGTGTCTCGATTAACTCTTAAAATTACATTATTGTCGAGGCTAGTTATTCCCTTTAACAAAAAATGGTAAGGATTATGTGTGGTTTTCGAGCAATGCACGTGCATACCCCGGCCTTTAAGGCAATCCGAAAGCCATGGGTTTAACCCTTCATAGTAAGTGGTCAGTGTTGTATTCTCCATATCATGCAAGTATGTGCTCCCTCGATTAGTCAAACATATGCAAGTATCACAAACATATGCATCTCGTTTGTCAACCGTCAAGTTGACTTGAGCTGCAAAAGTGTTGCACCCTCGATTAGTCTCTCGATTTTCCCCCATATCGGGTAATAATGGAACGTATTTGGTCTTCCCGTCAACAGCAAGTCTTTTCCTCTTCTTCTTTTTTGTCTAACAACAGTAGTGTCATGTTGACTTGCGGCTACCGCAGGCCCTGAAATATCACACGTGCATGTCTTGCAAAACCGTAAAACCATCAGGGCAGCGTGGGGTTTCTTGCTGGTTTTCTTGGGATGAGGTTAATCAGGCATGGACCCTACACTCACTAGTAGAAAATAGGCCTTTAGTCGCGGGTCCAGAGTGCCTTTTGTCCCGGGTTTGGACCCGCGACTAAAGGGTCGGGACTAAAGGGGGGTGGCCTTTCGTCCCGGGTGTCTACGACCCGCGACTAAAGGGGCTCCACGTGGGCTGCGCAGGGCGCGCATGGCGGGCACCCTTTGGTCCCGGTTGGTATTACCAACCGGGACCAAAGAGTTTCTGGTTTTTGTTTTCTGCTAATTTATTTTTTAGGGGTTTCGATTTTTTGTTTTCCAATTAATTATTTTTTACGAAGATCACGTTGCGCGCGCAAACAACAAGTAGTCATACACATAAAGTCATACTACATAATAAAGCATATATACAATACACCGAGGTCACGTTTGATTCATAACATACATAGCCCACAAGTTTATACTACACCGACATCACGTTTGATTCACGCGTCGAGCTCACGTCCGACAAAATAAGTATCACCGTGATAAAATTCTCCGTCTTTCCTCAGGACCTCCTTGTTCAAAAATCCCGCCAATTCCTCTTGAATTGCTTTTAGGCGCTTCGATGGTATGAGCTGGTCCCGCTCTCGTTCCATCTAGATCAATATAAGAATATATATGTGTGAGCTGTTTGAAATCATCATAAAATAAATTATGAATGGAACTCAACACAATATGCGAATAGTGTATACGTACGTTTTCTGTTCTGGTTTTTCTATCCCGCTCATTGACAAAATATCGAATGTACTCGAAAACGTAATATGCGCATAAATTAGTCCCTTGTGGCTGCCTCAGACACCACTTTACAAAAAAAAATATAATCAAAATAACAATCAAGCACGATAATGGTATTGAAACTAAAATTAAAGAGTTGCGCAGACATATATATGTACTACTACTTACCTTGGTTTCATAAAAATACAGTTGCTTTTTCCACTTCCCTGGACACTTCACCTTAAACCGTTCCCAAACCCTGCCGGCAAAAGAAAATAATGAAAGGAGTTATTAATTACTTGATATCACAAAATGAACGAAAGAGGTCGATATAGAGCGATAATGACTGAAATTACCTGTCAAGCATTTGTCTCATGTCGTCCCACTCTTCCATATCTTTCCTTAACGAGTCCATGACTTGAACGACTCCTTGGTCAACTCTAATGATTAGCAAAATCCAGTGGAATCTGCACGCGTTTATATGTCCATGACTCATCGATTACACTAAACCGGGATGAAAGAAAAATAGAATGTGTAGAAGGTACAGTAACACTCACTTGAAGTTGTAGGGAAAAAGTATTTCTGCGCAGGTATTTTGTTTCACTAAATACCGGAGCAACAATTTCTCTGTGATTTCGGGATTGTACTGCACAACAACTGAATGAACCCAATATGGGTCAATGAACCCAACAGCATAGTTTCGGGCATCTTTGCATTCGTTGATCTTCATTCTGCATAATAGCGTACAAAATAATATATTTAGATAATTGGCAACGAACGAGCTGAGCTAGAGACTTAATTAAATCGCAAAACTAAATCACTTACAAACAATAGCAACTGACGAGGGATTTGTCGAGGGCGTCTTGGTTGAATAATTGAAAAATTTCCGAAAACGGAATATACATAGCATATTCCCTGAAGAAATGCTCTTTCCTGACTTGAACCCAGAAAGCGTCATGCTTGGCCTCTACGGCTTTCTCGTACCACGTATGCAAGCGGCGCATTTGTGTTGTCAGAGAGTTGACGTGCTCAGGTCTGACCAGGGTGCTCCCGTAGACCCATGTCCATGCATACTGATACTCTGTGGGGTCCGGATCGTCTATGCGAAAAGCCTCTTGGTCTACTACCTTTTCCGGCATCACCTTGAGCGCGGGGACCGACTGATTTGCCTGTTCTCCGAGCTGGGCCACTTGTTTCCCGGATTTCAGCTGCTGCCTCTTTAGGCGAAATGCCGCCTCCTTCTCCTGCTTCTCCATCTCCTGCTTCTCCAGCATCTGCTTTCTCTTTCGGCGATATGCCGCCGTCTTCTCCTCCTTATCTTCACTAATTGTCTTGGAAAGAACACGGTCATAGTCATGCGGTGGCGGTGGCGGTGGCGGTGGCGGTCCACTCGATAGATTTTTTAACAATTTGTCAACTTTTTCCGATGGTACTACCTCCTTCTGCGGGCGCTGTTTTGGTCCCAACTGTTTTTTCACATTGGCACGCACCGACTCGTCGAGTTCCTCTGGAGTCAAGTCGTAAGGTCTCTTTGGAAGAGGCTTTAGCAACTCGCGTTCCTCTCGAGTTTCTGGCGGGTAGTTTAAAGCGCACCTCTGTGTATATGTCGACGGGGCCTTCACTTTCCGCGAAACAGTGCGCACAGTCTCTTGCTGCGACCGCGCGGGCGATGGACTCGCGCTGGCCTCCCCACCGTCGTCACGAGGTGGGGAGGGTGGATCTTGAGGTGGGGAGGGCGGATCTTGAGGTGGGGGACTGCTACTCGGAGGAGTCGGTGGCCTTGGCGGCAAGTTTGGAAACATGATGTCTTCCTTCTTCCAGAGAATGATATGCCGCTTGGCTTCTCCCAGTGTCCTCTCGTCGTCACCTCCAGGAATGTCAAGATTCAGATCAGCATATAACGGCACAATGTCATCCACCCCGACACGAGCATAGCCAGCTGGAATCCCGCCGAGATGGTAACTTTCTCCAGGTTGATTTGGTAAAGCATAGCCGACCGCCACCTTGAAGGACATGTTCTTCATCGACATATGTAGCTCACATTCTGTCTTCTCCGTGATACCATCCACGGGGTAGTGAGCCGCCGGCGCTTCATGTTCAGAATGTTCTACATGCGTGGAACCCACGCTGCTTTTCCGCTGATTAGATGGGGCGGCTTCGATTTCAGGACTTTCTAGCTGCCGCTGAGATGCCCTTTCTAGCTGCTGCACCTTGCGTTCCAATGCCGATAACCGGTCTCTGTCCTCCTTCTTCTTTCTCTCACGGCTTCTATAATTATGAGCGTCTGCCGGAAAACCTTGTCCCCAATTAACTCCGGGTCCATAGCCTCGTACTCGTCCAACTTTTTCAGGATTCCCGAGTGCGAGTGACAGCTCGTCTTTCTCCTGTCGACCACGTACAGTCCTCTTCGAACTAGATCAATTGCCTTCACAAGTTCTTTGGTTATATACTCAATTTTGTCCTTCCATTTTCCCTGAGGAACAATCAGCCCTGTCACTGGGTCCAACCCTGCCCCATGCGCAAACAACCAAAACTTGGACCTTTCGGGCCAGTCCGCTGTCTGTGGAATGACCCCGTTATCAAGCAGTTTTGCTTCAAAGGCTTCCCACTTAGGCACGGCAGCCTTGTAGCCACCTGCCCCCAAAGTGTGGTGATATATCTTCTTCGCAGCATTTAACTTATTTTGTTCCGATCGGGACACAGCGGCCCCGATTCTCTTTGCTTCACAAATGTCGGCCACTGGTCTTTTAACTTCACTGTGCTTCAGTGAATTCTGGAGTGAATTCTGGATCTTCTTCCTTCGCCTTTACATAAGTTTTCCACAAATTTTTCTTAGCGGTCCGGAATTGTTCGGCCATCTTGCTAAGAGTCCACTGCTTGAATTTCTCCTTCCACGGCTCGTCTTTTACAACATCTGGCGGTAGGGTGACCTTTGTCAAGATCTTCTCCCAAAGCAACTCTTTTGTTTTGTCGTCGACATAAGTAGTTGCCTTGTTCTCGTCCTTCGGCTTATGCCATTCTTGAAATGTGATCGGTACCATGTCCCTAACGAGAACTCCGCATTGATTTATAAATTTACGGCGGCACTCTAAGGGTTCCAACGGTTCGCCACCAGCAGAAACTATGTCGATTATTATCTTCTGACCCTCCTTCATCGGCTTCGACGGGCCTCGTTTCGGCAGTTTTGACCCTTTCGACCCTTTAGATGCGGATGATTTGCTCGATCCGGAGGGCTAAAAGAAAAAAATGATTCGTTAATAACTGCAATACAACTCAAATAATACATGTACTGTCATCGTTCAACAGAGGCATAATATACCTCGCCGGAGTTTGTTAAGGGAACTTCCTCCTCTCTACAAATTTCTTCTTCCTCAACTCCCTGACCGGACTCGTTCAGAAATTGGGAGGCGAATTCTTCATCACTTAAAAGATTTTCTTCAGCTACAAGATGTTCTTGCCCTTTAGGCGCCCTTGCACGTCCTGCTATAATCTGAAACATTCTTATTTCTTTCTCCATGTCCCTAACGGCGACTTCCGGAATTCCTGCATCCATTTGCTCTTCACGCTCCTCGTCTCTGCCGGCGGCGTCCGGACAATTTGGATCCATAGCTCAATGTCCCTGCAATCAATTTTGTAAAAAGAATATGAATATCAAAATTTGCATCTTAGCAAAATGTGAATGCAAATTTACCTAACAAATTTACCTAACACTACGCATGCATTTAAATTTACCTAGCAAATTTAAATTCAGGAACTACAATTTAAAATTCATAGCAATTACAATTTGATTTTACTTCTATTTGCTCTAACAAATTTACCTAACACTACACATGCATTTAAAATTACCTAACACTACTTTAAACTATAAAATAGATGGCATAATTTAAATTGGTCAACTAATTTAAACTGTACTTACCTAAATTAACCTAAAGTAGCCTAAATTTTCATCTTAGCAAAATGTGAATGCAAAATTATAGCAACTACTTAGCAAATTTAAATTCAGGAACTACAGTTTAAAATTCACAACAACTAATAGCCTAATTTAAAATGGCACAATTTAAAATGGAACACAATAGCAAAAATTACTTCCAACAATGTGAAAAATTTTGGAAAAAATTACTTCTAACAATTATAAAACAACAAACCTACAATTGATTTATAAAATGAACAAGATTACAATTTTAAGCAACAAATTTAAACAACAATTTTCATACACAATTTTCAAACTCATTTTGTATAATTTCGTAACACTAACACTAAAATTCCTAAATTCCTAACACTAACACTAAAATTCTAACACTAAACTAAAATTCCTAACAATATTTCCTAACAATTTATCCTAACTCTAACTACACTAACAATTTATCCTAACTCTAACTACACTAACAATTTATCACTAACTAACACAAAATTGAATAACAAACATAGGCACTAAAATTTGCTAATTTACAAACCTAAATTTGCTAATTTACAAACCTATATTTGCTAATTTACAAAATTATGAAAATAACTATAACTAATCTACAAAATTATGAAAAAAAAAACTCTCACCTTGCCGACGGTGGTGGTGGAGCGCGTCGGTGGTGGATCGAGCAGCACCTCGGGCAGGGGAGACCAGCGAGGGCGACGGCGGTGTCGGGGGCGGCGAGACGGCAGCGCCGGCCGGAGCAACTCCACGGGCGGCGGCGCTGCTCCACGGGCGGACGGCGCAGCGGTGGACGGACGGCGCGGCCGCTCCACGGCACTGCTGCACAGGGGCGGCTCCACGTACGGGCGGCGGCGCGGCTCCACGGCGGACGGCGGACGGCGCGGGGCAGCACCACGGCGGACGGCGCGGGGCAGCACCACGGCGGCACGGCGACGGGCGACGGCGGCGACACGCGGGAGCCAGAGAGGAGAAAATTGGGGACTTGTGAAAATTTTGCAGCGGAACCACCACATATTGCGCCTAAAAGACCTTTGGTCCCGGTTCCAGCCACGAACCGGGACCAAAGACCCTTTGGTCGCGGTTGGTAACACCAACCGGGACCAAAGGTCTGTCTGGGCCGCGAAAAATTGCGCGCGAAGCCCAGCAGGCCTTTGGTCCCGTTGGTTTTACCAACCGCAACCAAAGGCCTTTTCGACCTTTTTTTCTTGTTTTCTTTTTGCAGTTTCTTTTTCTGTTTTCTTTTTCTGTTTTCTTTTGTATACTTTGAATTGTTTTTGTTAGTTTGTTTTTCTAGTTTCTTTTTTCTTTTATATTTAATTTAAATGTTCCAATATTTATGAAAATCATACATTTTCTTATTTATTTTATATCTATTGATTTAATTATCTTAAAAATGTAATAATTATCTCTTTATTTTTAAAACATCCTTAAAAACATGCTTTTAATATGAATTTTTAAAAATGCTTTTAAAAAATTTAATTGTCTACAAAATTGTAATAATTGTAAAAAATATAATTGTCAGCACTACTTTTGCGAGTGGATAAGTGGACAGTGTGTTCCGCCCGCCAGCAGTAAGGTCTAGGGTTTTTTTTTTAATCTTTCCTCCTTATATAAAGGCCAGGGGCCGGGAGACCTGAGAGCCTGCCCTGCTCTCTCCCCTACTCCGCGCCGCCGCCGCCCTTGTCTGCGCCGCTCGACGCCCTCCTCCGCGCCCGTGGCCTCCGCCGGCGCCGCGCTATATCCTCCACACCACCGTGGATCTCCCCTCCGTCCCCATGCCAAGGTGAAGCCCTCTCCCTCCCCTACCTAGGTTGCACGCACCTTAGTTGTTTGATCAAATTCCACTCATTTTTTCAGATCTCGGCGGGAATCGATGACGACCACCCATTTGTTGGAACCGGGCAGTGTCCGGGACTGGGCTCCGCCGGGCTGGCACTGGGAGGTGTCTTCCGGACGCGTAGTTTGGTGAGGAATCCGGGTGACGTCGTCGACCCGGATCTTGTTTGGTGGCCGTCGCGTGGGCCAGCCTCGGTGCAGAGGCCGCCGGCCCCCGAGGTGGAGGTGCGTCGCCGTATCAGAGAGGAGGACGAGCACGTCCGTCGCTACCTGGTTAGGTTGGATACGCAAGCGGTGCATGACAATATGTGGTATACACTTCATAGGGATCCTCCTCATGTGAGTATTGCCCCAGTGATGGTTCCTTATCTTTGGGTGCAAGCCGCCGGCCGCTCAGCACCTCGCGGCTTAGGACCCGGCAAAAGTTAGTTATATTATTCGTGATGTATTATGGATTAAATAAAGATGTATGCGTGATACTATTGAATATTTGATCAATGATGTTTTTGTAAAGTGAGGACAATATATTTATTTAGTTGCTATATTTAGTAGCAGAGAGCAAGATTTCTGAGGACACGAGTCGTGACCGCGAAGCCCGCCTTTAGTCCCGGTTGGTGTTACCAGCCGGGACTAAAGAAGCACACGGATCGTGTGTTTCTTTCAAGCGCTTGTGAGCCGTTGGATCAGGGGTGTGTTTCTTTTGAGGGCTTGTGAGCTGTTGGATCAGCACTCCCCACCACCACCACCACTCCCACCTCATCCACAGGTACACTTTCTAATCGCCTATAAATAGCGGCGTCCCTGCAGCGAACGGCACACAACGAGCGTCTACCTTCGCCACCGAATCCAATGGCTGGATTTAGCCTACCTGCTGGCATGTTCCCTGGCATTATTGTGTTCGTCCTTGTTCACCGGCCAGCCATTGGAGCCACCTCCTGTAGGTCGGTGAACAATGACAACACAACGACGCTGTTGGAAACACAAGCCCTCAGGTAGGTTGAATCCAGCCACTGGATTAGGGTGACGCAATGATGAATTGCCGAGGACGTGGGAGTGGTGGTGGTGGTGGAAGTGGTAGCCATGCCCCTCGGTCCGATCCAAGCAGCGGCAAGGCGCTCTGATGATCTGCGACATTCCCAACACTTTTTGGGACGGTCGTAGATCATCAGAGACGTCTTGCCGCTGTGGATCGAAGGTCGATTTGCTGCTCACGACGACTTTAATGCTTGCTACCAGGGCCTGCTCACGACGACATTCCCAACACTTTTTGGAACACTTTAATGCTTGCTACTAGGGCCCGAGTGGCATGATTTCAGTACTTTTGTATTGTGTTGATGCACTTTTGTAAAGGTTTAATACATTACTACACATCACATAAAGGTTTAACCATGGAGCATCTTCACATAGAAAACCTGAGCCCAACGTTGGGCTGTATGACGGGGAAACCGTGTGCATTTGATAAAAGGTTTAATACATTATTACACATCACCAACAACATCCCTATCTAGTGTTCACTTTTTTCTTCGTGTGTGTCCCTTTCTTCTGATTGCGCCGTAGCCATGGACAATCTTCATCATTTAACACGATGCTTGGGTCAGTTTTCACTTTGAAGGGCGGAATTTCATGAAACTTATTGTAATCTTCTGACATGTCTGTCTTGTCCTCCACTCCCACGATGTTTCTTTTCCCTGAAAGAACTATGTGGCGCTTTGGCTGATCGTATGATGTATCAGCTTGCTTATCTTTTCTTTTTTTCGGTCTGGAAGACATGTCCTTGACATAGAAAACCTGAGCCACGTCTTTGGCTAGGACAAATGGTTCGGTTTCGTACCCAAGATTCTTGAGATCCACTGTAGTCATTCCGTACTGCGGGTCTACGTTTACCCCGCCTTGCAGGTTGAACCATTTGCACCGGAACAAAGGTACCTTGAAAGAAGGTCCATAGTCAAGTTCCCATATCTGCTCTATGTAACCATAATATGTGTCCTTTTTCCCATTGTTGTTTGCTGCATCAAAGCGGACACCACTGTTTTGGTTGGTGCTCTTTTTATCTTGGTCGGCCGTGTAAAATGTATTCCCATTGATCTCGTACCCTTGATAAGTCAATATAGTCGAAGATGGTGCTCTGGCCAACAAGTATAGCTGTTCTTCAACAGTGTTGTCATTAATGAGATGTGCATGCAACCACCCGCAGAAAGACTTCACGTGTTCTTTTTCAATGCATTCTTCAGCCATTAATGAGCGTAAAGTATTCTTGTGTTCCTCGATATACGGAGCCACCAAGCTCGAATTATGTAGAACTGTGTAGTGTGCTTGATTGAAAGAATCCCAGTCGGTACACCAGAACGCTTTCTTTCCTAGCGTTCCTTTTCCACTCAGTCTCCCCTCATGGCGCGATTGAGGGACACCGATCGGGTTAAGGTCAGGAATAAAATCAACACAAAACTCAATGACCTCCTCTGTTCCATAACCCTTGGAGATGCTTCCTTCAGGCCTAGCACGGTTATGAACGTATTTCTTTAAGACTCCCATGAACCTCTCAAAGGGGAACATGTTGTGTAGAAATACAGGACCGAGAACTTGAATCTCTTCGACTAGGTGAACTATGAGGTGCGTCATAATATTGAAGAAGGATGGTGGGAACACCAACTCGAAGCTGACAAGACATTGGACAACATCTTTCTGTAAAGTTCCTAGAGTTAATGGATTGATCACCTTCTGAGAAATTGCATTGAGGAATGAACATAGCTTCACAATGGGTACTCGAACATTTTCCGGTAGAAGCCCCCTCAATGCAACCGGCAGTAATTGTGTCATAATCACGTGGCAGTCATGAGACTTTAGGTTTTGGAACTTTTTCTCTGCCATGTTTATTATTCCCTTTATATTCGACGAGAAGCCGGACGGGACCTTGATACTGCTCAGGACTTCAAAAAAGATCTCCTTCTCTTCTCTGGTAAGAGCGTAGCTGGCAGGACCTTGATACTTCTCTGGATTAAGGTGGTCGTCTTTCGTCTTCTCGTGCATATGTTGATGGTTCAGTCTTGCATCCGGTGTATCTTTCGTCTTCCCATACACGCCCAAGAAGCTTAGCAGGTTCACGCAAAGATTTTTCGTCACGTGCATCACGTCGATTGCAGAGCGAACCTCTAGGATTTTCCAATAGGGTAGCTCCCAAAATATAGAGCACTTCTTCCACATGGGTACGTGTCCGTCAGCGTCATTCGGAACAGATAGACTGCCAGGACCTTTTCCAAAGATTACTTCTAAATCCTTCACCATGTCATATATAACATCACCATCAGGACAGGTAGGCTTCGGCCGGTTATCTGCCTCACCTTTGAAATGCTTGCCTTCCTTTCTTACGGGATGCTGAGGTGGAAGAAATCGACGATGACCCGGGTACACATTCTTGTTACCTACATATATACTTTCAGTCTTATCTAAACAGTGCGTGCATGCATTGTATCCCTTGTTTGACTGTCCTGAAATGTTACTAAGAGCAGGCCAATCATTGATGGTTACAAACAACAACGCTCGTAGGTCAAATGACTCCTGTTTGTGCTCATCCCACACACGTACCCCTTCATCACGCCACAACTCTAAAAGTTCTTCAACCAATGGCCTCAGGTACACATCAATGTCGTTGCCGGGTTGCTTCGGACCTTGGATGAGCACTGGCATCATAATGAACTTCCGCTTCATGCACAACCAAGGAGGAAGGTTATAGATACATAGAGTCACAGGCCAGGTGCTATGACTGGAGCTCTGTTCCCCGAAAGGATTAAAGCCATCTGTACTTAGACCAAATCTTAAGTTCCTAGCGTCATCTGCAAACGTCGGGAACACCCTGTCGATTTTTCGCCACTGCGACCCATCAGCGGGGTGTCTCAGCATCAGGTCTTTCTTTCGGTCTTCTTTGTGCCATCGTAACAACTTTGCGTGCTCTTTATTTTGGAACAGACGTTTCAACCGTGGTATTATCGGAGCATACCACATCACCTTGGCAGGAATCCTCTTCCTGGGGCACGGCTCGCCCTCAACCTCACCAGGGTCATCTCGCCTGATCTTATACCGCAAGGCACCGCATATCGGGCATGCATTCAAATTCTCGTACTTCTCACCGCGATAGAGGATGCAGTCATTTATGCATGCATGTATCTTCTGCACCTCTAATCCTAGAGGACAGACAACCTTCTTGGCTTCATACGTGCTGGAGGGCAATTCGTTATCCCTTGGAAGCAACTTCTTAAATATTTTCAGCAAATTTTCAAATGACTTGTCAGTAGTACCACTCTCTGCCTTCCATTGTAGCAATTCCAGGGTGGTACCAAGCTTTTTATGGCCATCTTCGCAAGTTGGGTACAACAATTTTTTGTGATCCTTTAACATGCTCTCCAACTTCAACCTCTCGTTTTCACTTCCGCTCTTTATTTGTGCATCAAGAATGGCCCGACCAAAATCATCATCGGGCTCATCAACAATGGGCTCTTCTTCAGCTTCGTCTTCCCCCATTGTAGTATCACCGTCTGCAGTGAACGTAGGATAGGTGTCATTATCCTCTTCTTCTTCATTTTCTTCCATCATAACCCCTCTTTCTCCGTGCTTGGTCCAACAATTATAACCAGACATGAAACCATGCTCAATCAGGTGGACGTGAATGGTTCTTGACGTAGAGTAATTCTGCGTATTCTTGCAGTCTCTACATGGACAAGGAATATAACCACTCGACGGCTTGTTTTCATTAGCCACACGGAGAAAACTATGCATGCCATTGATAAACTCGAGACTGCGTCGGTCACTGTACATCCATTGCCGGCTCATCTGCATTATATAAATATATCAAAAACCATTACACTACATCATGAATATATAATACTGACCAAATTAATTAATACAACTTCATCACATTAAAACCAAAGTAGAGTACTGCCCAAATGTAATACATTGTTCTAATGAAACATACATTAATTGAAACTAACATACAACTATCTAAAGAATTTAAATCCAACAACAAATGCGATCAAAATCGCAACTAAGGTAACTATTGAACCAACAGCATAATGATACCAAGCCTCTTGACTAATGACATATTTTCTAATCTTTTTAAGCTTGACGCGCATTGCATCCATCTTCCTCTCGTAAGCAGCGACGACGTCGGCAAGCTCGACCCCGTGAGCATCAACGATGTCGGCAATCTTCAAGTCCAATACCATCTTCTCTTCCAGGCATTGGAGACGAAGATCTTCACTTATCTTCAATTTTGCTTTTAAATCGTTGTTTTCTTTTTCTAAAAACTCGACAATAGGGTCGGCTGGAATTTCCGGTTCAACTACCTCCTAAATAGAAATATATCTATGTCAAGTTGGTCGGCATGATTGTCATAAACACGAAACGAAACAAATAGTTATAAAAATATACCACATCCGAATCATAGACCGGACGAGGGCCGACGGGGACGGATATCAAAACCATGACACTATACATATAAAAAAACATAAGAAAATTATACAAGAAATAACTATGCATTTAAATGATACAATTAATTTTTCTTAAAATAAAAGATAAAAAAAGAGGCTCACCGAGGTGGTGTCGGTGACGGAGCGGCGCGGGCGATCGACGGCGGTGAGGAAGGGGACGGGACGACACTATATAAAACCACAAATTATACTTTAATTTGAGATCAAAATGCATATAAAATAAATGAAATCCCTAACTTGGGCATTTCATCAAACACCTTGCAAGCACTACAAAAATCAAACTAGATAAACTTGCACGAAAATGAGCTAAACTTGAAACGCCGGAGGAAAGGATGATGTTGCTAACCCTTGAATAGATGGGGTGCTTTCAATTCTCACAAATGGTGCAAAAAAATGGGGATTAACTTGAGTGAGGGAGAGGAAATGGAGGAGAAATGAGTGATGAACCCGAGCTCAAAATGCTGGTGGAGCTCGGGTGGAAGATGATATATGCAGGGAAGACTCTTTGGTCGCGGTTCGTAACACGAACGAGTGATGAACCCGAGCTCAAAATGCTGGTGGAGCTCGGGTGGAAGATGATATATGCAGGGAAGACCCTTTGGTCGCGGTTCGTAACACGAACCGGGACCAAAGGGTCACCACATGGGACCCTTTGGTCCCGGTTCGTGTTACAAACCGGGACCAAAGGTCCACAACGAACCGGGACCAATGCTCCCTGTCGCCAGTGCAAATCGAACCGGGACCAATGGACCCTTTAGTCGCGGTTTGTAATCTGTCCGGGACAAAAGGCAGAAATGGAAGGACTATTTTCTACTAGTGACTGTGAGAAAAAAAAGGAACGGTTGCCCATTGTTGCTTGGAGAGAAGCAAAACCTAAACTTGTTTGTTTGTGTGTGTGTGTGTGTCAATGTCATGATCGAACCCCCTAATAGGGCTCCAGTGCCATCTCCATGGTGGTCCTAACCTCAATCCGAAAAAATGTTCCTTCGACTGCATGGGTATGGAGTTCACTACTTTGGGGCGCAAGCACTTCGAAATGCAGATGGGATTAGCTCGAATATCATTCCAACAGCTATGTGAGAAAATGATACTGCTGCTCTTATAATTAAACACTATGCGCGTTCCGCGGATCCGTGATCAATATAGAATATATAGCGAACAAATGCGTAAAATTGTGAGGGCATGCAACGCGCGGATCCCGTCGACACAAGTATCATTTACCCAAGTTGATGATCAATCTTTCCTTGTCCTTAGTAGCTGGTGTGCAACGACGGAATTAATTTGAAAGTCTTTCAAAGGTGGTGACTGGGGGAGAACTCTACGTGCATGGCATCTATCTTTTCATGACCAGTATTCCACTTTATACGGCGACGGCGGCGTCGGCTAGGCGTCTTGGGTGCGACGAAGGATCTGATTGTGGTTGCTCCAGGGTGCTCAGGGTCCTCTGTGCATTTTGCAGGGTCCGGTTGTAATTTTCTTTTATCTCTGGACTTGCTTGTAATGTGTGCTGAGTTCTCTGTTATATGTATCAGATCCTTTCCTCAAAAAAAAGTATTCCACTTTCGAGAGAACATTTTCTAAAACTATTTCAGGAATATAAATCTGACACTTGATAAATTCTTTTTCGTGGGTGTTTCTTGCTTATAGCTTATAAGAGGATGATAATTCCAGCGTGGGCACTATGTTGAAATCCTTTTTTTTTTTTGAAACGGGGAATCCTTTATTATAGGGTAAGATCGGTCCCAACTTCCCTGACCATGGAATTCATGCCCGTGTTCAAGCACATTCTAACTCACAAATGGTAACAAAAATGATGAAATAATTAACATTCTTCTTTCCTTTGTTGGTGCGCATCTAAGGAATGAATTCAGACATCTTTGGAGGTACTAACCGGGGGATAAATATACATGATACCTTTTCATGGACAATATCTCACTATTTAAGGCATTCTTATCTATAGACTAATCCAGGAAATTTACTGACACCCTATTAAAGATTTGTTTATGGCCTTACTTTCCAGAAACACAAGGAGACAACAGTATTAGCATGGACACTGGTCTTGGATCGTAAAATTTTCAGATTTTTGTAGAAATGCCTTTGGACCAAAAGGTACGGTGTGTGCTTCCAAATTCGTAGGGATTGGACCGCGTCCCTCAATTTTATATAAATTTTAACATCCACTTCACGTAATCTCTTCTTAAGATTCACAATCACCTAGGATAAAACCCACTTTTCCTGCATTTTCTTAGTGTTCAATCCAAACTATCATTTCTACATTTTTTCTCTATCTTCTGTAGTACTCGACAAAACCTGTCATACTCTTCTATTTCTCCTATTTCTATAGAATCCGGGGCTTCTCCTTTTGAAAAAAAGGCCGATATCAATCCCGAACGTAGTGTAATGCCAAAATACTACTCCCTCCGTCGCATAAAAAAAGATGGTATTACAACCAATGTACTCATATATTAATTATACTAACATCTTCAATTATGAAACGGAGGTAGTAGCAATTAGAGACACATGTAGCCAGTAGCCCCTGTTGGTCCGAGACGAGGTCCCAGCTTAAGCTTAGGGCTAACACAAAGGAAGAAAGAAATTCATAACTAGTAGTGGATACGGCGTTTCGGGTCACAGGTGCGGATGCACCCGTTATGTAAAATATTTGTTTTCCAAATATATAATTTTTTCAAATAAAATGTCGGTTATACATCATAACATTTTATGTCAGCACACAAAAATTCGCGAAGAAATGACATCTTTTGTGGGCTGTGCAAAAAAGAAAAAGAAAATCACGTATATTTGTCTTTTTTGCGCAACCCACAAAAAATGTCTTTTCTCCCCCAAATTTTTGTGCTAACATAAAACGTCATCTAGTATATCCGAAAATTTTATTTGGAATCTTTTGATGTTCTAAAATATGTATTTTAAGCAGTGGTGCAACTAAATTTATGAGCCGGTATGAATTTCCGGTAGTTTGTGCCCTTTTATCAAACCAGGCATGCCAACACGTTAGGAAGGGGAAAACTAGACATGCCAAGATGCATGACAGCAGAGAATGAGTAGCGAGGGCGACATGACCCATTGACAAGGTGACAAGCAAGCTCCAGGGGCATCGAATCCTCGCGCGTCTGGCCGCCGGGTACCGGCCGGACAACGCACCGTGCTCCGGCCACTCCGCCATTGACAAGCCAGCACGGCCCTCGGCTGACATGGCGCCGCTCGCTGTAAAGCCATGGCGTTGGTTGGTGTCGTGCCCGATGCCTCTGATGCCGTGGTGGAACGGGGTGGGAGAGATGCCTCGTCGTGGTGCTCCGAGCTGCCGGAAGACGCAACCGTCATGCTGCTAGTGGTGGTGGTCGTCGATCGCCGTAAAAATTCTAATTCGTTTCGTTCTGCTTTTGGTGGGTGGGCCTCTGCTCCTTTTGAGCCATTACCATATATGTCCGGAGATGCATCAGACCGATCCCGTTGCTGAATTTGCTCTTTTTCGGGGTGGGCACCTGATGATCGATCGACCTCTGCACTGCATGCCTTTGCTCTCTAGCTACCTTCGTCAGCTCCTCCACTAGTAACAAGCTCCTACTTGACCTGTGGAATATTTCGATATGTTGGAGGCCTTCCCGATAGGGGCATAATTAAAAATAGGATATATTAGTACTTATTGTGGGTGGAGGTGAGAGTATAAGTTAGAAAAATGTTCGCCTGCGTGCATATTGTGGGTGGAGGTGAGAGGATAGAAATAAAGGACAGTGCCAATCTTTGTATTATTCCATTTTCTTTCTCAACAGTACATGCAATCAAATTTGAACTTGAATTTTTTAAATCGTAAGCATCTATGAATTTTGTAATCTATTAAGATGCCGCCAGCCGCACCAGCTAAAGACGGCGTGTACGGCCGTCATCAGTCGATTGTATTCAAAATTCATACGACATCGCTGCTCCATTGGAAGGAGGAAGCACCACATGTGGATCTAATAGTTAACTCTGTGGATAAGCTGCAAAAAATGTGCAACTCCAACATTGTTAAACATCACATCATTTCGGCAATTTCACAGTGGCCAAACTAAAGCATGAATCGAGTTTAAGTTTTCTTCTCAACCTCATTTAATCAATTACCAAAGATATTAGTTACATTGGTCAAGAGGGTAAACTAAAGGTGAAGTGGACTACTCTCCAAATTGAACGTGTAGAGGGACAACAGATAAATAAATGCTCATCTTTTTTTTCTTTTGCAAGATTATTCTTTTAATAAGCAAAACATTTCTATGAAGAAACAACATAAATATATCGTTTTTTGTATTTTTAATTTTCATAGGTATTTCCGAAAATACCTAGTATGCCTGTTAATCAAATCCGTATATATAGATTTAACATATAATAACCTAGTTGACGTCAATGTCCCCTTAAAAGTATCCACCTCCCCAATGAGTGAAACTCCCATCAATTTCTCTACTCCCACTAATAAGCACGCAGGCGAACATTTATCTCCCACTCTCCAACAACCGCGAGTACTAGGTTGAGCCACGCAAGCCATTTATCTCCCACTAATGCCGCACAATATTATAGAGAGATGGGAACTGAATGCAAAACCTTGATGGTGAGATAAGAATACACATTAGAGTGATGAATTTATGGTATATATTCACTTTCAGTAAGAAAATGATACTTATGTGCATGCATCCTATCCACTTCTTTTTCAATAAAGGTAGGTTCAGCTATACCATTTTTCAAGGGAACAAAGGAATCTCCTATCATTATATGATAATTAAATGTATCTTTTTTGTGAGGATAATCATGTATTGAAATCGTAGGACCACTACTAGTTATATCCGACAAATACTATTTCAGTCATTGGTTTGAACTATTGAGATTGTCTGCTCTGATATAGAGTACAAGAGCATGTCCATCAGGTGGCCTGACAATGTGTCCGGCACCTTTGAAAATGTGTGTGCTATCGGGGCTGCCAGACACATGTCCGACACAATGAGGGCTTTCCAGCGGCTCCAGAAAGTTTTTTTTGCAAAACATCAAACACCCTAAAATTAAACAAAATCCTCCATTTTCATCAAAATTTAGACATATTATAATGAAAGTTAAACTAAAACTTAAACTAAAACCTAATCTAGGTCTACGTCCAATCCGGACTCGCAGGATCTAAGCTCGATGTCGTTCGCCGCACACGCGAGGCAGCGCCTCTCCGTCGTGGCTTCGAGCGTCATTTGCTGCCTATTCGCCGCTGCTGTGTGCGCAGTTGTGCGCCTCACTTACCGGGCCGCATTCTGCACCGCTCGGTGGTGACTCCTCCGTATCGGCTACTCCGCGCGCCCGGCTGTGACTCCCCACCATGTCAAGGCAGGCAGCCTCGTGATCGGCGGCGTCTGCCTCCCTACAGGATTGCAGCGCCGCCATGGCCTGTCGCTTGGCGGCGGTGAGCTGATCAAGGCTAGCCTCCCCCCTCTCCGTTGTTGCGCGGAAGATCTCCATCTCGCGGCGCTTGTTGGTCCTTGAGTTCTCCATGCCTAGATGCAAGTCGCGACCCTCGATGTGTGCGGTGGCGTAGGAGGCCAACAGGGTGTCATTTCATCCCCCCCCCCCCCTCCTTGACATATGTGTCGTCCTCCTCCTCGTCATCATCGTTTGAAGGTGGAGGAGTTGGCTCTGGCGGCGAGTAACGTGCGCGCATGACCTTGATGAGGGTGGTCCATCATGTAGCTAAGTGAGCACATCTAGAGCTGGCGGCACGACATCCCCTTTTAAGTTGGAGCTCTACGTGGCAAAATGAGGAGGGAAGTGGTGGTGCGGGCGGGAAACGGGGGTGCGGGTGGGAATTAACACGTGCGTGGAAGGATTAAAAGTCGGCGACGCAAGGGAGAGACGTACGTCCATCGCGTCGGCCAGTGGCAACACCACCTAGGGAGACGAGAAGGTTGATGAGGCGCCATTTAAACCAACGTGACCAGTGTGCGAATGACAAGGCGGGCCCGCCTATGTAAGGTTACGTGGCGGTTGTGTTTGGACTTGTCCGACATCCCAAGCCATGAACAAGGGGGTGCCATACACATTTTCAGGCTCGTCGGCCCTATGGGGGATGCCGCTAGGGCCATTTTTTCATCTGGACCCCATTGGGATGTTTGGGGGGCCTTCGGAGATGCTCTGACTTGACTATTTTGTCTTGTCCAAGTGAAACTACGATACAAATCATTGCTATTTTGTCTATTGATAGTGAGATGTAGTTCGTTATCATTCATTTCTTAGATAATCTTGCAAACCTAAACATCATGTTAATCTAAATCCTAATCTACAGCCGCGGCCTTGAGGAACAGTATGTCGGAGGTGACGGCGACGTCCGGCGCTACAGGGGTGGGCGACGGCAGAGGCTTTCGAGAAACTTGCATGCCTCTAGCTCACCGCCCTAGTCGGTGTTGGAGCTGATGTCAAAGACCGCCATACCAGCTTGTGGACTGCATTGTGCCGGCGCTGGAGGAGGCGGTGGCGATGGATTTTGTCCCAGCTCAAGGGAGTCTTCGATTGCCGCCTGCATGCCGGCGGGCCACAGCGCAGGCCCCAGCCACTTCCTCCTCCTCCGGCTCGTCGGGCATTTCGTCGGTGAAGTCGCTGAGCCCAGCCACTTCCTCCTCTTCCGGCTCGCCGGACATTTCGTCAAAATGTCGCTCGTCTTCGGCTATGACCCATTCGGTGGACGGGACATGTTCGACGATGCTTGCTTGCCAGGCCACATGCTCCGCCATCACCACGCTGTCCCAATAGGGCGAAGACATGGAGAACTTGGGCTGACCCGCTGCTCCCATGGCATGTTCTGCCACACGTAGTTGATGGAGTCAAGCCGCTCTTGCCCTTCGAGGGGCACCGCCACCGGGACTTGCACGACGTTCACCGTCCAGCCTTCCGGCAACCAATAGCAGTTCGTCAACGGGGCGTTGTTGTGGACGAAGGCGCATGCCTCCGGGGTCACGAGGAGTCGACGACGGTCCGAGACGGCAGAATGCGGCGCCGAGCTCGAATCCTCGCCGCCAACGGAGGCGACGCATCTGGTGGAGAGAGTAGGGAGGAGAGGGGTGTGTGGCAAAATCTGAATGAGGAGAAAGTGAGGAGTAGAGGGGGTTTCAACGCCGGCCAGTCCTTGGGGTGCGGGCACTTACCCCGGGCAGGGTGGGTGGGTGGTGTGTCAATAAAGTGTGTGTGTGCGTGTGCGTGTGTGCGCGCGTGCGTGCGTTCGTGCGTGCGTGCGCGTGTGTGTAAATATGTGCCGTCACGGCTCGTGTTCAAAGGCTCCGTCCACGTGGCTCGTCTTCACTTGCGGTGGCCTGCCTGTGGCGTGTCAACTGGACATGCCACCGATGCAAAGATTGCAGTGGCGTTTAACGGACACCACGCGCCACTGACACTTTTAGCCCTTATGGTCACGTGGGTCCCATATATCGGTGGCGCGTGCCAGTGGCGTGCGAAAAAAAGAACGCCACTAATAAGAGTACTACCCCAAGAGTTTTCCTACTAGTGTATAAATCGAAAATCAAATCCGCGAAATAATTTGATCCATGAACGTCACTCCTCGTGTGGTAAAGGTTGTATTCTAAAAGAATCATTATCGCAAGGCCTAGAGGGGAGACATGATCGCCTATACTGTAAAATCTATTTTAGAAGGAATCAGAAAGAGGTTTAGTTGCATGACTTCCACACTCCTCCCATACAGATTTCGAGAACTTCATTGAGATGGTTTCTTCCCTAGAAGAGGAAGTCGGAACCAAAGATACTTTTTTGAAATCGAATTGATTTTTTGGTGTTAGCAGCTCATTCTTATTTTGGTTTCCGTATCACACTTTTTGTTCACACTTTATGACATTTCAGCGAGCAAACTAATCCAATCCCGCAAAGGATAGGTCATGGAACCACTAACATTTAAAAAAATTATGACACTTAATGTACCACCTCGTTCATGTTGTAGCGAAGTTAGATTACCCATGTTATGAATTTGAGATAGGCTTATTTGTATGGCCTGGTATATTATCACAATGTCTCTTGCTATTTAACTAATGTAGCTTTTCTCTATCTCAAGAAATTCGTCAACCTCCATTCACATTAGGATAACGTGTTATCAGATTAGATCCTTGATTCAAACTCAACCGAATCAAGTTTCAAAAAAAGGATGTGGTTGAGAAAATAGGAAGAGCAGGGTTACTGAATCCAATCCAATTTGGTCTCGTCCCATTGCTCGGACTCGGTCACGTAAATGCAGCTGCAAGTACAACGGGATACTCTAGTTATTTTTTTGACAAAGAGGAGGATTATATTAAAACTTCGTTCCTTACAGAAAGGTCCAGAAACAAACGAAAATTACAGATAAGGCCCTCTGGACCCGACCACACCGACGGCCGGAACGGCCCGGTGATGTGCCGCCGCCACTGCTCCACAAGCAAGCTTGTCCTTGGAACGGAGCCAGCCCCTCAGCGGCCGGGAGACCACCGGACAACCCACGACGGACGCCCTCGGTCGCCGTCGTCGTCGCGAAGCTCCAACACTCCTCCATCTTCGAGTTATTCAAACACCGGATCCACCATCTACCTGAAACCAGCCGGGGCACAGAGAGCTCACCAGATCCGCAGACCTCCGAGCTCGGTAAGGACGGCCGCTTGACGGGGACGCACCGAAGAACGCCATCGCCAGAGGAGAAGCGCACCGACACCAGCACCGACAGCTCCACCACCTCCAGGGCGCCGCCGGCTGAAGCCCCCCTAACCCTACGCTATATACAGGCCAGGATCCGTGGATTCCCCACCCTCCCGCCGCCGGAGCGGCCGCCGGAGGAGGAGGGATCCACGGATCGCCGGCGAGCAAGGTGGGAAAGACGGGTCGCTCACAAATCGCCTCTCGTGTACTGTAGATGGGAGAGGGGAATGCCAAGGTCGCTTCAACGGCGGGATACTCTAGTTATTTACTCCGCTACAATACCTATTTAAACATTCAACAGTAGCATACGGCCGTGTGTGATGACTTTGTAAAAAAAAATGCAGCTGCAAGTACAACGGGATACTCTAGTTATTTACTCCGCTACAATACATATTTAAACATTCAACAGTAGCATACGGCCGTGTGTGATGACTTCGTAAAAAAAAATGGTCGACAACTCCAACCTTTAGCATACATTATATGAGATATGTGACATGTATGTTTTACGTAAACATTTATAAATGGTATTTTTAATAATCATTTTTATAGGTTTCAAAGAAACCTGTACCACCACTCTGCAAATAACCCACCACCCACTCCCTAAATAAATGAAAATAAAAATGTTAAAGTAAAACTTGAACCACGAAATTAACATATACAATGAGTCATTACTGTTTTTTGCATGGTAGTACGTGTCTCATTTATAGATAAGGGTCAAGTTACAAGTCACGTACATACCCATCTTATAGAACTGAAAAGATAGGATAAACCTACGCAAAAAATCAGCGTCTATCCCCCTCTTTCGACACCACGAAGCGACCACCAACGGACGGAAGACAGATCACCTCTTCACCCGAGCTTGACACGGATCCATCGCTGATTTGCAGCTTTACGCACCTCCAAAGTAGTTTGCCAGAAGCAAACCATTGTCGTTGAATCGGACCGGACCAACATGTTTACTGTTTGTGCCAGCTGCAGAACTTCATGCTTCACCGCCAAATACAAGTATACAACAAATAAACGTGTAAATAACAGCTTTGCTAAAAAACACGTAAATAACATCACCTAGCTAGCTAGGAATCTTTCGGAGCTTCTCAACCGCCCGATCTAGAGTCCATGACTTGGTCGATCAATCGCTCTCGCACGGGAGGTGGCTACCCCTTTTCAAAAACGGGCCACCAACAGAAAACGATCACCTAGGGCCCATGAGATTCAGATCTTATGTAACAGCCAATCACAGTTTTAGGGTGTGTTTGTTTGGGCTGGTTGTGGCTGGCTGCGGCTGGCTGTGCTTCTTTGAAGGGAAAGTTGTTGTCCAGAGAAAGCTGGTGTTCTGAGTTCTGTTGTTTGGCAATTTAGCTGGCTGTCTGGATGTAAACAGATGAATTGTCTAAAATACCCTAGAGTTCTAAGAACGTATATTTTACTAATACATGTACACAATACTACAGGGATCATTTCATTTACATAGCAGTATACATGCATAAGTGTATAGCACAAAATTGTCATGCATTGGTACACCACATCGATGGCAGCAAATAGCAACAGAAGCATCAGTAGGCATCTAAGTTCACGAGCATCAATTGCAGCACGGAACCAAGGAGCAGATACAATACCAGCACGGAATCAAGCAGCTTTACACTACCAGCACGGAATACGTAGCAGCGATTGCTTCACAGATACGGTGGATCGTCCTCCACACTTCTTTGGGCGTGTTTGGTTGCTCGCACCGAAAATGAGCCTCCCGTCTCCGTGGCCCTGGCGGGCCTGAATCAGGTGAAACGCGGACTGAGCCAAGTTCTGCAGCCCGTTTGGTTGCATGTTTATCGTTTTTCTTTTTTGCCTATTTATTTCGCATTTTCGTGTTTGGTTGTCTGCATTCTTGGTTGTGGGTTGTTTAGCTACAAAACACGGCTGTTTGGTTGCATGCAGGTTTAGTTTTATGCTCACCACTTTCAAAACTGGTCATCTAACCCCCTAACACAAGCAACAAGCAGTAAGCAGCAAGCAGTAAGCAGCAATCAGCAACAATCACATAACCGTAAGGACTAACACATATTAGCATGGTAGATATTTAAGTGCACAACTAAATTACTTAAGTACACCACATCAGGGAACAAAAAACACCCTGATGAACAAACAGGGGACATACACACCCTGATCAAAACAAGTTTTGGGCATTCTAAGCCCGGGTTAACAGCTAGCAGGGGCATCCCATGCCCCTGATCAACACTAACATGGGAATCACATGCCCCTGATCAAAATGCACTTTTAGCATGCTGGAACTAGCCGTGCTCAGGACAAGTGTAGGACCTGGCCGTGGAGTCCTCGTTCTTGTAGATGTCCATCTTGAAGCCCATGGCGGTGAGCTTGAAGACTAGGACGTCGTCCACCTCCAGACTGTACTTGTAGACGACATCTAACCAGTTCCTCCCGATCACTATCTCATCGGTGTTCTTGAAGTACTGGAGCTGAACATGCTCGTCGCAGTACTTGCAGGCGTCGATGGCGATGCGGCGAGGCAGGGGGATCATCAGCCACGCCTTCAAGCTGGCATGGAATGACCTTGGGATGAGCATTATGTGCAGGTCCTCCTGGTCCAGCTGCACGTATAAGCGCCGAGGCATTCCCACTCTTGGCATGTGGCCGACCTTGGGCTTCTTCCCCTTCACCACCTTCAGCAGCTCCAGCGCCTCCTCTTCTCTCCCAAGCAGCAATGGCTTCTGAAGCCTGCTGTTGTAGGGGATGACGCCGGGCAGTGGCACCAGAGGCTGAAAGCCTGGAGGAGGGCCATCTTGCTCGGCCTTGGGTACCTTGTCATATAGTGTGACGATCGTTAGCAATGCAGAAACACGGAATGGGCGATCAATGCAAACAAGCAATGGCCGATCAATGCAGAAGCAAGAAATCTGGATTTGGGGCAAAAAAAATCCAAATCAAGCAGTGCACTAGCTATACACAGTAGATCGGAACAGCTAAACCTCAAATCAAGCTGAGCACAACACATGCACAATGAGGAAATGCTCCAAAAAAAACCAATGTCAAGAACATGTCGATTTGGGGCACAAAAAACCCCAAATCAAGCTCGGAACAAGAATATACACAGTAGATTGCAACATATACATCAAAATCTGACATGTACTACACTAATCTAGCATATAGAAACTCAGATTAAAGCCTAAAAGTGCAGATTCGTACTGACATGAAACCCTAACTGACAAAGTGGGATAGATCGGAACTTACCGTGAGTGCTGCCGGTGGTGCAGGCGGTGGAAGGGGCGGACGCGGCACCGGCGGTGCAGGCGCTGAAGGGGGTGGAGGCGGTGCCCATGGTCCGGAGCAGCCGGGCATGGTAATGGACACCAGTGGCGGCTCGGGCATCGGCGCCATCAATCCAGTCGGCGCCGCCGCACGCAGAGCTGGAGCGAATGGCGAGGGCGCCGTGGATGGCCCCGCCATCGATGCGGCGGCCGTTGCGGCGGCCGATGATGGCCCCTGGTGACATATTGGGGAAGGCACGTGGAACTGCCGTCGGAGCTCCTCCGGCGACATCTGCTAGACGACGACGTTCTGCACCCACCGGGAGTGTGGGGTGTCGCCGAGGGGGCGGAGCGGCGGTGGAGAGGTTGAGACGAGAGAGAGAGAGTGGGCGGTGACAGGAGTGGGGAATGGGGAGTTAACGCGAAGCATCACGTCTCCCGCGCTTCCCAACGCGTGCGACTGCGAGGCACGTGTGGCTCTCCTCAGCCTGGCCCAAGGAAAACGGCCGATTCGGCCGTTCCTCCTCAGCCAGGCCCAGCCTGCTTTAAGGTTCGTGCAGATGAAGGAACGCGGGCTGGGCCAGGCAACCATATGCACATTTTTTGCACCCCCAGGGCCTGGTTGAGGTGCTCGTGGGCTACCAAACACGCCCTTTATTTCTCTGTGTCCCTTCCGCATGCGCCGCGAAAGAGATACAGTGGACCAGCATGGAATACACAGAAGATGAGGTCAGAGGCGCTCAGGAGATCGGGGACTCTGGCTCACAAACGAAGCTCGGTGGCAGCTTTCCCGTAAATTCGACAAAGGAAAGGGGCAAAGGCGCGTACCGCTTCGGCTGTTCTCTCAGGAAGCTCGGGAAGCACCTCTCCGAGGTGCTTTTTCGAACGTGAAGGAAACGGAGGTGCTTCTGCGGAAGCCCAACGCGCAGCACAGGCGTTTGTTTCGTTTGCCCCGTTTTTTTCGTGGAAAGGAGCTAAAAGCTCAAACAAACACACCCTTAACTTTTAAGCATTGATTTCTTTTGCCCAAAAAAAGCAGAAAAATTTCTGATTTTCATTGATAAATAGGAGAAGATCCAACACTGATTAGTATACTAGAACAACTAACTAAGCATGGAATTATCGATTGTATGGAACATGTGTCTTACTTCTCATGCTATATTTGGACCAGTTTAGAGCATCTCCAACCATGGCCCTCAAACCTCTCCCAAACGTCCGGGCAGACAGCCTGGACACATTTTGGGCCGAAAACCATCACCCAACCGTCCACCCCATAGTCAGCCCAAACGTCCTGTCAGTCCGGCAAACCCCAAAGCCAGCCCATATGTGGGGAGGGTTTGGGCCGCCCGAACGCGCCCGGACGCCTCCGCCACGTCGGACCTGGCAACGCGGGCCTACCCAATTTTCCCCTAAATCAGACGGAAACCCTTGCTTCTTCCTCTTCTTCCTCCGCTCTGTCCAGTTTGGCCGCACCACTCTGGTCCGCCGCCGTCCCCTTCGTGTAACCGCCGCCGCCCCGAAGCTACGGTGTCCGCAGCCAAGTCCTCCGCGGTCGTCGAAACCCGTTGCCGGAGGAACCTCACCTGGACGCTCCGCTCCCGGTATGTTTTGCATCGCCCGACATCCACCTCGCTCTCAAAGTGTTTGTGTAAATGCCGGAGCCGGATTTTGATTAAGTGTTCATGTATGTAGCCATGGATTCTTCGTCCGACGAGGAGTACGATTACTCGGCCATGGATGAGTTGGTTTACAACGAGTTCATCGACGGGTCCAGTGACGATGACATGTTTGAGGACGGAGACGAGGAGGCCGCCATGTCGATGATGAGCATTCAAGAGGAATTGGAGAAGAAGGAGGAGCATGTTCTCAACTTCCGGGGATCGATTAAGGGGCGGATCACCGTGGCCGTGACAGGCTCAAAGGCGCACGAGATCTCTATAATGATTATTTCAACCGTCTGAAGCCGGTCTTTCTGAGGGGTTTTTCCGACGTCGGTTTCGGATCAGCTCAAGACTATACATGCGCATAGAGGAGGAAGTAACTAAGTATGATGATTAATTCAAGTTGTAGTATGATTGTTGCGGAAAACCATCCTTCTCTCCTATGCAGAAATGTACCGCAGCTTTGAAAATGCTTGCCTATGGAAAAGCCGCGGATGCCATAGACGAGTATGTCCGGATGGGACAGAGTACATGCATTGAGGCTATGGAGAGATTTGCATACGCCATGGTGAAGGTGTTTGGAAAGGAATATCTGAGAGAACCAAACGTCGAGGACACCGAAAGGCTATTGGCCCTAGGAGAAGCAAGACGATTTCCTGGTATGCTAGGTTCAGTTGATTGCATGCTTTGGCAATGGAAAAACTGTCCAACAGGCCGGGTTGCGTGGGCAGTACCAAGGTCACAGCAAAGAGGCCACACAAGTTGTGGCATCTCAAGACTTGTGGATTTGGCATGCGTTTTTTGGCATGCCCGGTTCTCACAACGACATCAATGTCCTTCAGCGCTCTCCCCTGTTCAAGAGGCTCTGTGATGGGGATGCTCCACCATGCAACTTCACCGTCAACGGACACGACTACACCATGGGATACTATCTTGCAGATGGTATCTATCCTTAGTGGGCGGCATTTGTGAAGACTATCGGCAATCCAACTGGTCCCAAAAAATGTGGATTTGCAGCTGCACAGTAGGCTGTTAGGAAAGATGTCGAGAGTGCATTTGGTGTGCTGCAAGCTCGTTGGGGTATAGTCCGTGGAGCCGCAATGATGTGGGATCCGGAGGTACTATGGAAGGTCATGACTTGTTGTGTAATTTTGCACAACATGATTGTGGAGGATGAGGGAGAAGGGGCAGCTCGCACGGATTTTAAGAAGCCTGGAGAACATGTCCACCTACCTGAACAAGAAGCGGAGTATGTCATGCACTTTCTCGACAACTTCGAGATGAAAAAGTGCACACCCAACTACTTAATGATCTGGTGGAGCATATGTATGTCTTCATGGGAAATGAATGAATTTCAATTTGTATTGATTTGTGTCCGAATAATGTGAACTCTTATGTCCGGCTACTTTTATTTGTTTAGATACAATTATTTGTTGTAATAAGGTGATTTGAACTATTTATTTAGACTCCTACTAGTTCTATGATGGACGTGCATGGTTTGCATGTTTTTGGGTGTCAAGATTTGAACATTGTGGTTGTAGAGCACCACTTTTGGGGCATGTCCGGTCACTGTCCGCGGACACGCCCGAACGTGTCCACGGACAGTTGGCGTGTCTGCGGACAGTTTGGAGGCCGAATTTTGGGTCTCCGGTTGGAGATGCTCTTATCCTACTATATATGAAAGTACGTTGGATTCACTCCCCGTTTCGCTATCCACGTCGCCTTTTAAACGACAACCGTCCGATCGCGCCCACGGACGGTCCAGATCGCAACAAAACCCGCAAAACACTGTAGCTGCTACAGTACTGCTGTAGCACTGGACTTTCTACCAAACACGTGCTGACACGTCGCCCCCGCGCGGATTTTGGCGCATCCTTTTACAGAAAACCCCGCGCCATCTTACAAAAAAAAAACCCCGCCAAGGACCAAAACACAAATTCCCGAAAATCCAGGGGCCTCCATGCAAAAGCGTCCGCACACCCCCCCTTCCCTCTCCTCTCTCCCCGCGCGGCCGGAGATCGGCGGCGCCGCCGACGCGCCCGCCTCGCTCCGCCCCTCCCCGTCCAGATCCATGCACGCTCTGACCTCTGTCGTCGCCGCCTCTTCCTCCTCGCCGAGCGCCGCTTGCCGGCACGCCGCACGCCGCCCGGAATCGGCGCCGCCGTGCGCGCTGTCCACCGCCGCGTTTAGTGGCCACCGTCGACGCTCCGGTGGCCAATATGAGGCGGCGCCGCCACCTGCACGTAGCTCGCGCCCACGCGCGCCGATGCGTGCAGTTGCGCGTGCCGTCTCGCGGTGGCGCGCCGCAACCGTGCTCCTCACCGTCGCCGCCGCCGCGGCAGGCCTGGCCACTGCTGACGTCATCACGACGTCACAGTGGGCCAGGGCTGTCAGCGTTTTTTCCTTTTCGCAGAAATTTCCAGAAAAAGATAAATTCCTGACAGGTGGGCCCACCTAATTTACAAAAATTGCAGAAAAACGAAAAATGCAACGTATTCAAAAAATTCAATACTTTGTACCGGAAAAATACGAACAATAACTCAAAATAATCACAAAAAAACATGCTAACCAATTAAGACAAATCGCAAACATATTTAAACATTTCAATTCGGCAAAAAAAAATTGTTCAACCATTTCAATTGCGCAAAAAAAAATTTGAGAAAGAACAAATGCACTCACTCCAACTATATGGACAATTGTATGGACTTGATTTTAAAAAAAAAATCCAACTATGTAATTCAATTGAATAAATGTGCATATCCACTTATTACGGACTTAAATTAAAAAATCACAAGAAGAAGAAACATTTTCAAGCATTCCAACTTGCTTAAAAATTGGAAATACTCCGAACTATATACACAAGACGTGTCAATTGAGTCCAAACTTGGAAAAAATACAAATGCACTTGCTCCATTTATATAGACAATTATATGGAGTTGAATTTTCAAAAAAAAAATGCAATCCAGTTGAATAAATGTGCTTCTGCACTTATTATGGACTTAAATTACAAATTAACAAAAAACTAAAACTTTTTTAGCATCCCAACTCGCTTAAAAATTGGAGATACTCTAAAATATATCAACATGCCCACAAAAATAAAATGCCAGCTACTTACAGCAAAAAAAAAACATATTTAAACATTTCGAAATGGTCAATCTTTGCAAAAAAATCCAAATGCACGTAAAGTTGACTTTACTAAATACTGATAGAATGCATTTCCTCTAATAATGGACTTAAATTTAACATTTCAATTTGGCAAATAATTCAAGCTAATTTAGATTAACTTCCTCTAAATATGAAATTCATATGCAAATTATCTAATTAAATATTGACTTCAATAAATGCCATATAATATATATCCTCTAACTACAGAGTTACGTTAAATATTTATGTCAACATACAAACATAATCCAACATTCAAATTTGCTAGAAATTTGGAGTTACCCTAGACGACAATTTCGAGATACTCCACACGACAAATTCCAGCGAATTTCACTACTTCAAACCCCGACAGCTGATATGTTTGAATATTTCAAATTGATGAATATTTGAAGAAAATCCTAATGCACTTCCTCTTTAGAATTTCTAGAACATGAAAGTATTTCTACAAATACCCTCACAAAAATAAATGCTCATTATTTGTGCCATATACCTAAATTTCAAATTTACATAATTCAAAATTTCAAATATCTTCGGAATCTACTCTTTTTACAAACATAAAAATAAAATTCAAATCAGAAAAACACCCAAACTTGAACACTCTTCCAAATCTAAACAATTTTTAAACACAAACCCTTCTTAATTTCACTAATTTTCAAACCTACACAATTTTTAAATATGTACGTTACCAAATTTAAATTTTATCTACACAGGCGCGGCATTGCCGCGCTAATTATCCCTAGTAGGATATTATGGTACGTCGCACCATCACGAACTCGTCCTTGGAAGGCCTCCTTCCTGCCTTTCGCTTTGAGTAAAGTTCCCGTCCTACCAGAGTGTGTTGCAGTGTTATTGGACATTGGTGCCCTAGCAACTAACTACTGGAGCTCAAGGAAGAAACCAATTGTGACAAGGGGGAAGATTCGTGCACATGTTGACCTGAGGGAATTATGAAGATTAATGTGGATGTTCCATATATAACGAGGATGAAGGAAGATAAAGTGTTGGAGTAATTATAAGAGATTCACGGGGCAAGTTCATTGCAGCTTCATGTAAAGACTTGACGTTTGTAGCTGATTCGATGGTGCTAAATAAGTGTGTCTTGCGCGACACATAGGGTGCTACAGATTCATCATCCAATCTGGTAACACATCACACATGATCGATCGACGTTTTCCTACAACCGCATCGGCTACTTCTTCCATGAGTGTACCATCGCAGCATCTGGTTTCGCGAATGTTTCTTATGAATACTGCCCAAGGGAATCCAATGATGTCTTATGAGTTTTTTAGGAATAGTTTGCAGTATTTTTCCGATGTTGATAAACGTTGTAAGCGTGTTTGATAATCAATAAAGCCAGTCAAATGGCATTAAAACAATCCATAAAAAATAAGAGTGTTGCGGTGTTATCGTTCTGCCAACCAATAGTTTGACCATCCATAATTCATCAACATTCGAGAACGATTTTTTTGTTGATAAATTGCAATATAATCTAACATACTGCAAAAAATTGGATCGGAAAACAATATATGGAATAAAAAGAAAAAACATATTGAATAGTAGTTTCAACATTTCCTCTGTTCACACTACTACTTGCAACGAAGTTATCCTTTTGCATCAATTTGTAAACCAAACAAATTTGGATTTAAAATCTTTCTTTACATGAGTAGATAAGAAACATGATTGACATTGTAGCCCAGCAGAAGTATGCTTGGTAAGCATTAGAGCTTATCTCCTATCCCTTCTGGCTAATAGCACCTCCTTCCCACACACAAAAAAGCATTCCCGTCGTCTTTAATCTTATTCGATAAAATCAAATACTCTATTTCCAAATACTCCCGCTCATATTGTAATTCTGTAAAATCAAAACGAAATAAGCAAGACCATGTGCACAAATTCTAGGTGTAGAGATAACTAAGGTTGTGTTGGAAATGTCCTGAATTAGGAGAAGAACGCGGATAATAAGATTGATGAAAAAGTCCTAGAACTAAGAGCGTCTCTAATCGCGGCCCCAATATTTCTCGGCTCAGGATCCTCCCAATAGCGTTCTGAACGTGTCGGGCGAAAAACCACGTTCAGCCACGCCCCCAATAGATCGTTTACGTCCAGCGCGGCACAATATTTCGTCCGACGATTTTAGTCCGACCCGTCCCATAGGAAACCACTTGGTAGTGCCAGACAAAACCGCAGTCGTCGCCATGATACCGATAGGGCTAGCATTGTCATAGACACGGCCAAAACCCTATTTAAATTGTACTTTTCTCCCCTCCCGATTCATTTCTCCCGCCCTCTACTCCCATTCCCGACCATCCCACGTTGTCGCCGCCGACGCACCCCTCCACCTTGCGCCCTCGTCTCCATGGCGCCGTCTCGCACACCCAAGGAGAAGCCGCAGGGTACTTCGTTGGGCGTTTGCTTTCGGCGCAAGCCTTACCCACCCAAGGAGAAGCCGGAGTGGATGTTCGACGAGCCATGACCAACATCGTTCGCCCTCATCGTCCACGTGGGTGATGAGTATGGCCAACATCACTAGTGCACACGTCCCTCCAATCAGATGGACGTCGCCCAAAACTCCTAAGGCCACCGCCCCGGATATGGAAGCCCTCAGCGTGAGCTATGGAACAGCGAGAGTCTCGCTGCCACCTTCCTTGCCGGTCTTCCCAAGGATCACCTCTTGCGGCAGTGAGGGAGGAGACGGGAAGAGATGGTGGTTTGCTCAACACAGTTTTTCCACAACTATGAGGATCTCCCGCGCTTATCATGACCGTTGATTTTGCATCGAACAGACGATATTATTCCTACTAATTTTGATGTATTGATAAAACAAAAAAATATGTTAATGCATGGTTCTACTTTTTTAATCAATTCATGTACAAAAATTTCTTGTTAGTACATGAATCTAAAAATAAATTACAGAAATTCAGAAATTATTGATAATGCATTGATATTTAAAGATTCATTAATAATTTGTGCACGGATAGTAAATCATTTGGACGTCTCAGATAAGTGGGGGAGATACTATGTGTGGAGTTGCATTTTACCGGTTTGCTGGGTTTTGTGGCCGCCCGAGTTGCCGACGTGGGTCGGAAATTGCTCTCAATAACCTCCATTTTCAGATTTACGAAACTAGGGAATATAGGCCTGAAACGCAAACGTTGAGCCAAAAAAAAATGCAACAGATAGGCAGGTGGTAGTGCTAAATTGTGATATGTGAAATGTCAGTTTTAAAGGTTGGGGTTGAGGCAAAGACTAGAACCCTCAAACCCAACCTTATAATTCCGTTATAAGGGTTGGGTTTGAGGGTTCTAGTCTTTGCCCCTGTTTTTCAACCCTTAAAAGTGACAAAAAATGCCAATTCTCAACCCTTAAAACTGCTATAAGGGTTTGAGGGTTTAGGGGTTCTACTAGTGATGCTCTAAGCCATATCAACCGTCCACGTAACCCGAACAAACCAAGTGCCCTTATCCATCCCTCCTCCAGCCGCCCTTATCTCAGCGCGGATAATTAAATTTAAACCGATAATCACGGGCGCTAAGATCAGAACTCTCATGGCATAATCACCCTCGTCGACCAGAACTCTCGTCGCATAATCACCCTCGGCGTAGAGTTAACCAAGCGTGTCACTAATTGATTCATCTTCTCCAACAAAAGGCGAAGCAGGAGATTCTCCCCAGAATACCCTCCGCCGCTGCCGCGGGTACATATACTCCAACCCGCCACCTCCAACTCGCCGCACACACATCCACACACCGGCCAACGGTAGCTCCACACAGATCCTCCGCCCTCGCCACGCCGACCCGGCAACGGTGGGAAGGAAGCAAAACAAGATGGTGGGCCTTCTCCCCCAGACCAATGCGGCGGCGCAGGCCGAGGTCCTCGGCGACGCGTGGGACTACCGCGGTCGCCCCGCCGCCCGGTCCACCACCGGCCGCTGGGGCGCCGCCGCCATGATCCTTGTGGCGGAGCTCAACGAGAGGCTCACCACGCTGGGTATCGCGGTCAACCTGGTCACCTACCTGACGGCGACGATGCACGTCGGCAACGCGGAGGCTGCCAACGTCGTCACAAACTTCATGGGCACCTCCTTCATGCTCTGCCTCCTCGGCGGCTTTGTCGCCGACTCCTTCCTCGGACGCTACCTCACCATAGCCATCTTCACCGCCATCCAGGCATCTGAGTAGTCCTTTTTTGACTTTGCTCTCCATGACGCTTGCTTGCCATGGCGTTCGTGCCGACGTGCCGCCGCCCGCCCGCCGTGCAAGTTTTTAACTGCTTTGCCTTTTTCGTATGAGATCCTTTTTTGTTGGTAGGCTGTTAGTTATTTTATTTTATTTTTAGGTAAAAAGAAGGGATAACTAATCACGGTTCTTTTAAAAAAATATTTTTCCAAAGTGAGCACATGAATCAATTAGATGATGTTTCGAAAAGAACGGGCACCAAAGTAACACTGTTTAACCATCATCATGGGCTCATCATTCATTGGCATAATACTTCCAAGATCGCCGCATGGCGTAACTACTGGTCCATATTGCACGGTAGCTGAGATAGCAATTATGAATCTATTTTCCTCTTAATCTAGAGATGCTAGTAATTCGCCTAAGATTAAACCTGAATTTTTGTATCCCTTAATGTTACAAGTATCCCTTAAGATGAGGAAAGATTGATTTTTTTATTAAAAAAATACGAGCAGGGCGTGACTATACTGACGATCTCGACGGCGGCGCCTGGGCTGCGGCCGCCGGCGTGCGCGGCGGAGGGTGGTCCTCTGTCGTCGACGTGCTCCCGCGCCTCCGGCGCACAGCTGGGCGTGCTGTACCTTGCGCTGTACCTGACAGCGCTGGGCACAGGAGGGCTCAAGTCGAGCGTCTCCGGCTTCGGTTCCGACCAGTTTGACGAGACCCACAGCGGCGAGAAGTCCCAGATGATGCGCTTCTTCAACTGGTTCTTCTTCTTCATCAGCCTCGGATCCCTCCTCGCGGTCACCGTGCTCGTGTACGTCCAGGACAACCTTGGCCGGCCATATGGATACGGCGCGTGCGCCGCCGCCATTGCCGCCGGGCTGGTTGTGTTCCTCGCCGGCACCCGCAGGTACCGCTTCAAGAAGCTGGCGGGGAGCCCGCTCACCCAGATCGCCGCCGTCGTCGTTGCCGCGTGGCGCAAGCGCCGCATCGCCCTCCCCACCGACGCCTCCATGCTCTACGACATCGATGTCGGCAAGGTGGCCGCCGCCGAGGGGGGCTCCACCAAGAAGAGCAAGCTCAAGGAGCGCATCCCGCACACCAAGCAGTTCCGGTAAGCTAGCTCATGCATTACTACCACATCGAATTGCTTGCCTTGCTTAATTCAGTTGTTGCCTGATCGTGTTAATCGAATAATAACTCTGCTAATAAAACGACTAGTGCAAGGCTTAGCTCAGTCAGTATCCATCAATCCATGGAGGGGCATGGGTCAAAGTTGCATGCATGGATTGTAAATAGAGACCACATAGTGAATTGTTGACCAGAGCTGACCGGGCCCAGTTTTAGACAGAGGACAGGAGTCTCATAAAAGAGTACTAATTCAAAAACATAAAGAGACCAGGAGGAATAAGGCTGGCCAGTTGAATTTCTTGTCATAAAACTGGTAGTAATTCTACTAAGTTGCAAGGTAGGAGGGGGTCCAGTCCATGCAAGTTGGTGTTGGATTCAGGCTTGCACCGTCTGTCTATAATTGTGAGAGGGTGAGGATGAAGAAGAAGAAGACGCAAACAACACAAGTTGTGGGAGGCAAGCGACAAATGGCGTTTGGCAGACAGCCAACCAATAATTGCCACTATTCTATAGCCAAATCGTGGGGTCATGAGACCGTGCTCATGTCCCTCCATCTCTGTCTGTCTTCTTCTTCCCCGTCCCGTTCTCTCTGAAGCCGACCTGCACCTGCATCCAAGCCTTGAAGTAACCTGCAAAAAACAAGTGGGAGTGCGCGTGTGTGTCACCTGCTACGGATTCAGAGACGCAGACGCTGGACGCATCATGTACTGTGTGTACTGGATACTAGTACTTGGATAGGGATAGGCTGGCCGGAGATATTGTCATGTGTGGGGAGGATCAGGGGCTCTGTATGCTGGTCGGTAGGCAATGCCAAACAGCAGCCCCTCGATTTCATTTCACCTGTATTCTAGTGCATCGGGAGTGCGGTGTTCCTGATTCTTGTGCCGGAGGGGGAGGAGGAGAGCTTTCTCCCGCCTACCGCTACTGCTCCTGCTCCTGCTCCTATCCCTGGAGCTGGAGTGATGAACTTCGTACGAAATCTAGTCAGCAGCTAGCTCTGTTCTTAAAACGGGGAGTTATCAAATTGTTAGCTAGGCTCCTACATGTTGTCATTAGCACTAGTTGCCACAAACTTATCATGAAAACAAGCTCTCCTACATTTGTGAACACAACACTCGGGATGTAGAGAGTACTAAGTAGCTCGTCTAGACTGTCGTCTTCTTGATGGTGGGTACTTGACAAGCTAGGAGAATGCGAGCGTCATCTGCGTCAACTTTCTTTTACTTCAAAATCAAGCAGTCAGCCTTGACATCGATTTACCTCCAAGACCCATTGTCCGATATGACCTCGAAATATGTTGTTATCAAGCCAATCAAGGTGACATTAGAATGTCAGTCACGCATTGTGACCAAAACTCCTCGCTAATGCTCCGTGGTGGGGCCAGTAGAGTAGGGAAAGCCAAAGTAATTTCACGGCAGCAAGCAAGCAAAAACCTGCCGTGCATATCCCCCTCAATTATTCGGAGTGGCTGTTTCTGCAGAGGACTGAGACGTGTGCATACCGAAAGCTCTGCATGATTGGGCAGTGGAAAAACGAAAAGCCCGCCAAGAAAGAAACAACTAGAGCGAAGAAAGAACTGGTGGTAGTACCATGTGTGTAGTGTAGGAAAGTTTAGCCAGTGATGGTGATGGCGACAAGAAGATCTAAGCAAACCTTTCTTCTTCACATGCATCTGCCCTTCCTTTTTGTCATGGCTCACTCGGAGACCAGGATCCATGCCTCACATCGATCTGTCCAATTCATGCCGGGAAAGCACTGGAGATCATCTCATGGACCATACTGCTTAGGCCCCCTCTAAAAGCAGTGGGAGAAACTCAAGGCATGTGATGTACCATGTGGTTGCCCTCTCTTGACAAATACAGTAATTGTCTAGGTTGGTGAGGTTTATGGAGGAGGTGAAATGAGATCCACCACCTAGTTACGCGTTAATCGCTCGGTCGACCACCTATTAGAGCACTGTTGTTGTGCGTAAGAACGAACGCTCGGCTTGTTACCGCCCGTGTCGCTGTTTACTCTCTAAAAGCCAAGTGTCATGTCTCACGTGTTGACGCTAATTTTGTTTGGCGAGAACACGTGATCTCATTCAGGCCTTATTTACTCCAAGGGTATTTTAGGGATGGGAAGAATGGGATAGGAGGGGATTTGGTGAACACTCAATCCCTACAAATCCTCCAAATACTCTTCCCCTACAATACACTAGCATGGACTAGAGTTTTTGTGTTAGACAAAAATGAGATGATTGGTAGGGGATATTTGGGGATTATCCCCTCTCATTCCCTAAAATACACTAGAAGTAAACAAACTAGTGGGGATTTTCCGAGATCCGGGATAATCTCCTTCCATCCCCTAAAATACACTAGAGGTAAACAAGTAAACAAGGCCTCAATTGTTTTCCTTGGCGGTCGGGCTCGACGTCATCATTGTTGGGATATATTTGGACAGAGGTTCTTTGTAAGCTTCCTGCCATGATTTCAGTTCCATATATGATGGGGAGATGCACCTGACCGGGGATCACATGTTTAGGCCTTGTTTACTTCAAGAGTTTTTTAGGGGATGGGAAGAGTGGGGATGAGAGGGGATTTGGTAAACACCCAATCCCCACAAATACTCTTCCCCTACAATACACTAGCATGGACTAGAGTTTTTGTGTTAGGCAAAAATGAGATGGTTGGTAGGGGATATTTGGATTATCCCCTCCCATCCCCTAAAATACACTAGAAGTAAACAGACTAGTGGGGATTTTCCGGGATCCGGGATAATCCCCTCCCATCTCTTAAAATACACTAGAGGTAAACAAGGTCTTAGGTGGTCAGGTCAGTCTAACGGTATGAAAAACATGCATTAACAGTAGTATTGTGTCAACCAAGGATAATCACATGATAAGGTGTTTTTAATCAAGCTGTCGACTATTCGCGGATCACGAGGTTATGAAACTCTCCCCCAGGTTCTACCTGAGGTTACATGGAGCTAATTGGCTGTTGCATTAACATCAATTGCATCACATGAACAGGTGTTATGCCAGGACCCTAATTGCCTGCAGCTCCAGTTAAGCATGTGCAAATGGGGAGAATATGGCCACCTGAGCAAACTTGTTTAATCACGACAAATTTGCAAAAGTAAATACTATAAACTCTGAATACTTAGCTGTTCCCACCCACCCCCACAAGGCTTTTCACCCATCTAGATGCTCTACATAAGACGATTTTTTGTTTTAAGTGCTATGATTGGATTTGTGTCTCCATCTCGTGCAGAAGAATCTTGTTCCTCAGACCACTGCTTTTAGATTGTAGTTGTTGCATTGCATCACAGCCTTTTAGGATTTTGGTTATGTAAGTGGAAGGAATTTCGCTTCGTCTGTGTGTCAATTAAAGAAAAGAAGTATCAATGCAGGGACTAGAGCATATCTTTTCCAGATAAGAACGGCACTTGTTTTCTGAAACTGCATCATAATTGTTTTGTTCAGAATTGAATATCTGCAAAAACTGATTATATTCATGAAAATACTAAAAAAATAAGCAGAAGAAAAGAAAGAATAGCAAGAATATGAACACTGAAGAAACCAACTTCTGAAACTGCCCCCTGTTCGTGCTGGACAGTTTGTGGACCCAACCTCTCCTCACATTGCTGAATCTACAGCAAGAATTAACGTGCAATGTTTAAATCGATTCAAGTTTATTCGTTTGCACTCTTCTCCCTGTTTTGTCAGTCTGAAACTGAATGTTTGAAGCACAATCTAGTCTATCAAGCCTAATCTCCTCACTTTTGCTGAATCTAGACCAAGATAAGCAAACAAAGATGGTTTACTCGATTGTGAAGTTGATTTTATTTCCACTGTAATTCTTGTTCAGTTCTCATTCAGATGAACTAACACGCCTGAATCCTTTTGCAGTTTCTTGGACCATGCGGCGATCAACTCGGACCCGGCCGGCGAGCCGAGCAAGTGGCAGCTGGCGACGCTGACGGACGTGGAGGAGGTGAAGACGGTGGCGCGGATGCTTCCGATCTGGGCGACGACCATCATGTTCTGGACGGTGTACGCGCAGATGACCACCTTCTCGGTGTCCCAGGCCACCACCATGGACCGCCACATCGGCTCCTCCTTCGAGA
Source organism: Poa pratensis (assembly GCA_947311845.1). NCBI lineage: Eukaryota > Viridiplantae > Streptophyta > Magnoliopsida > Poales > Poaceae > Poa > Poa pratensis. The sequence continues at coordinate 41,881,442 of CAMZMU010000089.1, read as the reverse complement.
TCCCGGCTGGCTCCCTCACCGTCTTCTTCGTCGGCTCCATCCTCCTCACCGTCCCCATCTACGACCGCATCGTCGTCCCCGTGGCGCGCCGCCTGAGCGGCAACCCTCATGGGCTCACCCCGCTCCAGCGTATCGGCATCGGCCTCGTGCTCTCCATCCTCGCCATGACCTCGGCAGCACTGATCGAGGTGAAGCGCCTCCGCGTGGCTCGCGATTCCGGCGTGCCCGAGGGCACCCCAGTGCCCATGACGGTGTTCTGGCTCATCCCGCAGTTCCTCTTCGTCGGCTCCGGCGAGGCCTTCACGTACATCGGCCAGCTCGACTTCTTCCTCCGCGAGTGCCCCAAGGGGATGAAGACCATGAGCACGGGGCTCTTCCTCAGCACGCTCTCTCTGGGGTTCTTCGTCAGCTCGGCGCTCGTCACCGTAGTGCACAAGATCACCGGCGACCGCCGGCCGTGGATCGCCGACGACCTGAACAAGGGCGAGCTGTACAAGTTCTACTGGCTCCTCGCGGGTGTCTGCCTCGCCAACCTCGTCGTCTACCTCTTCGCGGCGAGGTGGTACAAGTACAAGGCCGGCCGCCCCGGCGCCGACGGCAGCGTGAACGGAGTCGAGATGGCCGACGCCGAGCCGTGCCTCCACTGACTGACCTCGCGGAACGTGCGTGCGTCCGTCCGTGTTTCCATTGAACGGCCTTGATTTCTTCGCATGTTGTACCATCTTTACTAGTAACGGATGGATGGCCGTGTCAGCGCGACGCCGTCCACGTGTGCCTACGTGTGTAGTATAATGGGATTAATAACTTCTTAGAGGTAAGAGAGGTGGGGCAGGGGTGTCAGTGACTCAACGTCGCTGCATTTTGTAAATGATCCTCCACCGGAATGTAAAATCATCCAAAATACAGAAAAAATGTGCTATTGATTGACTTGAAAATAGTTCAAATGCTGGGCCAGTTTCTTTGCGTCCAATTACATCGATCCATGAATAGAGGGCCGCAAAAATGAGCTTGGGTGTAAATTTGCGGATATTGGCCCGGTTATCGGCAAAGTATGTACTATTGACAATTACATCGAGAAAATAAAATACTAGGGGATGGGGTCTGAATTTTTATCTGACAAATGTCAAGCTACTCCAGAAATCTTTAGTCGCTCATTTCCGAGTCATGGTGCACCGCCTCTGGGAGAAAGACCCTGACGTCCATCCTTCTTCCCCGCACGCTTCTCCTCACCGCTAGAACGCATTCCCTCTCCTTGTCCTCGACATCGAGCCCTTTGCTTCTGTTGCTCCACCCCTCCTTAGTCGGTGCTTCTCCTCTATTCGAACGAAAACCTGCTATCCGTTGAGGAAAATTCTCAGCACAAGAATAAGATCATGCGGAAAAGAGGAATTGTGCATAGATTCAGCAAGCACAGATAATTGAGGCGGAGAAGATCGGCCGAACTTAGGAAGAAGGTCATGATTACGGTCATCTGCGTGCCTAAACGAGAGGGAAGTCACAGAACTGATATCTTCTCGTTCGTACAATACTATAAATCGGAAGTCGTTGTGATAAGAGCCCAAAGGACCAGTGCAACAGTGTAGAAACGTCACCAATGAAGAGAACCATTAATCGGAAGTGTCAAACCGCGACCACACTAATGAACAGGAAAACCTGACCGGATTCCTTTAGATCCGACAAATACACAACTCCACGTGCCCTCCGCAAGTGTTAGGCGAACCACCGAAGCAGGATAGAGCGGGGAGTAGCTTATTCTAAATTCATGTTGTCACCACCGCCTCATCATACCTAAGAAGACGTTGAAAGTACCTACAGAAAGAACAGATCTCTCTCGCCGGTGAGAGGCCGTGGTCAACCGCACATACAAGGTCCCAAAATCCACCGAAGGTTGGATGGATCGGCCACGTCACTGGCGGGGGGGGGGGGGGGGGGGGGGGGAGGCTAGGTTGGATCGCCACAATATCCCGGACTGGTTCGGTCATTCTTCTTTGCTATAAATTTCTTTCATTTTTCTTTAAAACTCAATCAAGTCTCTAAGATTTTATATCAGATCCAACTATCATCATTCTCACATAATTCCACAAAATAGTTAAAGGCTATTTATTTTCTTGCACTTATTGGCTATAAACTTTGTGCAATTGTTAAGGAACTGACATTCAGAAAAACTGTTATTGTATATGGAAATTCTGTTTACATGGCAATACTTGGATATATGTCAAAAACAAATACTTGGATATATCCTGGCGTGCTAGTTGGGGACCCAACGGATCACGCTGCATTTGTCAGATATAACTGGTTTGATCCGACGGCCCAGAACTGGTGTCAAGCGGCGTGTCCGTATGGGCAGTTGCACCCCTTGGCCGAACGGCACCATCCATCATCATATGCCCAATCCTAAAACGTGGACATACCAAACAATACGACACGGAGACGAACGACTAGGGCAGGCATGGGCGACGACGAACACGACGATATGTACCAGAGCGACAGCGACGATGGCGGCCGCGAGATGGTCTGCGGCGGCGGTTCCGGCGTGACGGAAGTGCAGAACGGCGGCGACGCGGCGGCAGGAAATAAGGCACCGTGTGGATGCGACGGAAAAATCGGCGACTGGGCCTCGACGGAGGAGACTACGGCGGCCGGCGATGTCGTGCCCTGCTCTCTGATCAGGATCGTCGCGGCGAGGTGTGGGTGCCTGCTGCTAGGGTTCTTCGCCGGTGGGATCGTCGCGGCATTGTGGCTGTTCCTGAAGGCTCCTGGGCGTCTGGAACAGTGGATCGTACCTACCTGAAGATCAGATACCTGATGCTACAGGCCTAACAGTAGGAACAGAAACACTATACTATGTTGGCATGTTGCATGCAGCTGTAGTTTAGTGGGCATGTTGTATTCAGACTGATCGCCCTGATGATTTGTTGACTGCTGCAAACATATATTTCCTTTAGTACTGAATGCTTAACTACATGGCGGAGTTCACATGATCTCATACTACTTTGCATTGCATTGCAGTGAAAGTCTTGAGTTCTTGAAACTTCAAAGCACCGACAATCGAATAAACTGGAGAGGAAACTGTAGTACGACAAATGCGAGATCAGAATGAATGAAGGTTATGGTAAATGTGACATAGGTTGTGACTGTTAAGAATTAAAACAAGTCTACTCGATGTAAAATCACGAAAAACCACCATGTAATGTACACAAACCAAAGCTTCTAGGTGGGGCTGCTGTTACAAGTTAGAACAGGCGCTCCTTTAGGAGGAAAAACACAAGGGATGGGGCTACCCCCACATGTTGGTATCCTTTCCTCCGGAGTATAACTTTGTTGGGGACTACCTCTTCTATGTCTTCTTGAGGATGAAACCGGCGATGATGCCGAGAATACCAACAACAATCAAGAAGGTGATCGAGAAACCGCTGTTGCTTCTGCTGCTCTCTTTGCGTAGAAGATCCTGTATTAAAGAGAAACATAAAGATTATGGATTGATAAAGTGTGTTCATGTTTACATTATCCATGGAATTCATAAAAGCAAGCGAGCTCATATGCATAATCATGCACGCGGTAAGTTCGATATTTATCGATGAAATAATGGGTACACAAAAAAAAATCCAGGAAATGAAAAATTAGAATTTGTCAGTGGGGAGATTTTTATACGCCACAGTTTTTACTATTTACAAGAGCCAAAATGCATTGCATATTTGAATTGCATTGTCCATTGATAGGTCATATGAACTTGAAGCCCAGAGTAAATTATTGTTGACATGAAGAAAGATCGACTAATTTGTTAGACATACTAACATAAGGTTCAGTCGAGACAGAACATGTTAGCAATCAATGGCTCTCGTGGCTATCTCCAACAAAGAACAAATTAAGAAAATAAATCTATTCGAACGAACTGCCTTAACTGCAGATGGTTATGAGCATGCAACTCTTAATTGCATCAATTGAAAATCTGAATAATGCTTTAAGCATACTTGGCTTGTATAAAGCAATGGTATTAACAAGGTTTCTTTGTCAGGGCGAGTAAAGCAAGAAGCCCAAAAATGCAGTAGACTATCCTATACATTTCCGTTATTGATGATAATGATGAGCAGAAAATTAAAAAAAACATTTTTAGCATTTGTTGAACATTACAGTAGCAACTGAGATAAATGACCCCTTGAGTCGCCACTGAGATGGAATGGCAAAAGAACAAGGAAATGATGGAATTCTTTTTAAGAATAATACTCTGTAATTCAGCATTAATTTAGAACTATCATAGTTGTGAAAACAGTTACCAGCTCTTGTCGCAACTTCTGGTTTTGCTGAACAGCAGACATTTTCTCCTCAGTTAGCTTGGAGATCATGGACGTTGCCTACAAGGAACAATTAGCAATGAGAGTATATTTTATCAAAACATAAAACTTCAAAGGCATTTTAAGATCCAGAGTGACAACTAAGAGATGATGATTTTGGCATTCTGTTGTCAGATAACTTTTACAACTATATATATACAGTAGCCAATACCATCAAGACCACAGGATTTTGTTTTTATATGTGCTACAATTCATCCTGTACAATACAATAAGTGAAAAGCTTCCAAGAAATAGGTAACTCATGTAAAATCGCAAATTCATCTTGTGTGAGGGTAAACCAGGGAACCTAGGGGCACTAAAATTAGGAAAGTAGGATAAAAGAATGAATCATATGCTACTTGGCAGGCCTAAGCTACTTTTAGTTTCCCATGTAGATAGTGATACAAGTCATAGATGCATTACTTAAGAGTTAAGACTAAGTCTCAGGAACGTGCCACCTATACCATATGTACTACTGGTGGTAATGAACCTCACTCGTCAGTCTTATCACCACAATAAGATCACAGTGGTTGGGGCCACCTGATAATACCAGGGCAGGGTGGTACTGACTGCTAGGGGGAACAAAAAAAAATCATGAACGGATATCATTGACACTTTGACATTTAATGCAATTGCAAGTTAGCATATGTTTCCAGAGGATTTTACTGCAGCGATCCCTTCTGAGTGTCTAGACCGATTTTATCTCAAATTTTCTGAACAATCAATACTACGATCCATAAATCAAAATTAGTCAGTTAGTGCAAGGTCCCACTAGAGGGCATATAGAATAATTCCAACATCAACGATATGCATTATGCAATCAGCCAGTTGTTCACAAGTTCTTGCGAATTATAAGGGTTGGATAAAGAGATAAAAGATACCTCTGAAGACTTCTCCTTTCCTGGTTCAGCAGCTGATCTAAATACCTAAACGTTGGACATTAAATAGATTATAATTTACCATGTAAGAAAACCCTTCGGAAATCCATTAAAAACTAGAAAATAAAACGAAAGAGCTAACTCAGTGACTTACAGATTGTGGTATTGTGGAATTAGGGGTTCCATTTTCAAATGAACGAGCAGAACTCCCCTGTTCGGATTCTTCAGAAATTGAGCCGGGTGTAGATGTCGGCACATAAATTACACGCAGCTTGCATTCATCAACAACCTTCCCTGGCTCCTTGTTGAACTGTCATCATGAAACCACACAGATGATGAAATGATGATGTGTGCACCAAGGGAGCAAATTGACAGAAATAATACAAAAAATGGGGAGTGTCAGAGCAGGTACCATTGGTGCAGTAATATCTTGGTTGCGGCACCATTCTCAGCTGCAACACTTTGAACTAGGAATTTGTCCTTACACTGCAGATCAGTGGGTGCCTCCCTCTGCGCTTGCATCGTCACTAACAACAGAAAAAATGCTTAAGATACTTTAAAATCGAGAACTGAGAAAGTTAAGCAGACTTTTCCTTGTGCTAAACTATTTATCCCTATATGATGGACAGACAGCTACCTGTGACATCACAAGTCGATCCAGGTAGTACAACGCCGATATTGGGGCGCACACAGTACTGCTTTGGATTGGTAGTTTTGACCTGCGAATGATGATCTCGTCTATCAGAACAACCTATATGTTCATCAATAAAAAGATGAGACGTATAGGAGAAAATTTACAACAGCTTACCTTGAATGCTACGTAATGTTCAGTCTTGTTAGTGAGTTGCATGGAGCATGAGCTCTGCTTCATCAATTCAACTGCATGTACAAATAGAAGTTCAGACGCATTTTGACAATGGAAGACAAGTGCAAACCTCCAGATACTCAATGCAAAGACACACAAACATTGAGGGCAAGCAAACTGAACAGAACCATGATTGTTGAAAGAACAAATCTACACACCACGATCCAATGCAGAATCAGCTAACAGTGACGATAATATCGAATCATAAACACACTGTGAATTGGCAGGCACATTTTATTTCATTTCAAGCCACTCGCAAATACCAGATCAATGTTAGCTAAGAGGCGCATATTTGTTAGCCAGATCCCAAGCTCCTAGAAGGCCGAACGACTACCATAATGATGATTCTACATATGCGCAGCGCACATTCGAAGCCTTCCATCGATAGTCGATACAGCCTGACATTCCATGTACAACTAACTGAAATCCCAGGAAAAAAGAAGAAGACGAGGAAAGAACAGAACGCCATGCAGTAGGTGACCGGTTTGCAGGAATGAGTGTATCGTCCACGATCCTTAATTCAAATCTAAAGCGCACGAGCTGATCAGACACACGAATCCAACTAGCAAGGACCAATGGCCTCGCCTCCATCGCGAGATCCCAGCTTTGACCAAGATCCGTCGGACGGAGTCGACACGGCATTAACTCCCTGACGCGATCCTAATAATTCGATCGGAGGCGAGATCTGGAGATAACTTACAGGGGAATGCCAGCTCCGAGGGCTGGATCTCGAGGAAACTCCCGCTTCCGGCGCTCATGGTGGCTCCTCGCGAACGAATCAAGAACTCAAATAACAAACGCAGCGGAAAGAGAATTATCTCTGGCTTCCCACGGATTCAATCAGGGAAGCCAAGAACGAGGACGCCCACCAATCGATTGGAACAAGAGGCGGGGAAATCCCAGAAAAAAAAGTGCGAAAAAATAGGAATTTATTGGTCGCCCTCGCTCTCTTGTCCTCCTACTGTCTCGGGCATAAAAAGGTTGCACGGAAATGGTTTTTAAAATGGAATATTTTATTGAACGGATGAACTGTGATCGTTAGGAGCCGGCGGCAAATGACGATTATAACCTCAGGTGGTTGTGTTAGGTATGCTCTGAGGTTCTTTGGGCGGTGAAGGGTATCAATGGTATTGCAGCTGAGCTGTGGGAAGCTGTGACATGGCGCTTTAATGGGCGTGCGCAGCTGGCTCTTTGCCAAAATTGAGTACCGCTTAATTCCTTGCCATTAGTGGCTATCCTAGGTCCACATTCAAAATCACGGTACAGCTAAAACGCTGCAGTCAGAATATATGCGTAACAGGTATTGCTAATTTTTTCACAAAAGAAAGTATTGCTAATTTTCTTTTACCATTTTTTTTTTTCACATAAATCAGAGCAACACAACCGAACAAAAATCTAGTATCCGTTGCCGACACGATGTTTTGAAACATAAGAATATATGCACTATTTAAAAAAAATGTCAAAAATTAAACAAATATTCGGTTGTACATCCGAAATTCTATATCTACATATAAAGTTTCGCGAAAAGGACAATTTTGTGACATGCATAAAAAACAAAAAAAAGTCTCATTAAAGATTATTTAGTAGCACCAGAAGTTATCTTTTTTACACAACACACAAAAAATGTTTTTTTGGTGAAACTTTAACATTAAATATCCGTGTGTACAACGGAATTTTGTTTATAATTTTTCGACATTTTTAAATGCAATTTTTGATAGTGGGTATATGTATCTACAACTACGAGTCATAACAGATTTCCCTATCCTGTTGCCCGCTTTTATATTTATTGAGAACCTTCGTCCTATTTTAAAAATAACGAGGTTACCTAGTCGATGTCTATTAAATGAACTCGCTTAATTTACACAACTACACAAAACAAAAGATGCTAAACCAAAAAACAACCATCATCAAAACCTGCCACAAAAAGAACTTGGGCAAGATCAAAAGGAAGCTCACAGATGGGCACCAAACCATAACCAAAGACTTCAAACTAGCTTCAAACATACAAACTTTGTCTAGTAAAGCATGCAGCAAGAGAGGCTAAATGAACAGATCAAAAGATTTCAATTTGTCAACCTCGCCACTGTCAGGGTCAGCCGTGAGAAATTGAGAAGATATCTCGTATCATCACATTGATCCTCTCGACACCAGCCTCAAGAGTTTTTCGACCTTAATTTTCTGCAATATCACCAAAGAGTTAAGCATATTACACAATATGTATATGACTGTTGAAGGATCATCTTGGTTTTTTTATTTAAACGCACATCATTTCGGGTTTTCCAATTTATCAAACAAAAGGTAGCACCTCCCCAAGCACAAAATAGCGTTGAGAACCTGAGAATGAATCAATCCACCACAACAGGATCATCTGAAAGAGCATTTCCATCCCTAAGTGGTTTTAGTGTTTGTTAACAACACAATGAGCGGTCTAACTTGTGTGCTAAAAGATTTGCAGGTATTTATATGTTGCACAGGTTATTGTACTTCCAGGTATAAAAAGGATAAGCACAGGCTAAAAGGATTTCTGCAGGTTTCACTGCATGAGGCGGTAGTACCGGGACTGGGCCGGTAGTACCGAGTTACCCATGCTCGGCACTACCGTGCCTAGTACCGGAGATAGTACCGTGTGCTAAAAAACGCTCCTGATGTCTGCGCATTTCTCCATGGAAGTAGCCCGATAGTTGTCCGGTACTACCGGGTGGTCGGTACTACCGGGCCGTCCTGGCCGGTACTACCGATGGCTCGGTACTACCGGGGCAGTACCGCAGCCAGTGCCCCGTCGAAGTTTTGCTCTCTGTTGTGTCGAGATTTTTCCCGGTACCTGGTCTGGTAGTTGCCCGGTACTACCGGACGTTCGGTACTACCGGGCCCTGCCATCCGGTACTACCGCCGTGGGATGGCGTTGGAGGATTCGCTCGAGCTGCAGGTCAACGCGGCTTGGTACTACCGAGGCTGGTCCGGTACTACCGAGGCGCACGGGATTCTGCCTCCAACGGCCACTTTTGGAGAAGAACTATTTAAGGGGTCTTCTTCCCCAAAGAAGACCAAGCTTCGAACTACTCTCTCTCTCCTCCATTAATGAAAGCTTCAAACTTTTAGATCTCCCAATCCCTCCACCCAAACGTGCTCATACTTGGAGGATTGAAGGAGAAGGTCCGGATCTACAAGTCTACCAAAGCGTTCTTCATTTCCCCCTCATTCACTTGAGGATTTGAGCCTAGGGTTTCCACTAGGAAAACCTAGGCATCTTGTTGTACTCACTTGCTACTTTTGTGTGGCAGATTCGTGGTGCTTGGGAGCCCCCAATCCAGTTGTGGGTTGTGCCCCAAGTTTGTTGTGAGGGCTCCGGATTTCGCCTTGAAGGATTCCGATAGTGGAAGGTGAACCGAGCTTTTGGGCAAGGTTCATCGGAGAATAGGGTGAGGCCATTTGTGGCGTTGAGTATTGAAACTCACACCCCTCCAATGAGACGTACTCCCCTAAAAAGGAGGAACTCGGGAATACATTCTTGTCTCCGCGTGCTTCCCGTTCGGTTACTCCTTACTCAGTAGGTTTTACTTGTATCTTACCTTGTTTAGTGTTAACTTGTCATATAGTAAATTCACCGTAGTTGCATATCTACATAATTTACCTTTGTGTTCAAGTCTTAATCGAAAAAGAATTAAAATTTGGAGTAGCACCTATTCACCCCCCCCCCCACCCTCTCTAGGTGGCTATACGATCCTTTCAATTGGTATCAGAGACTCGGCTCTCTATTCGGGCTTAACCGCCTAAGAGAAGTATGGTCGTTGACGCTGAAGGGAACGAGATTCGATGCCCCCACCACTTCGGTTTCCATGGAGGACTTCACTTCAATGAAGACCTCTATGGAAACTAAAATGGAAGAATTGCGCGAAATGTTAGCGAAATTCATGGGGGCCAATGGCGCCGCACCACCTCATAGTCCGGAGACTCCTCCTGAGGATCTAACGGATGATAAAGAGGAAAAAGGGAATAAGGGGGTTGATTTAACTAAAATTGATAACCCTATTAAAACAACAAATGGGAAGGGAGAGCATCATGTGGTTCCTTTCACGTACTCTCCCGACCCACCTGTCCCTCATCCTCCTATACACCTAAGAGGAGCTCCATCTAGTCTAAATGCATCCTCGTTTACTAATTGGCAATCTTCTATGAGATCTCATGTGAACAGTACCTATATTGAGCTTTGGAGGATCATTGTAGATGGATATAAGGCCGTGGATGAATCCAACAAGACAAGGAGAAAAATAGTTGATTGTCAACTAATGCCACCGCTCTTGACTTGATTCGCGTTGCCGTGGTAGAGAAGAGTTGCCCCACATTGAACATTGCACCACCGCCAAAGAAGTTTGGGATTGTCTTATCGAGGTGTTCGTTGGAAATGACAGCATGAGAAGAAATAGATATGAGGCTATGAGCAACCAAGCCGAAGGGTTCTTCATGCAAGATGGAGAAGACCAAGAGAAATGTATCGAAGACTCAAGGCCGTCGACAATGCCTATAGAGACCTTGGGGCTTCACAAGTGAATGATGCTTGAATCAAGAGGAAGTGTGTGAATGCCCTCATGCCCTTTGAAGCGGTCGACTTGAGGAGTCTCCAAGGAAGGCACAACTACCCACAATTGACCTCCAATGAAGTCATGCAAGAGATGCAATCTTTCAAAGTTCAAACCCAAATTGCTCTAGACTCTCGTCTCGGGCTATTGGAATGCACCAAGGAGCCTCACTTGCTTTGAAGGCCAAGGTGATTGAACAAGATGAAGATCAAGATTGTGAAGATGTGAGCTCCTTGGACCCCGAAGAACTCAAGATTGCTCATAGAGACTATGTGGCTCTTGCGGCAAGGGCCTTTTGGAAGAACCCATCCAAAGCTAAAGCTCAAATGGAACAAAAGCTCAAATCAAGTAGCTACAAGGATGGTACCCAAAGATGAAGACTTGCTTCAATTGCCAAGATAGATATCACTTTGTGGCCGATTGTCCTTATGAGAACCGTGAAGACCATGGGGGAAGGTTTATTCTCAAGGATGCTTCAAAATCCCCTAGCAAGAAGCCCTTCTTCAAGAAGAACATTCCTAACAAGAAGTCTCCTTCAAGAATGGTGTTGGTGATAAGAGAAGAGTACATGTCCGGGGATGAAGAAGATGAAGAAGAAACCACGAGTGGTGTGGCCGCTATTGCCATTGCTTCATCAACATCCTCTTCTCTCTTTGAATCCCCAATGAGAACGTCCCCATCCAATCCGCTAAGTGTCTCATGGACAAGGCCACCGAGGTATCATCTTCCTCCTCTCCCAAGACTATGAATGAAATGCATGATCTTATTAGTCTAGAGTAAAGGAAGAAGGTGTTGCTTTGGATCACTTCATGACTAACTTGCAAGGTGAAAGCAAGATACGCTTTGAGGCTCTCATGAGCGATTATGGGATGGCACAAGTTCTCCTTGAGGAAAAGGGGAGACTTGAAAGAGAATATGCTAATGGCATTGCATCTCTCACCGTCGCTCTTGATGAAGAGCATGAGCTTCGAGTCTCTCTTGAAGAGAAACTTGATAACATTGAGGAGTCACAAAATGATATTCTATCTAAAATCATTAAAGAAAGAAAAGGTTGAATTTGGTGCTGGTCATGATAGACTAACCGAGGAACTAGAGAACCTCACAAAGGCTCACAAGGCCTTGGAGAGTGAACACTCTACTCTCACCAATTCTTTTGAACAACTTCAAATTCAACTAACTAAAAGTGATGTACCTAGTTCCTCTACTCCTTCTTGTGACCATGCAAATGTTATTGAGGAAAATGCTAGGTTGAAGGAAGAACTTGCGAAGGCCTCTAGTTCCCAAAGTAAGCCTCTTGATGATCTTTTGCAATTGCAAAAGCCACACATTGGGAAAGAGGGCCTTGGTTATGTTGCCAAGAAGAAGAAGAAGAAGGCCAAGCCCGCACAAGCAAATAAGACTACCATTGCGGGTGGTGATGCCACAAGGGGCAAAACCACTCGTAATGACTTTGTGAGAATTGCTAACCCTCACTATATTCTTTATGTTGATTATTATGGTGATGTTTATGCAAAATATGTTGGTCCCTATGATGGTTTCATTTCACATTCTATTTGGGTTCCTAAGACCCTTGTGGCTAACAAAAGAGGACCCATTGCAAAATGGGTACCTAAAACCAAGCAATGATGTTTTGCAGGACTATGCTTCCGGTGGGTCAAAATGGGTGCTTGATAGTGGATGCACAAGTCATATGACCGGAAGCAAGGAGCTTATGACGGAGTTGGGAACAAATATAAATCATGCAACCGTCACATATGGATATAAGTCACAAGCTAAGGTATCGGGACTCGGCAAGGTGGTAGTCACACCGGATATCACCCTTGTGAATGTCATGCTTGTTGAGTCCCTTGGTTATAATTTAATGTCCGTTTGTGCACTTAACAAGATGGATTTTGACGTCCATTTTTCTATTGATTTTGTGGTCCTATTGCGGAGCAAGACTCTAACGGTCGCTTTCGTTGGGTATGTCGAGAATGAGTTGTTTGTGGTGGACTTTTTGGGGTCAACCAGCACTCAAGCGATATGCCTTTTCGGAAAGGCCGACGTGGGGTGGTTGTGGCATCGCCGCTTATCCCATGTAAACATGAGAACTTTGCAAAGCCTTCACAAGGGTGGCCACATCCTTGGACTAAAAGACAATGTTTCCGTTGCCAAAGATCGTGTTTGTAGGGCTTGTGTTGAAGGAAAGATGCATGATTCTCCCCACCCAATTAAGGCTTTCATCTCATCAAAGAGGATATTGGAAATTCTTCATGTGGATCTCTTTGGTGCCGTTCCCGAAGCTAGTCTTGGTGGGAAGAAGTATTGCTTGGTGATTGTTGATGACTACTCAAGATACACATGGGTTTATTTCTTCAAGTTCAAGAGTGACAACCAACAAACCGTCATCGACTTTGCCAATGAAGTTCAACGTCAACATAATATCCCCATATTGGCCATTAGAAGTGACAATGGCTCCGAGTTCAAGAACTACACCTTGGATGAGTTTCTTAATTAGTGAAGAGGGAATTCGTCATCAATATTACGATGCATATACCCCTCAACAAAATGGTGTAGCCGAAAGGAAGAATCGGACTCTTATGGATATGGCTAGGTCCATGTTGGCGGAGTTTAAGTCTCCACTCTCCTTTTGGCCGAAGCCATCTCCACGGTGTGTCACTCAACTAACCGGCTTTACTTCCGCAAAGGTTTGAAGAAAACTTCCTATGAGATCCTCACCGGCAACAAGCCCAATATTTCCTACTTCTGGGTGTTCGGTTGCAAGTGCTTCTATTTGAAAAAGGGAGTTTGTCTAACAAAATTTCAATCTAAAGCATTAGAGGGTATATTTGTTGGTTATGGTCTCAAATCCCACACTTATAGAATCTTCTATAAACTCTCACGGGTTATCGTTGAGTCTTCTTATGTGGAGTTTGAAGAAAATGATGGCTCCCATGTGGCGCAATTTCATCTTTGTGATGTAGATAGTGAAGGGCCTCAATACTCCATAAAGAAGATGGGCGTTGGATTATTTCGCCCCATTGAGATTCACCAAGAAGCAAGCCAAGAAGAAACAAGTTCTAATCAAGTGGAGCCTCCTTCATCACAAGATCTTCATACGCCATCCCCGGGAGCAAATGGGGAACCTAACCAAGAACAAGAACAAGACCCTCACCAAGTTGATGAAGACATTGCCAATGAACCTTCCACTCAAGAGCAATGCCCTAATCAAGACCAAGATCAACCATCTACTTCAAGCAATGAAGAAGTGCATAATGAAGATCAAGGTCATCAAGACGGTCAAGACGGGGACTTAAATGATCAAGATGATCAAGTGATCCCTCCTCGCTCCAATGAGGAAATCGAAGCCCGTCATCGAGCAAGATTTGCAAGATCTTTGGAAATTAGAAGCCACTCTCTCACTCAAGTTATTGGTGACGTGAAGAGAAATGTGTCTACTAGAAAACAAATGGCAAACTTTAGTGACCATCAAGCACACATCTCCATGGTGGAACCAAAGAAAGTATTTGAAGCATTTGAAGATCAAGATTGGTTGGGTGCCATGCATGAAGAACTCAATAACTTCAAGCGCAACAAGGTTTGGAAGATAGTTGAGAAGACAAAAGATTGCCGCAACATTATGCGCACCAAGTGGATCTTCAAGAACAAGCAAGATGAAAGTGGAATGGTTGTGAGGAACAAGACAAGATTGGTAGATCAAGGGTACTCTCAAGTTGAAGGCATTGATTTTGGAGAGACCTATGCTCTGTGGCTCGCCTTGAGTCCATTTGTATCCTGCTTGCATATGCTACACATCATAACTTTAAGTTGCAACAAATGGATGTGAAGAGTGCCTTTCTTAATGGTCCTTTGAAAGAGTTGGTATATGTTAAGCAACCACCGGGGTTCGAGGACCCCAACTTCCCTAACCATGTCTACAAGCTCGACAAGGCGCTCTATGGACTTAAGCAAGCACCACGTGCATGGTATGAGCATTCGAGAGTTATTGTTAGACCGTGGGTTTGAAGTTGGGCAAATTGATCCCACTCTTTTTACTAAGAGGGTTAAAGGGGAGATTTTCATATGCCAACTATATGTCGATGATATCATATTTGGCTCGTCTAACCAAGCTTTTAATGATGAATTTTCAAAGCTTATGACCGATAGGTTTGAGATGTCTATGATGGGTGAGATGAAGTTATTTCTTGGATTTGAGATCAAGCAATTGAGAGAAGGAACTTTCATTAGCCAAGCAAAATATATTCAATACATGCTCAAGAGATTCAACATGCAAGATGTGAAAGTGAAGCCCACTCCTATGCAAACCAAATGCCATCTTCAACTTAACCCAAAGGGTAAAGATGTGGATCAAAAGGTATACCGCTCCATGATTGGTTCTTTGCTTTATCTTTGTGCATCTAGGCCCGAGATTGTGTTGAGTGTAGGGTATGTGCAAGGTATCGAGTCGCTCCTAAGGAAAGCCACATGATGGTGGTCCATAGAATCTTTCGATGTTTGGTTCATACCTCAAAGTTTGGTTTATGGTACCCAAAAGACTCAAACTTTGCTCTTTGTGGGTACACGGATTCAGATTGGGCGGGAGATATTGATGATAGGAAATCAACTTCCGGGGCATGCCAATTTCTTGGTAGGTCTTTGGTGAGTTGGTCTTCTAAGAAGCAAAATTGTATATCTCTCTCCACCGCCGAGGCGGAGTATGTGGCGGCCGCTAGTGGATGCACCCAATTGCTATGGATGAGGTAAACTTTAAAGGATTACGGTGTCACTTGTGACAAAGTGCCTCTTCTATGTGACAATGAAAGTTCTATCAAGATTTCCCACAACCCTGTGCAACATTCAAGAACGAAGCATATTGAGATTCGCCATCACTTCATTAGAGATCATGTTGCCCGAGGAGATATTGCTCTAGGCCATGTTGCCACCAAGGATCAACTTGCAGATATATTCATGAAGCCCCATGATGAAGCAAGATTTTGCTATTTGAGGCATGAGCTAAATCTAAAGATATAAACGGTGAGACCCATTGGAGGCTCTCAAGCGATTTGGGCTTTTGGCCATCCGATCCTCCCCGCTCCGTGCCTCTACACCGTCCGATCACGCCGGCTCCTGGAGTCGGCATGAACAGGGATTCGCAAAGTCGCTAACCGTACCAACCTTCGTGCACCCACTCTCGCTGACATCCTACGTGGATCACCCCTGTAGCTCGAGGGCCCACCCGTTGGCCTCACGCCGCGCGTTTAATCGGTGTGGCGGACGTCCAGAGGGGTGCAGATTCGCAGCGCGTTCATCCCATTGGTCGATTTTGTTCATTTACCGTATTAGGTTTTAGCCAATGCATTGCGTGCCCCTCTGGGATAGCTTTCTTCGTATGTGGTTCCTTCCCCCTCTCTCTCGCTGACGATGGGCCCCTTCCTTACCTAGGCCCACAGGTCGGTTGCTCGGGACGTTGCGTCGCCGATGTTTCCCTTCCATGCGTCGTCGCTGCGTATTTTCTACAGTATGTCGGGGCACGCTGGGTATTTCGCACGATCGTCGGGTACGTTGCACTGTTCGTGATGTCAGGGAGAATTCGGGCATGATTTCTCCGTCCGAGCTGGCGTGCTTCCATTCGTCGACGGGTACGTGCACTGTGCTGGTAGTCAGAACAAATTCGGGCCTGATTTCGCGTGTTGCTGGCGGCTCGCCATTGGTTCCGACTGGTTACTGAATTAATGGGGTTGTCGTGTACACTGTGCTGGGGGGACGGGGTATATAGTGTGCGTTCTAGATGGATGGTTACTGCAGCTCTCATTTCCCCCTTTTCTTCTTCCTCGTTGTTCTTGTTCCGCCGTGTTTTTCTCGAGCTCTGCCCCCCCCCCCCCCCCGTTATTTCTTCCTCGGTGTTCTTGCTCCATCGGCTGGTTAGCTCCAGTTTGGGTCTGTTCGTTCGCCGGCTCCGCCGTTTATCCCTCTTTTCTTCTTTCACGTCTTTGTTCTCTCTCAACGAGTTGTCTCGCGGTTGTTTCTGTTGGTTTCACATCCGATGTATTTGGGTTCTTTTGTTTGTTCTTCCCTGTGCTTTCCAGTTTGCTGTTGTTTTGTTCGATTTGTTTGTTTGTTGTTTTCGTTTTTGTTTTGAGCGTGGTATTGTTTGATTTTGGGGTTTTTAATGGGTTTTGTTGTCCATGTACTTACTCTCATGTTGTTTTTTGTGTTCCTTTTTATCTACGTATCATTTTTTTACTGCGTTCCTGGTCTTTTGATTGTTTCCGAGTTTTGCTTATAAAGGGTTTCTAATATTATTCTCTATTCTTATTTGTGCAGGTCGTGATCTTGCTCGGTTGTCTCGCTTGGCTGGGCGCGCGTTATTCGGCGTGTTCTGTTTGGGCAGCTGTGCTTTCGGTGAGTTTTGATGTTATGTATTTCGTATGGTTAATCGTTTACTATTTTCCTCGGTTTTCTTTAGAGCTTTGTTTGTTTTTTTTCGATTTCTTGATTCAGGTCAATATTTTTTTACAGATCTACGATCCTTGTGTTCGGGCGTGTTTTTCTGTGTCTACAATCCTTCCTGTTATTTGTGAGTTTTAACGTTTCGTGTTTTTTCTATGGCTTTAGCCTCGGGTTTTTCAGTGGGTTTATTATGTGTGTTTTATATTTTTACTATTCATAGGCGTCGTTGTTTCCATGTTTTGGTTTGTTTGATTCTGTTTATTTTTCAGGTTTTTTATATGCTGTTAATCGTTGGCGTTTAAGGTACGCCACTTTTTGCGATGTGTCTAACTTTCGTGTATACATGTATTTTTTTTCCCCGTCAAATTGGTTTTTTATTGTCTGATGATTCCTCGAGCGTATGTATCTTACGTGTTCCTTTGTTCTTTTTTCCATTTATGGGTTATTTATATTTTGTGGATGTGTATGTTCTTGGTTTTTTTTTGTCTGATGACCCTGTATTTTTTGTTCTTTGTCGCTCTTGCCTTTCGATTGTTTTGGTCTTCAATCTTTTTTTTGGTATCCTCAGTGTGTTTGTAATTTGTCCGGTTCATTTTTTACGTGCTTTCTATTGTTGTTCGTTGTATTGATCTTATCTGTTTTCTCGCGTTAGATTCTTTTTCAGCCGGTCGTGAAAGCGTGCTGGAGTCGATCACCTGAGCCGTCCGTGAGTATCTTTACTTGCTATCGGCTTACTTTCTTTAGATCGTCTTCTCCCGTACAATAGGGTTGTTTCGGCTGTTGCTATAGGTTTGATTGATTACACGGTCTCGGCTGTGATGATGGGTGGTCGATCAGTGGTGGTGTTGTTGACTAGCTTTACTTCTCCGTACATTAGGCTGTGTCGGCTGTTATTAGTGTCCATGTCCTTTTGTTTGGTCTACTGTACTAAGTAGATCTGTGAGTGCATACTTGGTAATTTAATTTTGTGACAAAATTGGTTTTTTTCTTTTGATTCGCGTGTGTTCTATAGTCGTGTGTCACGTCGTACCGTATTAGTTCGTGCTTCCATTATGGTACTTCCTTCACGTGTTCGTCCGGTTGTGCTTTCTTCTTTTAGCCCTGACATATTTTGGATGTTTTTGCACTTCTTTGCTTATAACTACAATGATCTTTGCTATTGTTCAAGGAGTCAATGGTGGTGTGCGCGAACGGTTAACTTGTGCTGTATATTAAATGTAGAGAATACTTGGGTTGTGATGCTGGAATTTATTTGGTTGGGCTTGATAAAAGGATGACTTGGTAGCGTGACAACTTATCTGTGTTTGCTTCTGTATACTATGCCCGGGCGTTTATGATTTGGGGTTGTACATCTGGTCCTTCTTAACTGTTTCAGACATCGCCGGTTTTTTCTTTGTCGCCTTGGCTGTTACTACTTTTGGCTCCTTGTGCCCCTGTTTTTTTTCTTATGTGGTTCCGTGTTGCTGGTTCCAGCTTGCGGCTATGATATGTTATCTTCTGAACGTAGTGAATTTTTTGGCTGTGATGCTATATCTTCTTTTGTTGGGTCGCCTACAAAGTGGTGTCTTACTACAGAGGTTCGTATGTTTGGTGTTGTCCCTGTTTGTAGAGCTGGTTAGAGTGCATTTCCGGGGCTCGTGCGGTTGGTCTGTCTTAATTTTGTTACCCGGTGACATCTCTAGCTTTGTGCTTCGTGTTTATACTTTGTTCCTATTGTATTGCTGCTCTGGTTAGTATGCTCTGTTATATTCTGTGTATATTTGACGTTTGTTTGATCGTATTGTATGTCTGTTTTGTTATTATTTTTCTATATTCAGTCTTTTTTTTTAATTGTTTTTTTTGTTTTTCTTAGATGGTGATCAGTCCCTTGAGCGAGCTTAACCCGGGTAGTTGGAACTGGACAGTTCAGGTCTATGTGTCTCGCCTATGGCTTCACCGTGGAGCATCAGATGATGGTCCTATAAAGCACATTGGTATCGTCTTCCAGGACAAAGAGGTGGTTGTTTGTTTATTGGTTTTGTTCTGTTATTTTGTATTTAGATTTATCGCTTATCTTTAACTTCTATTGTTTAGGGGAATCATATGTATGGAGAGGTCTCGACAACCCTGGTTGTCCGGTTCCAGGATCTCCTTGAAGAGGGTTTGGTCTTTGAGATGGACATGTTCCTGGTAGGTGCAAGGAAAAACAGTTACAGGGTAGTGGAGGGTAGGTATATTATTAAGTTTTGCAGATATACGAATCTTCGAGGGCTGTCTGATACTATCATGGACTATCCCCTCTGTACCTACGCCTTGACTCCAATTGATTGTCTGCCGAGTCCAACTGATTTGCCTGATAGCTTAACAGGTTCGTTTGGTTGTTTTATTTGTTTTTGTTTTTACGTATTTCGTCTACCTCTTTTGTGTAGATGTATTGTTTTTTGTATTGATCTATAGTTTTTATAGACGTGATAGGAATTATTACTGGCATTTCTCCGCTGACTCAGTACCACAGTGCTAGCCGTGTTATGCCGTCTACGAAGAGGATTATCTATTTGAGTGATGTTAGGTACTTTCGTGTTCGTTTTACAATTTGTCGTTTAATTTTCTTTTTCAAGGTAACTGTCTCCTTTATTGATTTGTTGCCGGCTTATTTATTGTTTGTAGCGGCCATCAGATTGGTGTTATTCTTTGGGGAGAACGAGCCACCGCTTTTGATGGCCACGGTGTACTCGAAATGGCCGAAAAGGAACCTGTTATCGTCATCTTTGTTGGGACTTTAGTTAAACCTTTTGAAGGTTTTATTTGGAAGGAGACTTATGTTTGTACTACATATAGTTTTTACGCATCGTTTTAAGACATGTTTTCAATTATTTTTATGGTTGTTGGTCGGTGGGGCTTGAGCGGTAGCGCCCCTTGTCACTGGTACATCAATAAAGACCTGCTTGAGATCAACGAGTTACATTCTAAGTATGTGTCCAGCGGTTTGTTTTGTTAGTTTTTTAGTTGTTGGCGATCGACTATCTAATAAGATTTTTGTTTTGTAGGTTAAAGGATAAGATTCCTGTGGTTCAGAGTATTGCCCTTCCTGGTCAGACTCCTAAGAAAATAAGTGCACAGGTTCATCTAGAGAATAAGACTGTTCAGGAGCTGGTTGATTTAAATATTTGGGATCACTCGGTTCGTACCTTTACCGTATCTTGCATTAGTTGCGTTTGGTTTAATTTACCTAACTTGCTTCTTATCTGTACGTTTATTCTTTTATTATGTAGAAAACCAAGTTTTACTGTACTGTGGACATCAGACGGCTTAACCCTGGACAACGTTGGTGGTTTTCCGCCTGCACGAGCTGTAACAAGGGTACGGTGCCTTTTGGGGATGTGTACAGGTGTCCGGATTCAGATTGTGATGGCAAGAGCACGATGCCCACGTGATTATAATGATTGTGTTTTGATACTTGATATTTTGTGGTTTGGTTTTTTTCTATTGACGCGTTTTGTTTTTTTGCAGGTATCGAATTTGTTACATCGGCGGTAATGGTGATGATGAGGTCGAGTTGGTATTCTTTGACAAAGCCGGCAAGGAACTCATCGGCAAGCCGGTCATGACTGTTCTTCGTTCCAGGGTTCCTCTGGGCTTAATGCTGGAGGAGGTTGTTCAGTTTGGAAGGACGGATCAATCGACTCCGAAAGAACTCACCGCCGTTTTGACCAAGAAATTTCGCCTTGTCGTTTCTGTGACAACGAAGAGCGTTGAACCGGACTCGGAAAAGCCGTCTTACCAAGTTCATAGGATAGATGCTAGCTATGGGAGGCAGTCTCACGCTCCAACGATCCGTCGTAATACGGGTCTAGCATTGGCTTCATCTAGCAATTCGAGTGGTAGTGTGTTGAGCTCCCTTGGTAAAAACTTAGCTGCGGAGGTTGAAGTTGATAGTGTTGTTTCCGACGGTGTGACTGCTGATCATGCTGATGTTCCGTCCTCTGCTGGCAAGGGTTCCTCTGCGGTTTGTGTCGCAGCAGTGGAACATGGGGTTCCCCTAGTACTGCCAAAGTGGGTCCACCCCATGTGGGCCCAAGATGAAGATGGACAAGACCAAGACTCAAGTCAAGCTGGCGGGTTCACCGTCAAGACACGCAAGGCCTGCATCGACAAAGGGCTCCGGTCCTGGGGACCTGCCGGGTCCCCGAACCAAGCAAGAAGGCCAGGAAGGACCCGAGAGCCCGAGTTCCCGGCAGGAGGCCAGGCTCCCTCTCGGGTACTTCCCCACGTCCCTGTGGATAAGCACTCCACCTCACCGCGGAAGACTTGGGAAGCAAGGCGAAGGCAGCGCGGGCGGGAAGCACGTCCCGTGGTGGTGTCAGCTCCTGTCCACCCCAAGGCGGACGCTCCCACCTAACCCAAAGGAGACGCTAGGCTGAGGAGAGGCCACGTCTCCTCCTAAACTAGATGAGGAGGGTCCTTCACCCCGAAGGTCCCTCATGCCCCTCACGTGACCCTGTGGCAACCCCTTAGCCTATAAAAGGAGGACCAAGGCACGGAGGAGGAGGAGGTCGAAGCAAGGACGAACGCAAGGTAGAACCAAGCATAGAACCAGAGCAAGACTAGACTAGGGCTGCGAAGGTAGAGGGAAGGTGATCTCCTCCGGGTCAGGATCTGTCCTTCTTCTACCTCCAGCCAAAACCCTTCCGGGTACCCCATCCGGGAGGTTCCATTGTAAGCCACACTATGAAGAACCCATCAATCCAGACATGCAGGAGTAGGGCTTTTAGCCTCCGGGCGGCCTGAACCTGGGTAGCTCCTTGTGTCCCTTTGGTTGCATGCTTTGATCGTGGAGAGGAGAGCTTGATCTAGACTCCGCCCAAGAAGACGATTCTCAGCCTCCTTCGCGCCCCGTGCCGAACCTAAAAGGGGGTATCCTATACTCCCGGTGTCCGTGCAACGAGACACGACATCTGGCGCGCCAGGTAGGGGGCGCAAGCTGGATTCGTCTTCTTCTTCATCGACCTCAAGTTCAGCGCCAAGTTCATCGTCAAGTTCATCGTCAAGTTCTGCGTCGAGCTTTCGTCCGTGTCAAGATCTGCTCCAAGACCCCCAGCGCCTTCGGAGCAGCGTTAGTTTCGGCTCTCACGGAGAGGTGCCGAATCCGACGTCCAAGATGACAAAGAAGAGAAAGGGAAAGGCAGCCTTGAGTTCCTGCGGTACCCCGGCCTCGGCTTCGTTCTTGACGAGTCCTCGCCAGCACTGCCGCTAAAGATCGCGCCTTTGGAGTCCATTTCGTCCTCCAGCCGCTTATGTCAGCTCTCTGGTCAGCAAGGGAAGACCTGAGGAAGGTGCCACGAACATTGATGTCCCTCTTTCCCCATGGACGCATGGAGTGAAGGAGGAACTCTGTTCCGACGCGCCAACCACAGTGCCGCTTCCGGAGGAGGAAAACCTCGACCAAGACACAAAAGGCGAGCCTCGGCAAGAAGATCCTCTCATCTACGTGCCCCAAGAGCTCAAGATTCCTCTGCGCAAAGATGGCCAGCCTGGAGTGTGGTGCATGTACCACAGATCTGACCGGCACAGTCTGGAAGATTGCCGACAGTTCAACGACATCCAGATACGCCAGAAGAACGGTGATTGCTATTCATGCGGAGAACCAGGACATATCAGCCGAGATTGCCCTCTCAACAAGAAGCCCAAGAAAGCCAAGGGAGTGCCACAGCTGGGGTTCCTCAAAAGGGAAGATCTTTCCGGACCTTTGCCAATGCATCCACTCAGACTGAAGAGCCCCCGGAACCTTGCTCACTACCGGCGCCCCCACAGACACAAAGCAGTCAAGGGCAAGCTGCAGCTAGCTGGGATCAAACCTTCATCTGCGGAGATTTGGCCCAGGAGAATGGGATCTCCCGGGTCACATCGTCACAATACAGCCAGGACCAAGTGGACCCCCTCAGAAGTACCGGATTGCTAAGTGGCTAGCATCAGGATCCCGCGAGTAAAGCAGCTTCAGGGTCTCCGGACCGGCACGAGCCAGCAAGATTGACGGGTCACCAAACAAGGAACATCCGGGTCCAGAAGCTAAGACAACCGTGGGGTCTCCGGACCGGCGTCTCTGATACGCCAGCAAGTCGCCGGATCACCAGTTGGGTGGTCTCCGGGTAACTCGAGCAAGTAACACAATGGTCTCCGGACCGGCGCAAGCCAGCCAGTCATGCCCTTAGTCGGCATTGGAGGCTATCTCGGTTGGAAACCTTGTCCCCGCCAAGAATTGCTGGGCAAGGCAGAATTATGTCTGAAACACGGCATAGAAGACCCGCCTTGGCGGCAGCGCGACAGAACGATTACCGAGGTAGCCAGAAGGAGTCAAAACGCGAGCTAAGTATAAACGTGCTTGCACGGGCTTGTTCCCGGGTACATCTGTTTTATGTGCTTTGGCTAAGGCGAAAGCGGGCGTTCTCCTGGGGCAGCGCCTTCGCGATGACACTGTCAGTTTCCCTCGGGCAGTGGAGTCGTGGGCTGAGGTCCGTGCGGTCAGGAAACGGTGGGTCCTTTGGGGGGTTGCGCCCTGTGTCAGCACTTCGATCAGTCTGAGTGCCCACGGCTGGTTAGCGCTCACACCTTTGGATCCTTCCCGAGAGCGTAAAGCCCCCACGAGTACGATAAAACTTATATACTTTGGGAAGAAGTTATTTACATTCAAAAGCATGAGTTCATAAGCCAGTTGGCAATATCAGTACAAAAGCATGGTTCACGGCCCTGGTATTGTCCTTTTCAGGACTTCACAGGTTCACGGGTCGTCTTCTCGGGAAAGGCGCTTCAAGATTCCTCCACCTGGCGGGTTACGTCTGGAGGAAGCGGCGTCGGGTTCAGGCGCCTCCAGCTCGGACAGCAAGGAGAGCTGCGGGTGCCGTTGGCGAAGCGCTGTGACAAACCGGGTCGTCACCTGCCTCACTGCCTGTTCCCCAGCAAGGCGAGTGGCTCTGCTAGCCTGCTCCTTGATACCCTTGATGAGCGAGGCCACGTACTTCAAGAACCCGGGATAGCGGACGAAGGAAGTGGAATGGTCGGCCATGAGAACAGGCGGAGAAGGCACTCCCAAGTTCGTGAACTCCTTCACGATATCCAAGGACCCGTGGTTCATCTGGAGCAAGATGTTGTGATCATCGGCGGTGGTGTGCGAATCGTCGCTGTTCTTTCTCAAGTGCACCTTTGCTTCCGCCAGCTCGACCTGCACTCCCTTCAGCTGGTTGGACACCTGCTCGTGTTGATGCCACGCAATCTGAGCTTGAGATTTGGACGCTTCCATCGCCGCTCGCCCGTCAGCCAGCTCCTTTGCTTCTTTCTTGCGAAGGACGGTCATGCGCGCATCTTTGTCCTTCCAGAAATCATTCGCATCGCCCAGTTCCCGGATCTTCTTTCCATGGCGACGCGGCCAGCCGTGGCCTCTTGCTTGAACTTCTCAGCTGCTTTGAGGGCCTGCTTCTGCGCCTCGATCGTGGCCGTCATCGTCTCGACCCGGGCGGACAAGCTGTCTCTTTCGCCCCTAGCTCTCTGGAAATCCGAGAAGGCCTGTTCTCGCCTCTCCCTCTCGCTCTTGAGCTCGCTCTGGAGTTTGGAGACCTGCTTGCCTAGTGACGAGCGGCTCTGCTTTTGGCTCGAAGGTCATTTTCGACCTCGCTGCGAGCCCAGCTAGCCACGTTCTCCAGGCCCTGCTCAAAGCGGTCCTCGTCCCGCTCCATTCTGATCTGGAGCTCCTCAATGGTGCCAAGGTAGTGGCGCTCTTCGTCTTCCAGCTCGGCCTCTCGTCGCTCCAGCTCCTTCTCGCGGCTGGCCACTCTCTGTTCCCAAGCGTAGAGCAGCTCTTCGTCCGCCGCCAGCTTCAGTTCACGGGCGCCAAGAGCCTCCTCCCCAGAGGGAAGCCGCAGCTCGCGAGCCTGCGAGTGCTCCCCCGCCGGAGGTCGGGGCACCAGCCGCGCCAGTTCGGCACGGGCAGAGGACAAGAACTCCGAGACGTTGGAGAATGTCTTGGAGAACCCGGGGCCTTCCTCAACTCTCCCGGGTTCATGGCAGGGGTCAGCGTTCCCGAGGGCCGAGCCCCTGGGGATGAACCCGCCTGCTTCGAGTCTGCGCGGTCCAGAGGTCGCCTGGGGATCCACGTCGCGCCTCTCCCCAGGGCCTTCCGCGCCAACAGCTTCCGCCTCGTCTGCGACGACTGGAGCCACCCCCTGGTCCTTGGGGCGGACCGGGGGCTCGGGGGCTCGGAGTTGCCTCCATCGGAGGTGCGGTGGAGCTCGACGCTTCGACATCTTCGCCTCTCCGGGGTCGTTTGCTTGGCCACTCCGGTGTCGGGCTCCTGTGCAAGAAATCAGAGCAAGAAGTCAGGACGGCGGCAAAAGGGAAGCAACTCCACATTCAAGGCCAGTTGCCAGCAAAGCTTACCGGCGGGCTCTCTTCGATCCGGAGAAGCTCCATCTCTTCTTCACCAAGTCGCCAAAGAGGTCAGGCAAGGACAGGCTCTCTCCCCAACCTCCATGTCTGCAAGGGGAGGAGGGATAGCCTCCGACGCCTGGTCAGACTCCTGCATCGACGGCGAGCTCGGCGGCACTGGCTGCTCCGGAGTTCGTCACCCGGCGGGTTTGTCGCCGCCCCGGAAGGAGCACCGGGGCCTCCGCGCCCGCAAGGTACTCCCGGAGGAGTCGCTTCGTCGCTTTGTCATCCGAAGACCCAGGTTCTTCAGGGGAAACGTCCCCGCGGGCAAGGCTTTGCCCCCTTGGCCTCTCTCCTTGAGGCTGCGTGCTTTGGGTGCCGGCGGGGGCTCAATCTTGGTAGTACCCGCCACCCCGTACTCATTGCACTCTGGCATCGAAGATCGGATACCGTCGGCGGCTGGATCCTCGAACAGCGGCAAGATCTCATCCTGGAATCGAAGGGTACCCATGGCAATACGTAGCCCATGGTCAGAGCCCAGGTGTCTCTGTCAAGTGGAACCTGGACTGTGGAAGGCTGCCACCCACCTGAGCAAGTTCCCAGAGCGGGCGGCTCCGGAACTGCAAAGGGGCAATCCCCTGCGAAGAAAGTCTGCCAGGATCATGGCGCCCGTCACTCCCCTTGCACGAGCGCAGCCAGCCTGTTGATGACCGGAACCAGGGCTTCCCCTTGAGAGCTTCTTTCCTTGGAGTGTGCCAATCGCTCCGCTGGATAATATGGAGTCATCAGATGGGGATTGGTCCCGTCAGCTTCGACAAAGTACCAGTTGTGCCTCCATTCTCCAACCGAGGCCTTGGTGAATGTTTCCGGGTACTGGTGCGCCGCATCACTCCGGAGGCAGAAAGAGACACCGCCAGCGATCCACTTGGACTTCCCCAGGCGTGGAACGAAGAAGTGGCGGAATAAGGCCACCGAGGGCATGACGCCCGCAATGCCTCGCAGGCATAGGCAAAGGTAGCAAGCATCATCACGGCATTGGGGTGCAAGTGCAGCATGTGCAATCCGTAAGCCTCCAAGATTGCCGCGAAGAACTCGGAGAACGGAGGAAGAAGGCCGACGACGGAGAAATCGTGGAAAGTAATCACCTCTCCTTCTCGTTGGGACCGCTCCCAGGGCGCACCACCACTCCCTCAGTACCGCGGAAGCTCGCGGCCAGGGATTGGCGGACGCGTTGAATGGCTTCCTCTGACGCATACTCGCTGGGAGAAAAGAGGGCCTGAGTCACCCTCCTTGAAGGCGGCGCTTCGGCCAGAGAAGCTTCCATCGCCATCTTCTCGGCGGCAGATTGTGACATCTTCCTCACTCCGTCCTATCCGCTTAGGCGGCATGGGCTGGGGGCAAGAACAAGGAACGGCGGCGGCCAAGGCGGGGGGCGGCGATTGGCAAAGTCAGGGAGAAGGAGTCTCCTGCGCGGCGATTTGGGGATTTCGGCGAATCTGGAGAGGTAACGGCTACAGTGGAAGCCAGTCGTGGCTTATAAGGCATCCCACACGTCGCGTCGCGGCCCCATTACTCCGACGGACGTGGGGATCGAGGGGGCGTGCCGATTTCTGCGCGTTTCGCCCGTTGGATTCCAAGATAAGCACGGGGTCCGTATGAATCGCAACGTTCGCCGTGATTCAGTCAACGGACCCGGGGGCTCGTCTCTACCTCGCCTCGGCGGGTCCCCAACGGAGCTGAGCAAGGAAGACCAGGTGCCCGGGACCCACTTTGACCTATCTTTAGGCCATGGCCCCGGCAGCTGGAGCAAGAGCCGCCGGGACCATGCCCGGGGGCTACTGTCGCAGCAGTGGAACATGGGGTTCCCCTAGTACTGCCAAAGTGGGTCCACCCCATGTGGGCCCAAGATGAAGATGGACAAGACCAAGACTCAAGTCAAGCTGGCGGGTTCACCGTCAAGACACGCATGGCCTACGTCGACAAAGGGCTCCGGTCCTGGGGACCTTCCGGGTCCCCGAACCAAGCAAGAAGGCCAGGAAGGACCCGAGAGCCCGAGTTCCCGGCAGGAGGCCAGGCTCCCTCTCGGGTACTTCCCCACGTCCCTGTGGATAAGCACTCCACCTCACCGCGGAAGACTTGGGAAGCAAGGCGAAGGCAGCGCGGGCGGGAAGCACGTCCCGTGGTGGTGTCAGCTCCTGTCCACCCCAAGGCGGACGCTCCCACCTAACCCAAAGGAGACGCTAGGCTGAGGAGAGGCCACGTCTCCTCCTAAACTAGATGAGGAGGGTCCTTCACCCCGAAGGTCCCTCATGCCCCTCACGTGACCCTGTGGCAACCCCTTAGCCTATAAAAGGAGGACCAAGGCACGGAGGAGGAGAGGTCGAAGCAAGGACGAACCAAGGTAGAACCAAGGCACTAGTTCAACCAGAGAGACTAGACTAGGGCTGCGAAGGTAGAGGGAAGGTGATCTCCTCCGGGTCAGGATCTGTCCTTCTTCTACCTCCAGCCAAAACCCTTCCGGGTACCCCATCCGGGAGGTTCCATTGTAAGCCACACTATGAAGAACCCATCAATCCAGACATGCAGGAGTAGGGCTTTTAGCCTCCGGGCGGCCTGAACCTGGGTAGCTCCTTGTGTCCCTTTGGTTGCATGCTTTGATCGTGGAGAGGAGAGCTTGATCTAGACTCCGCCCAAGAAGACGATTCTCAGCCTCCTTCGCGCCCCGTGCCGAAAATAAAAGGAGGTATCCTATACTCCCGGTGTCCGTGCATCGAGATACGACAGTTAGTTCCTGTAACTTTCTTATTTTGTTTTATCTTGGTGTCGTCTCTTTTCGATTATTTATCTCATGCTTTGTAAACAGGTTGTTTCTGGGATGATTCCTTGGCTACACCACCGTCGGTTGTGAAGCCATCTTCTGGGTCGAAAGCTTCTGCGGCTAGGTAGGTTGTTTCGGTTTTGATCTGATAAATATTACTACCTCCGATCCAAAATAAGTGTCGCAGTTTTGAACTAAGCCTAGTTCAAAACTGCGACACTTATTTTGGATCGGAGGGAGTAATTTTTTTATACATACGTGTGATTTGTTCAATGTATTCTAAGCCTTTTCCCTGTCTGGTGTAGCGATGGAAAGAATAATAAAGTTCCAGCTTTTAAGAAGGTTCTGTCGTTTCGGGAGGAGGTCGTGAAGCCGGCTCCGCAGGTCACGACTGACGAGGTGATTGCTTCTGATCGATTATTTCATTGGTTAATGGAGAATCAATGTGTCCTTGCGCTTGGTGATTACGGTTTTGGGAATGGAATATTGTTGAACACGATGGAAATAAAAGCCTACGCACATATGGCAGACTGTGGACTTAATTAATATTTATCTTGTTTGTCAGGCTGTAGTGTGTGTCGTCGAAGATCCGGATGTTCCGCCTGTCCCTCCGTCCATGTCCAAAAGGAGGTTCATTTTTATTGTCATGGATGGATTTGTGATTGTTGCGCTGGGCTGTGTACGAGGGTCTCTTCATGATATCTTAATTTACTGTGTTTAATTGAGGTCTTTGTGGATTTTCTACAGGACCAGGGCACAGAAAGGACAGCAAAACCAGACGAAGAGGAAAAGGAACAAGATCAGGGTGATGATAGTGATTTTCTTTTCGTTGCGTGCTATGTATTTGGTGTGTAGTTATGCTTCGATTTGTGTTGTAACGGTTAATTCGTGGATCCGTCAATTTGTTCATGTTCAACGACACATACTATCATGTTAGTTTTCATTTCTACTGAGTTGCCGGAGGAACGCAGTTTATGCCGACTCCATGAAGTCGGCTGGATCGACGTGCAGTAAGACGGACAAGGCCAGTCCTGCCGACTCTAGCGAGTCGGCAGCAGCGGCCGTGTAGTAAAATTAATAAGACAAAAAAGTAGAACAAATGTCATCGTACGAAAACCCAACGGGGAGCCGGCAGCACTCGACTCCAGGTTCCCGTCTTAATGCACAACCCGACCCCGCCGACTCCAGGTTCCTGTCTTAATGCACCATCCGATCGGGCCGACTCCAGGTTCAGTCCGTCTTAATGCACCATCCGATCGGGCTGACTCTTGGAGCTCTGGGGGAGCCAACCATGTTGGCTTCTCTGTCTCGATGCACCGTCCGATCATTACATTCAAAAGTAGTATTCTGTTTGATTCAGATTGACAGTTAGGTCGGACAACAAAGTCGGCACCAATGGCGAGACGCCATCTAGGACACGGCCAATCGGGCCCAAATTCCCCTGACATCAGGAACAATGCAACGTACCCGACGACGCGCGAAATACCAAACGTATTAAGATTTGGCAGGCAGATTTTGTCGTGCAGCTGGTCACGCCGAGTATTGCACGAAGGTGCATTAAGATGGAGAAGCCCATGTCAGTCGAGCAGAAAGCAATCACGTGACAGCACAGGTTTATAGTGCCGCCATGTGTCCCTCAAGTCAATCCTCGGATCATCCTGAGCTTGGTTTTATGTGTGTGTACATGAATAGGGTAAGTCAACGTCAATGGAGAATGAGATGCGACAAAAACAGGTAGTCCGTACGGTAAGACGATCGTTAACCGATCAAGCAAAATAACCAAGAATAAATTACAGCGCGAGGAGAGGAGTCGGCATGAAAACGGAGGAACAGTCCTGGACGACGAGTGCGTGTGGGAAAGGTGCATCAATTAACACGGAGAGGAACTGATGACGTGAAATCACACGTTTGTTGGGATACCCCAAGAGGAAGGTATGAAGCAGTGCAGCAGCAAGTTTTCCCTCAGTATGAAACCAAGGTTATCGAACCAGTAGGAGTAGGAGCACTTCAAAAGGTTGTTGGTGGCGGAATATGGCACGGCGCAACACTAGGGAAAAGGAAGGTTGTCGGTGGTGGAACCTGCACACAACACAATCAAACTACTTTGCCCCAACGAAAAAGGAAGGTTGTCAATCTTCCCGGCTTGCTGTAACAAAGGATTAAACGTATGATGTGGAAAATAATGTTTAATTGCAGAAAGTAAAAGAGAACAATTGTTTGCAGTTGGTGGTTTTATTAGTGTAAAAGAATGGACCGGGGTACACAGTTCACTAGTGGTGTCTCTCCATAAAGATAAACGACATGTTGAGTAAACAAATTACAGCTGGGCTATTGATAAATATTGAGCGCATGACAATGCATATATATGATAAGATGACTACCATGATATTTAATTGGGCATTACGACAAGATACATAGACCGTTATCCAACCGCATCTATGACTAATAATCCACCTTCAGGTTGACATCCGTGTTCCCCGTTGGTAATAAGTTGCAAGCAACGGATAATCGCATTAAGTAATGTGCGTAATGTAAACAAGTACATATGACCGTGGACATAGCATTGTTAGGTTATCCCTAGTGGCAACAGCACATCCATAACCTTAGACGTTGCTGTCACTCACCCAGATTACTGGAGACTGAACCCACTATCTAGCATAATACTCACTCTTGGAGTTACAAGCATCTACTTGACCAAAGCATCTACTAGTAACGGAAAGCATGCAAGATCATAAATAACATGTAACATAGATTAATAATCAACTTGATCATAGTATTCAATATTCATCGGATCCCAGCAAACACAACATGTATCATTACAATAAGATGATCTTGATCATGTTAGGCAGCTCACAAGATCTAAACATGATAGCATAAAGTGGAGAGACAACCATCTAGCTACTGCTATGGACCCGTAGTCTAAGGATGAACTACTCACGCATCACTCCGGAGGCAGGCATGGCGATGTAGAGCCCTCCGGTGATGATTCCCCTCTCCGGCAGGGTGCCGGGAAGAGCTTCAGAACCCTCCCGAGCTAGGGTTGACGACGGCGGCGCCTCTGGAACTTTTCGTGGAATATGACTCGGGTATTTAGGGTTTTCGCGTCGGGGAAATAAATAGGCGAAAGGGCGGCGGCTGAGGGCACCCATGGGCCCACACGCACCCTCGGCGCGACAGGAGGTGGGGCCGCGCTGAGCCCTTGTGTGGCCGCCTCCTGGCGCTCCTCCGTCTCCCCTTTCGACTCCGTGTACGTGTCGGTGAAATAGGGACCTCCGTTGATTTTCGTCCAATTCCGAGAATAATTCCAGAACAACTTTTCTGGAATACAAAAACAGCAGAAAACAGGAACTGGCACTGTGGCATCTTGTTAATAGGTTAGTCCCAAAAAATGTATAAAAATGATATGAAGTGGATGCAAAACATGTAACAATTGGTATAATATCAACATGGAACATAAAAAATTATAGATACGTTGGAGACGTATCAGGAACACGCGTTATCGGATGGTGCATTGAGATGGAGAAGCCCATATCAGTTGAGCAGAGAACTCAATGGTTGCTTATCGAGGCGTGCGTGGCGATGCTCTGCCGGTACACCAATAGACGGTGATTTGAAGTTAGGAGTTAATGCTGTGTTTGACAGTCGATGGTTCGTTCTGATACCATTCATAGGTTGAAGTTATTCCTACGCGAGTGAATGTGTTCCTTTGGTCCGTGGTGAGTGACGTGACGCTTAGCTGTCCGCCGGCTCCCTGGAGTCGGCAGGTAAAGTGAGGGGTTGAAGGAGGAAGTAATGAGCGTGGTAGGCTGGCAGATTGAAGTTATTTGTACGCGATTAAATGTGTTCCCTGAGTTTGTATTAATCTCATATTTGTACGTTGGTTCTCTGTACTCAGGTTCATGACCCTCGGTTTCAGGTCGGCATCCAGGACGGGCTTTTCCTCATTTTTTTTTGGTGTTTCTATATTAGAAGATAGGTCAGTAGGTCGGAGAATACGCTGGTTTGAGACCGTTGGACATGAATTTGCCGACTTAACGGCATTTTCGCTTCAAATTCGCAGATGTCCACATCTGTGAAGCGGTACAGTAAAGGGCTTCTGAACTTACATATCGACCTGTTATCTCACGTAACGATCAGGAGTGTCAGCCGGCTTAAATTTTGGGAATGCTCGACGGTTTAAGGTTGGCGAGTGGGAAGCCGTCTCGCTTTCGTCCGGTTCCAGCGGTTGGCGGTACCCATGACGCCTCTATCCACTGTGCCGGCTTTACTCTCTGGAATGTCTGGCGGTTTTATGTCGTGCAGTAGGAAGCCGGCGTTGGTGTTCGTCCGCTGTGAGCTGTAGGCGTCTTCGATGACATATTGTATCCAATGTGCGTGGCTTACGTTTTGGACTATCTATTGTCTTAAAGTCGGCGACTGGGCCTTCTCTCTTCATTAATTGCTATGTAAATTACCGAGAGTGTGCATTGTCATTTAATATTGTTTACGTCGTTTCATGTGCCGACTTGGTTTTTCACCGTTTTGCCCTTCTGTACAGTAGTATGACTTTGGGGTTGAAGCGAACCAGATAGTGGAGGCGGCAGAATTAGTGGAGGATGTTGTGTTTTGTTTTTTCTGTCCATCAGCATGTTGCCGTGTCGTTTGTGCTTTCTTCCACTGTTGAGAAGGTCGTACCGCTTACCTGTACTTTACCAAACTACGAGAGATGGGCGTTATATAATGACGCAAGTACGCAAGAGGACGCAAGTACGCAATAGGACCTCGGTCTTTGTGTTTTTTCTATTGTTATTATTGAGTGTCAATATCAGCGGCGATATGGTTAGTTCCAGGAAAATTAACCATGGAGTGTGCGTTGGAGATTTTCTAGCCTAATGACCATCAACGTGCTCGCGAGCCATGTGAAGAAATTGGAAATATCGAGCATTCTCATATGGTAACTCTATATGTGTTCCTTTCTTTGTTTGGACTTGTCTTTAACTCGTGGAATTAGGCTCGTATTTTTGTAACGGTGTGGAACTAATTATTATGAAACTATTTTTTGTAGCTTGATATCGTGTCACGTACGACAGCATCGGTTCCAGAAGAAAATCCTTTAGCTGATCAGGTTAAGCGTGTTGTGATTTTGCAAGAAGAGCTGAAGGATGATCGATTCAAGGCGGAAGCGAACATGGTTAAGATCGTCGACATTGAGAATCGGCTTAAGAAATCGGTCTCAAGTACTGATATGGTCAACAAATTCAGTGAAATCCAATGTAGACACGACAGAAAAAAGAAACGTATTAACGGGGCCTGTGACACGTTAACGAAGAAAACTCGTGCGCTTAAGAGAAAGAATATCTTCTTGGTACGTGATCTCATTGACTGCAAAAAGGAACATGATTATTTGTCACGTGTATCTGTTGAACACAAGAATAAAATGGAAGTCAAGATCGAGTGGGTAACTCGATCAGTTAAAAATTTGGTTAATTTAGTCGATTCGTGCACTCGAGATTGTTTAGGTTTGTTCTGGCAGGACTTTTATTTTTTTTATGAGATGTGATCATCGTGTGTTTCGTCTGGTTGTTGATTACTCTTATTATAAACACAAGCTCCTTTGATGTTTCATTGGGATTGTGTCCGGAGGATCGCTTAAACTGGACATGTCAGGCGATGAAGAAGTTGAAGGTAGCAGCAGTTGAGTTACTCAAGTGTCTAATTCCATCGAAAGACGTTCCATCCAAATTGTATGACCTGGTCAGAACGCTACGCCGAGCTTCGGTAACTATATAAAATAATGGAAGCAGTCCGCCGCTCGGCAAGGAGCTTGTGTCGCTTGGACGCCTGTGAGGTCTCATCATCCCAACTTGGACATCGGTGCCGCCTCGAAGGGATTGCCACATTACGAACTTAGATCGTGAGGCTATCATAGCGTATGTTCGTAGGTACGCGACGAGGGCTGGAAGCTTGGCAAATGTGGGATATATGTTCCTGATACTAAAACTCCAGCCGTTGGAGCGCCGTGTAATCTTTCGGCTTTATACTTTTATTGATAAAGATGTCATGTGTTTCGTGACACTTTGTGTTATCCAAATGTACCGACGTCGTGCTTAGACTGTTTTGATTTGTTCGGTACTCGCAAAATGAGCAGGGCCTTCATGCCGGCTTCAGGGTGCATTAAGACAGAACCTGGAGTCGGCGGGGTCGGGTGGTGCATTAAGACGGGAACCTGGAGTCGTCGGGGTCGGGTTGTGCATTAAGACGGGAACCTGGAGTCGGCGGGGTCGGGTGATGCATTAAGACGGGAACCTGGAGTCGGCGGGGTCGGGTTGTGCATTAAGAAGGTAACCTGGAGTCAGCGGTGCACAGAAAACGCATCATTAATCGACGGATCATTAAGACAGATAAGTTAATATGGTTGGCGCCCCTAGGGCGGCACGCCTCGCTAGGTCTACGACCTGACGCTTCTTCTGAATGTTCCAATAGTGCAACGCACCCGATGGTTATGCGATACGCCTCGCCGGCTTACTGGTCTGCCGTCCTCAGGTTGCGTCATGTTACCATGTTTTCTTTGGCAATATGAGTAGTGCGTTTGTCACGCATGTTGTTTTATGTTCGGTATGTTCTTGTTGTTTCCATTAAGCCAGTGCATAAGCATGCCCCATGTTCGTACGTAAGGGAGTTGGGACCCTGTGTTGCGTTGTGTCAAGTCGGTACATGACCATGTCCCTTCGATGTAGCTGTGGGTCAGCGTATCGTTATCCTTTGGCCCTATGCACATGCCTTGAACTTGCATCGCTACGTGAGGATAGACTATAGGTTTGTTGGTTCACTCTTTGTGGGTCCGGTGTTGTTGTTGGTGATTCCAGTAGATATTTCCACGAGTTATCTTCGATTTATGTAAGTCGTGCTCGTCGTTGCTTTCGGGAAGCTTATTTCTCTCTTTTTGATTGTTTGTATGTCCTTTTTTTCCAGATTGGGTTGTGCTGAACGTTAGATTTGCCATCATATGGACTATGCTGATCTGCAAGACGTTGTCCTAGCGGCTGTAAATCGGATCGTTTGTGTACGCGTTTCGTGGCTCTGGTATCACCGCGGGGGAACGGGTACTGGACCTATCAAGAGTATCCACATGGTTTTAATAGATAAGAAGGTTCATTTCCTATATTCCAATTATTTATAAGTAAACGCTGACAATTATTTGCTTTAGTTATTTATTTTTGGTCTTATGGAGTAGATGGGTCGCATGTATGCTATAGTGTCGTATCGGTTCATCCAGAACTTTGTCGATGTTCTGCATGAAAGGAATGTCTACGAGATTATCAACTTTCTTCTTGTTCTACCAAGACTAATTCTCAGACCGGTAGAAGCAAAGTTTAATATGATTATTACTATTTTCACTGTTGTCAAACAAATGGATGGAAATTTTGACGATTTCCCTTTTTGGGACTATTGCCTTACAACGTTCGCTGATTTGCCTGTGCGAAATGAGAGTCCTAAACGTTTAGTCGGTATGTTTTCTAACGTTGTTGTTGAGTTATCTTTCTTTTTAGTCAAAGGAGCTAACAGCCTTCCTTTGTTGGCCAGATGTGATCGGTCAGATTTCAGCAATCTCTGATGTAGCCGTTTTGAAGTTTCCCGGAAGAATTCAGCATATAGAGAAAAGAGATGTGCTTCTATCTGATGCAAAGTTTGTTACGGGTGTTTCCCTTTGTTTTGTTTTCATGTTCAGATGTTTCGTTTGTTCGTACGTTGACAGTTAGAATTATGGCAGTGGTCAGCTTATTAAAGTTTGTCTCTGGGGTGACGCTGTGTTTCGGTTCAATGGTAACATGTTGAGGTTTCTTGGTCAGACGGAACCAGCTGTGGCTATTTTTGTTGGCACCACCGTTCGGGAATATTCCGGTAATTTCTTACGTGTTTATTTTTTTGTGAACCCGTATTTTCCTTTGATTAAATAACTTCATGCTGGCTTGTGTTTGTAGGTCGAAGGGGATTAGCTGGCGGAGAAGCTTGTAAATGGTACATCAATGTAGACATCGCTGAAATAAGTGTCCTTCGCGCTAGGTCTGCTATTTTGCCCATGATTGTTGGCTATTAGCTGGTATATTACGTCGGCTAATATTTTCAGCCTTTCCCAGCGTGTCCGATCGGTCCAGACCAATCGTAGACTCTGTGGTAGTCGTCCCTACTAATCTACGTCGTTAGGTAGGCGACTTTCCAAGAAAATCTGTTGTTGAGTTGATCAACTTTAATCTTTTTTAAATGAGGTACGTTTTGGTAACTCTTTTTGTCTCATCGTTTCATGTCCATTGCTGGCTTTAATAACTTACTTGCCTCGGTTGCTGTTATAGGAAGCACGGTTTCGTTGTACTGTTCGCATCGTAGGTTTCACCCCTTGTCACGAGTGGTTTAAACTGGTCTGTAAAATCTATGGAATGCTTATTACGTGCAACACCTCTTTACCTCAACATGTCGACTCTGTGCGCAATCGACCTGGCTGCACGACGGAAGAGGTGTTTCTCAGGTTTGCTCGCTTTTTGACACCGTTGTCATTTTGATTGCCATGAACAGTGATTGCTTAGACTGATCTGGTTCGCCGTCTGCCTGTAGATACGAGATTGCTCTTATAGCTTCGGATGGTCTTGATGAGGCTGAGTTTATTCTTCAAGGAGATAAGGGCGAACAACTTATTGGTATGCCGCTGTTGCGAGTCATTGGAAAGGATTTTCCCTGTAGCGTCAGCCCACCTCCAGAATTTATAGCTGTGATCATGAAGAGGTACAACTTTATAGTGTCCGTTAGCGAGCGCAGTTTTTTTACAGGTCGGCCGTCCTTTACGGTTATTGCGATCGAAGCTGG
The DNA here is from genome assembly GCA_947311845.1 of Poa pratensis. NCBI lineage: Eukaryota > Viridiplantae > Streptophyta > Magnoliopsida > Poales > Poaceae > Poa > Poa pratensis. The sequence goes on along the minus strand of CAMZMU010000089.1, from coordinate 41,844,312 downwards.
CCATGCTCTTCCCCCGCAGTATCCATAGTCGGATATTCTATCATGTCTCTTTGTAATGTTGAGATATGTCTGAAATTTCATGTGTTATTTGCATATATCTTTATTTAGTTCGAATCATGGTTGTTTTATCAGTGTATCCAAGTTGTTTAGTGTTTCTCTGGAGAGCCGGCGGTTCCCCGGGGAGCCGGCGATGTATTGTGTGTAATATACTATCTTGGCGATTTGTTCGAGTCAGCGGTAACAATGATTTCATATATTCCGGCATGTACGTTGCATTTGTATTCCGTTTGTTTTATAGCGAAATGTTACCTGCCATCAAGGTGCATGCGTTTATGTGTTCTTTCGTCTTTTTTGTTAGCTTTGATGTTTGTTGTTTCTAGGTTATTTCGCTTGAGACGATTGTTTCGTGGTGTTGTCTCTAGTTGTCTAAATATGTGGTTGGTGGCTCTCTGTGTATGGAACGCTGGCTAAAATCGGTTTGCGTGGTCTTATTCCATTTGTCTGTGGGCACGTATCTGTCTTTATTACGCTTGTCTTTCAACGCCGAGAAGATACTTGGACAAATGAACGTACGGCTGGGCCATATAGAGTGAGAAAGTCATTGTGGAGCCGGCGATCATCTAGTCGGCATGACAAGATCCCGGAGCGAATAAAGAAACAGTGACCACTAGCTGCATTAAATGATCCCCGCTAAGATTGTCTGACTATGTCGACTTTTCTAGCTAGAAGTGGACACCTGCGGTGTCTTGCTATCGAAGGATGACGACTCCTGTAACAGAGTACTTCCCGCGGGTTAGTTCTCCATTCTTCTGGTTGTTCGTCTACACACCTGAACCTTTTAGCGTCTATGTGATTGGGACGTGTTTCTTTTTTTTGCCTACTTAAAGTTAAATTACGTTGGTTTTCATATCCTCGATCTTTGTTTATGCTAACTTGTTTTATTTCACCTCAGGCGAAGACCCCTATTGTTCGGGTCGTTATAACGAGACAATACATTTTACAGCGAGCCTTGGAGACTCTTGGAGTTAGTAAGTGCGATATTACAACATCTGATTTTGGATCAGATGAGATTATTGCTATGATCACCATCGACATAACACCGCACGGGGATGTATTTCGGATCCAGCCTAGAAATTTCTATGGAGAACCATCCAAAGGAAGACACGAAGCGATTGAGTCGGCTCATGCTATTGCCCTGCTTTACTTACAAAATGCGGATATAGTGTTTGTTGATGATGCTAATCTGCAAGAGCTTACGAAATGTAATGGAAGCTTGCTGCAGGCTACCTTTTGGGCGGAAGCGTTTGAGATGCGATGTATCTCTCAAAGAGCAGAAATTTATGTCATGTCGGATTCTCCTTTAAGGGACGTTGACGTAATCGGCGATACCGTACTTTCGGATGACATATCTGACGAAAGGCGTCCAACGCCTCCAGATGATACCGTTGTGGCCGAGGTAATTCACGAACGTATGATTAGTTAGTCGGTTTTTCACTTCGTGTGCTTACCTGTGTTTAACGTAATCCGTATGTGTTTTTTGTCAGGGATCACCTATCGGACATTTCATAGATGGATATCCAGTTGTATCCCGTGGTCTGACAGAAAGGTAATACTCACCTTTGTTCCTTTTTAGTTTGTTCGTTGTTATTATTTTCAGTACTTTCCTGCTAAAATGTTTTCATTTGCTGTTGATGGTAGGGATGACAAGTATATCATTGGCCCTTCTATCCGCTGAGCCTTATTTCCTGATCGTGTATCTTCGCGTAATGGTTATGACGGTGTTTAGCTCATGGCTGGCTCATTGGATGCGAGGATTCACATTTTAACTTTCGTTATATGCTTCGGCTTTTCATGTACTTTGTGAAACCATGGATCGTTACTTATTTAAGTTTGTCTTTACATATACCGTAATAACTTTATTTATTTTATTCCGTTGGAAGAATTATGGACAAGACGGCTGACGTTTTGTTTAATGTTTTTCTGAGGTTATTTTGTGTCTATCATTTTTTTAATTTAGTCCTCGACCCTACATATGGATATATTTTTTGTAACCGCTAATTATTAGCATTGTGTATGGCGAGTCGTCAACAAAGGGCTCGGGGGGGTCGTGCGCCAAGGCGCACCCCTAAATCTAGTATCATTGATTCAAGGAGCTTGACTTGATTATCTTGCATGCACACCTATATCTTGACTATCTATTTGGTTTAGGTGTAGGCATGAACATTGGGGAGTGCGGTCCTAATCCATTGGACTATCTATGTCGATAGTAAGAACTCATTTGCTTCTCTATTTTCATGTGTTGAAATTGTGAGCTTAAAATGACGAGTATTGGTTATGGACCTAAGATATATCTTCGCGGTGTCATGCCAAACACTTATACATGGTGGCCTAGGCCACCGCCCTCTTCTTTGTGAAGAGTTGATCTTATTGGAGCTTATTTGGTTTTCAGTTGTCCCTAGGGAGAAACACTTGGTGTTGGCTTTTTTATTTGCATCTTGCAATCTCCAAGTGTGTATCCCTCATATCCAGTAACAATCTCTATCCTAAGCCATGTTCTTATTCCATAAAATATTCTCCTTCTAGCACAAGTTACATTTCCACAAAAATCTATAGTTTTGGAGGAGGTCTCAGTAGTACTACCGGGTGCAGGCCGGTACTACCGGGCTCTGAATTGACGCAGGTGTCAAAACATGTGTCGGAGATTGACTCCCACGAAACAGGGGTGGTCAAACTCACGAAGAGAGTTCGTGTAAGGGGCTGAACACATTGGTCAAACAACCCTCAACCTGCACGGCGACGGTGCTCGTCGAGCATGAGGAGGGACATCACGACAGAGATGAACACCAGCCCGTACCCAGGTTCACGGCCCTCGTGTGGAGGTAAAACCGCTACTCCTGCTTGTCTGTATTGCACCGCTATGGAGGTTACAGTACAATGAGCTTGCCGAGGGCTCTCTTTTGGCAATGGTGTGCACAAGGAAGGGGAAACGGTGGTCTTCTTCTTCCTTGCGCGTAGGTAGCTAAGCTAGAATAAAAGTGTGATCCTTTGCTACGGTGGAGCACCGCCTCCTTTTATTGGCGCCCCGTGCCTCTTCCCTGTGCTCACGCAGCGGAAGGGCTACCACATGGCGACAGAAGGAGGAGCACGGTGCACCGCAGCCCAGCTGTCCATGGACGCAGTCCATGGCGTAAAGCTGATGCCTGTGACAGGGAAGCCACCGTCCATGCAGGACGGCCAGCTGGGGCTGCAGAGGAACGTGGGGGTGCCCACGGTGACGTCGGCCGTGGAGCGTAGCACCGGCCGGTCCCCTTATCACCAAAGAGGAAATCCTTGTAGTCCGTTGCGCATGGCGCAGCTTTGTTGACTCCTTTAATCACCAAAACGGCAACTGCGGCGTCGTCGTCACCGCACGCAGAGGCGCGCGTCACTCTGCGGCCGCTGCAGAGCCCATGTGCGCTCTGCAGAGGTTGCTTTGCAGCGAAGGAATCCCCGCGAGGGCTGGGGTGCCCTGTGGAGGATTCGGCGTTGACTTCCCTTCAGGGAAGATCTCCTTGAAGAGGGGGCAGCAGTAAGGGGGGCCTCCGCAGGCCTCTGCTGCCTCCTATGCCTTCGCGAGGCGATTTGCCTCGCGGGTCTCTCCAAGCCATAGGCTTGGTCCTTAGCGAAATTCAGCCACCGAGTGTCGAGGGCTGTGGAGGGCAGGCCCAGCACACCCTGGTTCTCACTGGGCCGACAGTAGCCCCCGCCCCATGATGGGCACGATGTAGTCCAGTGGACACAGGCGAATCGTCATGGGTCCAAAGTGTCCGGCCGGCTGATAACCCACAAGTATAGGGGATCGTGTGTAGCCTTTTCGATAAGTAAGAGTGTCGAACCCAACGAGGAGCTAAAGGTAGGATAAGTATTCTCTCAAGTTCTATCAACCACTGATACAACTCTACGCGCACTAAACGTTTGCATTATCTAGGAAATAAAACTACGGTAGCAATACGGGTATGAGAGATAGTTTTGCAAGATAATAAATACATGAAAGTAAATGTTAGTGCTGCAGCAATAAAGTACACTAAGTAACCATATACTAACAGTACCATGAGTGTGGAAAAGTGGTGGTAATTGTGGTGGCTTTGTCCAAGATTAATTAGTGAAGACATTTAGTTCATTGTCTTTGATGCAGTTTTCAATGTGGGAGAGGCTAAATATACATGCACTCCACTACTTGGGATTTACAAGTACTATATGATTGGATTGTTAGCAAACATCCGTAAATACTAACAATGCATTAAGGTTTCCCCAACCATAGCCTTAAGTTTATGGTCCTCTTACTCCCATACATGCAACTAACCGGTTTGAGCCCTCAGGTTTCTGTCACTCCGGCAGGACTACCCCCTTCCTTTGCACATACTACTAACCCTATGGTGTTGATCCATGCGCGCACAAGTATAATGGACACCAAAGGACAGTACCATATCAACATACAACTCTAATGAACCATAGACATTCAACAAAGCAATCAAAAGACAAATATACTACATAAACATGTCATAGATCATAGGATAAATATTATAGCATCAAACACCATGTTTACATAGGACGGTACAGAGGTTTGTGGGAGGATGAACCACTGAATACAAGGAGGAGATGGTGATGGAGATGGCGGTGAAGACGGCGGAGAGGGCAGCGAGAGGCGCAGGGCGGCGCCGGCACCGGCGGTGGCGCAGGGGGCTCCTCCTGCGCCGCCGGTTCCATGGGGGAGCACCGCCCCTTAGCCCCCTTCCTTCATGGCTTCAAGGGAGCCCTCCCCCATGGAGATGGGATCCATGGGGGAGGCAAAAACGTGGCTTTGGTGGCTGAAATTCGTGGGTGGAGGAGTCCTCCACGAGTTAGGTTTCCTCCCTTTATATATCTTCTCGGATTTCCGTCACCCCCTTTTAGGGTTCCACCAAAACGGGCCTCCAGGCCGCGTCCGAACTCCGATTGGGCTGATCTCGGGCTTAAAATCTTCGTATGGAAAATTGTGACAACTTTGTTTTCGGGAGACCTCCAATTGACGTCATCTTCGAGGGTCAAACTGGCAAACTTCGTAAAAAGTTCTCAGACAGATTTCAGGAAAGTCCCAATTCGACTCCAACAAGGTTTCCTCTTGTATTCTTGATAATTTCTACACATTAAAGAGTAAAACAAGAACATTGTGCACTTTTGCAACTATTAGTAGGTTAGTCCAAATAAATAATAAACTTAATATAAAAACAAGTGCTAAAAGCATAAAAATGGCATGAAACAATCAAAAATTATAGATACGTTTTGGACGTATCAACATCCCCAAGCTTAATTCCTGCTCGTCCTCGAGTAGGTAAATGATAACAAAATAATTTTTGATTGTAAATGCTATGATCAGGTCTTTAACAATTGCATGATGTATGGATAATAAAACTTAGCAATCATGTTTCCTAATGAAAAGTATCAACGAACTAAGAGCTTATAACATGAAATTTATAAACATCAACAAGATTGTAATGCTCATAAAAGGATATGATAAGATGGTATCTCGCTTGCCCGTTTTTGTACAGCAAAACATAAATGCCCAGGCACCTCTGAAGTTCATGGGAAGACTAGAATCAAAGATATCAAAGATAAAAGCATCAAAGTTATATCACAGTTAACCACATTCTGGGACAAGCACATTACACTAAGAATGACAACTATGCTCTCGAGAAAGTGCTCAAAGAAAGGATGGTGACTCAACATGAAAGTAAAAGATTGGCCCTTCGCAGAGGGAAGCAGGGATTATCATGTGCTAGAGCTTTTCATTTTTAAAACAGAAGCAAAATTGTTTTGGGAAGTGTTTGTTGTTGTCAACGAATGGTAGTGGGTACTCTAACCCCCTTGTCAACCAGACTTTCAAGAGCGGCTCCCATGAAGGACGTTATTTCTACCAGCAAGGTAGATCATCCCTCTTCTCTTTTGTTTACACATGTATTTTAGTTTCATTATGGGTGACACTCCCCCCAACCTTTGCTTGCACAAGCCATGGCTAACCGAATCCTCGGGTGCCTTCCAACATTCACATACCATGGAGGAGTGTCTATTGCAAATTAAGTTGCTTACTGATAAATCAGGGCAAAACATGTGAAGAGAATTATTAATGAAAGTTGTAATTAATTGGGGCTGGGCACCCCGTTGCCAGCTCTTTTTGCAAAATTATTGGATAAGCGGATGTATATGCCACTAGTCCATTGGTGAAAGTCTGTCAGAAGTAAATGACAAGATTGAAAGATAAAACACCACATACTTCCTCATGAGCTATAAAACATTGACACAAATTGAGAAGTACTTTGAAGGTTTTAAAGGTAGCACATGAAAATTTACTTGAATGGTTCGAAATGCCATGCATAGGTATTTATGGTGGACACTTTGGAATAACTTGGTTTTCATGGTTTTGGAAGCACGAGCAGCATTCCCGCTCAGTACAAGTGAAGGCTAGCAATAGACTGGGAAGCGACAATCAAGAGAGCAATAACCGTCATAATCATGCTTGCGACAAAATGAAATTAATTGAGACATAAAAGTGATACAAGAACTCTGAGTCAAAATAAATCATCAAGGCTTAATTGACTTTTGTTTTTCAGTCATACGCATGCATGAGCATGTGCCAAGTCAATTCGAATGAATTATTCAGAGGAGGATACCACAATACCATACCATCTTATGAACAACAATGCATGTTATCAAAATACATAATATACACTATTAGCTAGTTGAGACTAACCATAAGAAAATATAACCACTAAACAATATTATTCACACATCATTTTTAAGTTTCAACAAGTAATCCATTAACCAAGTAAATTGAAAACAGAGATAAATAAAATATGTGAGGATCCACTTATTAATGTAACTGGTGTTTGATGCTAAGATAAATAGATAATAAATACAGCCGCTTCAAGTTTAGTAAGTTCATATGTTGCTCAAAAAACAAAGTTTAAAGGTTTGCAAACCGAGGGGTTATTGATGAAGAGGGATGTGGGGACATCCCCAAGCTTATGACTTTGGCCATTCTTCAACATTCACAATTTGGTGTTCCTTCATTCTCTGTGAAAAAACTTCAACACAAAAACTTTCCCATTCTTTTCTGCGGTTAGACATTAGTACAATAGATAATATTTCCCAAGTGCTACTATTAAACCAAATAAAATTTTGTTTTTAAGTTACAGAAAGGTTGCTAAAATGGCCAACTTATAAATGAAAGGTAAGAACCATTAAAAATCAAATGAAAACGAAAAGAGGCCACTCTTGCAACAAAAGTCAGAATCTGTCCAGAAAAACAGCAGCTGGAAAACGCAATTTTTAGGTGCACTTAAACATGCCCGAAATTTTAGCCAATTTTTGTACATGCAGAGGATTAGGTGCTACAACATCAGTAATTTTTTCGTGATTTTTAGAGCTTCCAGTAAAATATGAAAAATCGCGCAATAAGCAGTAGATACCGAAAACAGAAAATCACTTTTTACATATGTATCAACTAAGCTAAAATAAAACTTGGTACTTTATTTTTGATAAACTAAAAACCAGAGGCTAAGCAAGACCTAAACATGCTAGCTACAGCAAGGAAAACTCTAAATAAAAATCAAAAGTAAAAATAAAATAAAATCAAAATAAAGAACCAAACAAAGAAGCAAAACAAAAGAAAATATTTTTGTTATTTTGAATTTATAAGTGAAAGTAAAGAAGCAATCGAAACCAAATAAGAGCTAATAAAACTAAAGAAGGTAAAACCAAGACATATAAAAGCAATTATAATACAAGTTAAGACAATACATATCATGTGGACGGGTAATATAGAGTATGAACGAGACAACCTCATGTTAGTTGATGAATAGGGGGATGACTCGGGCATCCCCAAGCTTAGATGATTGTATCTTCTTGAATATGTTCTTGGGATGCACCTACACATCCCCAAGCTTGAGCTCTTGCGTCTTCTTATTCATCTCATATCACCATATTGATTAGATCTTATAAGCTACATCCACATAAAACTTCACAAAACTCATTAGTAGGGTTAGTACTCATTAAATAAAATCCACTCATGTTCAAGCATTGACAAGTTTTATAATTTTTACTCAACATTAGCCACTGTATATACTAAGGTGTTCATGATTTCCGTTGTCCGTCGAAAAACTAATGAAACTAACAACACCAAGTACAATATTGAATAAACAAAGAAATCTGTCAAAACTGAACAGTCCGTAAAGATGGCATTCAACGAGATAGTTAAGTAGCTCAAATCGAAAAACTTTAGTCTAATGAAAGAAAGATAATAATCTCAGGTTTATGCACAAAAATTTTCAAGTCAAAATACTATTCTGAGATTTATCACGATTTTATTTACAGAGAAGCACAAAATCTGTCTAAACAGAACAGTCAGTAAAGATCGAATTTTTCGACCTATCTACGTACCTTAAATCAGAAAAAGTTAGTCTAATGAAAGAAAGCTAATAAGCATCACTTTGCACTCAAGAAATTTCAGATCAAGATCACGTTCTGGTGATTTTAAACATTTAATACGGTGGAGCACAGAAAATCTGTTTCTGGACAGCAAAGTAAAACTATCAACTTTCAATTAACTAAAGACTATAATTAGCATTTTATTTTTATGTACAGAGGTATATACACAATATTTACAATATTTACATGTTTTTAATGAAAAGCTTCCATGGAAAGATTTGTTTTGGTTTCATAGGCATGAACACAAGTGTTCAAGGTCGACCCCCATTTAACCATTACTCATCTTTCCAATCACTTTTCTTTTTGAAAACATTTTTAGATAAAAACTACACTAATTTTTTTTGTAATTCGCATTCCTAACCATACTAAGATAGAGAACAACTTAGAACTGGAAATAAAAACTACTTAGAGATAAAGCAAACAAGTGCACACAAGAACATTAACCTACGCTATGGCTCCCCGGCAACGGCGCCAGAAAAGGTCTTGATAACCCACAAGTATAGGGGATCGTGTGTAGCCTTTTCGATAAGTAAGAGTGTCGAACCCAACGAGGAGCTAAAGGTAGGATAAGTATTCTCTCAAGTTCTATCAACCACTGATACAACTCTACGCGCACTAAACGTTTGCATTATCTAGGAAATAAAACTACGGTAGCAATACGGGTATGAGAGATAGCTTTGCAAGATAATAAATACATGAAAGTAAATGTTAGTGCTGCAGCAATAAAGTACACTAAGTAACCATATACTAACAGTACCATGAGTGTGGAAAAGTGGTGGTAATTGTGGTGGCTTTGTCCAAGATTAATTAGTGAAGACATTTAGTTCATTGTCTTTGATGCAGTTTTCAATGTGGGAGAGGCTAAATATACATGCACTCCACTACTTGGGATTTACAAGTACTATATGATTGGATTGTTAGCAAACATCCGTAAATACTAACAATGCATTAAGGTTTCCCCAACCATAGCCTTAAGTTTATGGTCCTCTTACTCCCATACATGCAACTAACCGGTTTGAGCCCTCAGGTTTCTGTCACTCCGGCAGGACTACCCCCTTCCTTTGCACATACTACTAACCCTATGGTGTTGATCCATGCGCGCACAAGTATAATGGACACCAAAGGACAGTACCATATCAACATACAACTCTAATGAACCATAGACATTCAACAAAGCAATCAAAAGACAAATATACTACATAAACATGTCATAGATCATAGGATAAATATTATAGCATCAAACACCATGTTTACATAGGACGGTACAGAGGTTTGTGGGAGGATGAACCACTGAATACAAGGAGGAGATGGTGATGGAGATGGCGGTGAAGACGGCGGAGAGGGCAGCGAGAGGCGCAGGGCGGCGCCGGCACCGGCGGTGGCGCAGGGGGCTCCTCCTGCGCCGCCGGTTCCATGGGGGAGCACCGCCCCTTAGCCCCCTTCCTTCATGGCTTCTTGGGAGCCCTCCCCCATGGAGATGGGATCCATGGGGGAGGCAAAAACGTGGCTTTGGTGGCTGAAATTCGTGGGTGGAGGAGTCCTCCACGAGTTAGGTTTCCTCCCTTTATATATCTTCTCGGATTTCCGTCACCCCTTTTAGGGTTCCACCAAAACGGGCCTCCAGGCCGCGTCCGAACTCCGATTGGGCTGATCTCGGGCTTAAAATCTTTGTATGGAAAATTGTGACAACTTTGACGTCATCTTCGAGGGTCAAACTGGCAAACTTCGTAAAAAGTTCTCAGACAGATTTCAGGAAAGTCCCAATTCGACTCCAACAAGGTTTCCTCTTGTATTCTTTATAATTTCTACACATTAAAGAGTAAAACAAGAACATTGTGCACTTTTACACCTATTAGTAGGTTAGTCCAAATAAATAATAAACTTAATATAAAAACAAGTGCTAAAAGCATAAAAATGGCATGAAACAATCAAAAATTATAGATACGTTTTGGACGTATCACCGGCCCGAGACTCGTGTTGGGCAGTTAGGAGCCACGGCGGCACGTTCTCTTCAGAGATGATGGGCGTAGTGGCGGGACCCACCATGTCTTGGTAACTGCCCTGAGGTGATATAAAGCCTGCAGCGCCGGTTCAGGCAGCAGTTACTGCCTCATTTGCGCCCCCGTCCTCTTGCTCTTGACTTCTGCGCTCCTTTGGCCCCGGCGCTCTTCATCCTTCTCGAAACTTCTCCGCCGCCCTTACTTCATCGACCATGGGTCCCAAGAAAGACAAGGCGGCGATGGTGAACGACCCTGCTGGGGCGCAGCAGGAGGACGAGCTCGCGCCGACGCTTATGGGCACCCGCCTCCACACGGCGGAGGCGCTGGACAAGCTCAAACCGATGGCCGCCGGCGAGAACAACGAGCACGGCGCCAGCGTTCTCAAGGCGGCGCGCTTTGGCAAGCTCGCGGCGGGGTTGTACCCCATCTTTCTCCAGACCCTGTTCGCCGGCCTGGTGCCGCCATTTTCTCCATTCCTGGAGGAGGTCCTGGCCTTCTACCAGATCCAGCTTCTGCATCTCCACCCCAATTCCATTTATATCCTCGCCATTTTCGCCTACCTCTGCGAGGCGTATTTGGGGGTGATGCCTTCTGTGGCCTTCTTCCGGAGCTTCTACGCACTCCGCTCCACGGCGCCCGGCGAGCGGTCCGGATGCGTGTCCTTCCGCATTGCGGATGGGATGGGCGGCATCAACATCCCATGTCCTGGGACGGCGATAAGCCCGTCACGCGGGTGACGAAGAAAGTGGACGACTTCCGCCAGCGATGGTTCATCGTGGACGCCAAGACGCAGAACCCTCTCTTCGACGTCCCTGAGGCGCCGCCGCTGAAGAACTCGAACTGGTCGAGCGCGGCCTTCCAGAGCCCGAAGATTGCTGACTTGGTTGCGCGCATGAGGCTCGTCCATGAAGCTGGCCTCACGGGGCAGATGGTTGCCGAAGACTTCGTGAGGCGCCGCATCGCTCCTCTCCAGAAGCACACGAAGCCGGCGTGGATGTATTCTGGCCCGGCGGACCCGATGCGGCTGCACTGCGGCTCCCACACCCCCGACGTCATTGCCTCCATCATGGGCATCCTCTTCACCGCCCCGGATGTTCCTGTGCCGAAGAGTGAGCTCGCGAGGCCCATCCACCAGCTCACTCCGAAGAAGCGCCTCGCGATCCTGGAGCTGATGCCGGAGTTCACCCCTCAAGGTCTGGTGGGGGAGGGACGAAGGAGGCTGCGGCGCCCGTGGTGGAAGAGGACCGGGCCGCAGAGTCACCCGCCGCATCTGACGCCGATCTGGGCGCGTCTCTGGAGGGGCGAATCCTTCGGCAGGGGAGGCGAGCTCCTCGAAGCCTGCGCCTCCCGAGGAAGAGGTTCTGGAGATCTCGTCCAGCGGGGACGAGGATTTCCTTGTGGTCCCTTCGCGCCAGGCCGCGGGGAGGAAGAAGACAGCGACCGGGAGGCCGCGGCGGGGCGCTGCGAGCCCCGCTCCAAGGCTAGCCATGACAGGGCCGCCAAGAGTCCGGCGGGCACTCCTCTCAAGAGGAAAGCCGAGGCTGCTCCTGAGGGGTCTAGTGCCGGTGCCGCGCCGTCGAGACTGTGGCGGTCGTCAAACACGGTGTGGGTTGACTCCCGCGCCAAGGCATCTGGGTAAGGGTTGGTTCCCTTGACTGTTTTCACTTCTTATAAAAAACCCTTGTTCCCCTCTTGAAGACCTTTCTTGCTTGCTTGTCAGGGATTTGGTGACGGCGAAGCGCCGTAGGCTCCGTAAGGCTGCGGAGGTGCGGGGCGCCACCACGACAGCCGCTGAGGGGCCTGTGGAGCCCTCAGCTGAAGAGGTTGCCAGGCCCGTGGTGATGGACGCCACGGAGCCGGCTGCGGATGAGGCCACGAGGCCTGTGGTAGAGGGGCCACAGGGCCTGTGGTGGTTGTGCCCCTTGTCGAGGCAACTGCTTCGTCTCCTCCCGGGAGGAGCGCCTCGAGGAGGGGACGGTGGAGAGGACGCCATCGCCGCCGCGCCCGTCACTCCACCGGAGCGGCAGGAGGAGACCGCCGCGGAGACGGCGGGAGCAGCACGCCGGCGAGGGAAGGCGCCGACGTCGAGATGGAGGAGAACGTTCCTCCGCCGCCCCCGCCAAGCGCAGAACCTGAGGGGGCGGCAGCTTCTTCTGAGGCCGCAGCGGGCACGGCTGCGGCGGACCTAATGACGGCTGGGCAATCTTCCCCAGCCCCCGAAGCCCGAGAGGAGGCGCCGCTGGAAGGCGACGGCGCTGGTGACCACGGCGCAAGTGGTGGAGAGGGCTCGCTCCAGAGCCCCCAGGCCAGAGTTGACCCTGGCCCAAGCACGGAGCTCCCTGCCCCTGAGCCTAGTGCAGATGTGGGAGCCTCCATGCCTCGTGGGAGCTCATGGGCTCTGGTCCTGAGCGGCAGGAACTGGAGCGGCGCTCGCCGCAGCTCCGCTTTCCGCCTGGCGAGGGACGCGCTGGACGGGCTGGAGGCCCAACTCGCCCTCGAGGAGGCTGAGCTCGCCAGGAAGTATGATGAACTCGAGAAGGCCTGGGCCCGCTTCTTTGAGACCGTGGAGCGCTGCCGCCACGGCGACGAGGCCATGCAGGCGCAGCGTGAGGAGGCGCTGCGCTTCGCCAAGGAGGTCCGCGAGAGCGCGAGGCTCAAGAGACCCTGGAGCCATCCAGGCAGAGCGCGAGGCCGCGGCCGAAGATCGTGAGGCGGCCATTGCGGAACGCCAAGCTGCAGCCTCGGAGCGCGCGGCCCTCGAGACCACGCTGGCCGCTCAGCGCCAAGAGCTTGCTGACCGCGAGGAGAAGATCGCCGCGGAGTCTGAGGCCACACGAAAGTCCTTGGACCAACACCGCGTGTCCTTGGACGCCCGTGAGCAAGCACTGGCGGCGCGCGAGGCGGAGGCGCTCAAGCGCGAGGAGCAGCTGTTGCAGGTCGACAGGGAGCTGACCACGCAGCGCGCGGATCTCGAGGCGCGTGAGGGCAATCTGGCCGAGGCCATAGGCAAGCACGGCGAGGAGGTGGCCAGGCACAAAGAGCTCGTGCAGAAGTCCAACCAAAGCTCGCCAAGAGGAAGGAAGAGGCTGAGAAGGAAGCCGTCGCCAAGCAGAAGGAGTACCGCGCTGCCGTCGCCAAGATTACGCCGGGAAGTTTAAGAAGCAGGAGGACCGCTTCAAGAAAAAGCGCGGAGGACAACGCCCGCATCCTTCAGCTGGAGCAACTGAATGCCAGCCTGAACTCCCAGGCGAGGCGCGCCAGGGATGGTCGTCGCCGCGCGGAAGAGGCTCGCGAACGTGCGGAGCAAGACCTTGCCTCCCTGACGGCTGATATGGAGGAGATGAACGCGCAGGTGGGCCCTGCCGTGGAGCGTGCTGAGGAGGCTGAGCACACGTGCAGGCGGCACGGGTCTTGACGCAGCAGCGGGAGCGCATGTTCAAGTCCTTGGTGACTCGGGGGAACACTCTCGCGGCGAACTGGGAGTGGATGCCCCTGCGGTTCCCGTCCATGGGAACGCCGACGCCGCCGCGTATCTCGCCTACTTCGATCAGCTCTTCACCACGCTTGAGGGCCCTGTGGCGGAATGGGCGACGTTGTCGATGAGGAGTGCCGCAAGCTCTTGACGGTGGCGATCGATCGCCTCTTCGCCAACCTCAGCGTCTTCATCCCGGCTTCGACTTCGAGTCCGTGACCGAGCCTGTCGAGGCGGACCAAGCCCTGGACCTCTCCAACTTGGTTCGGGAGAAGTCAACGATTACGTCGACCGCTTCAAGAGGGTCGAGGCGGAGCAGGCCGCTGAGGAGGAGGAAGGCGCCGAAGAAGAAGCTGAGGAGGCTGAGGAGGACGGTGATGGCGATGCCCCTGCCTAGGCTGCTCCTGCAACAAGACGCGCTTGAGGCGCAGTTATCTTTGTTTTAAGACTTGTTTCATTTTATTCTGGTTTGTAAGACACTTTAACGTGTGCTACTATGTGTGTGTCCCTCGATGGGCCTTTTATCCCTGTTCCATGTCTTTTTCGCTCTACGTCGTCAGGACCCATCTCTTTGCGCTATGACTCCGCCACTGCGGTATGCCGGAGCTTTGACTCGGCAAGGCCGGGGGGTGTTTAAGGCTTAGAGAGGTAAGGGCTCTCGAGTCGCGGTGCTCGAGGGCCCCCCTTTGACGCACAAGCAGTCCATGAAGTGTGAGGGAGAAAAAACCCGCTCGAGGGACGACAGATACTCGTGAGAGAGAGGAAAAACTCCTGAGGCGTGAGCGCTGGACTTAGCTTTGCGAGACTTTGGCCTCGTAGAGGGCATTGGTTTCCCTGATGGTGCGCTTCCTCTTGAGGCCGGAGCGTGGCTTCACGAGCTTGGGGGGACTCTTGTTCCCTGTATTGGTTAGAGAGGCAAACCCAAAGCAAGTACATGGTAGTAAAACTCATGCGCGCTTATAGGTTTCCTCATGAGTATCTCGCGAGGAGAGTAAGCACCAAGGTCCTTTGGTGAGGTGGCGTGTTTGGGAGCA
The DNA here is from genome assembly GCA_947311845.1 of Poa pratensis. Taxonomy (NCBI): domain Eukaryota; kingdom Viridiplantae; phylum Streptophyta; class Magnoliopsida; order Poales; family Poaceae; genus Poa; species Poa pratensis. The sequence goes on along the minus strand of CAMZMU010000089.1, from coordinate 41,829,304 downwards.
AGCCCTTGGGCCAGAGCTCTTTGGTGAGGTAACAGGCGTGAGAGCGTGCTCACGTGTTAGAGCTCGGATCCTTTGGATTTTGCGGTGCTGCTGGGGTGCTCTCGAGGCACAGTCACCGTACTCAGCCCCCGCTCGCGAGGTGCGCATGGGGAAAAATATGAGCGCGAATGAACTAAATGATGAAAAGTAAAACTCACCACCAAAATATTACACAGCGGCGCCTCAGCGCAATGTTTCATTGAGAAACGAATTGGTTCATTACACTTGGTATTGCCAAGATAAAGTTTTCCATGTCGAGGCATGGGGACCACATTCAGTGGCTGAGACTCTTCACGGCCTGCGGCGGCACGTTATCAGGAGAGCTCAGAGGGGCTGGCCCTCGGGAGGAGAAGCTTTTGTGAAGCTTGGAGGTGAAGTTGTGTGCTTCCCTCTAGAGACAAAAAATGTCTGGCGTGACTATGATCACGGGTAGAACTTGCGTAGATGCGCGATGTTCCATGGATTCTTGACCGGGATGCCGTCCTCCGTTTCGAGGCGTACCGCGCCGGGCCTGGCGATGTGTGCGACCCTGTAGGGGCCTTCCCACATGGGCGAGAGCTTGTGGAGACCTTCCCTGGAGAGGATTCTCCTGAGGACGAGGTCGCCTGTCTCGAGAGTGCGTGGGCGTATGTGGCGGCTGTGGTAGCGTCGCAGGTCTTGCTGGTACTTTGCTGCCCTGAGGGCGGCACGGCGGCGTACCCGTCGAGGAGCAGCAGGTCGTGTTGTGGAGGTCTTCCTGATCGTCCTCGTTGAAGGCAAGGACCCGTGCGGATCCATGCTTGATCTCTGTGGGGAGGACTGCTTCAGCTCCATACACGAGGGCAAATGGCGTCTCACCAGTGGGCTTCGTGGGGTTCGTGCGGATGGACCAGAGCACGGACGGGAGTTCGTCTATCCAGCCCTTGCCGTAGCCCTTGAGGCGATTGAAGCTTCTTGTCTTGAGGCCCTTGAGGACCTCAGCATTTGCTCGCTCGGCTTGGCCGTTGCTCTGTGGGTGAGCCACCGAGGCGAAGCAGAGCTTGGTGCCGAGGCTCTCGCAGTAGGCCCTGAAGATGCCGCTGGTGAACTGTGAGCCATTGTCGGTGATGATGCGATTTGGCACACCAAAACGGCAGACCAGGCCTCTGATGAATTTTACTGCTGCTCTGGCCGGTATGCTGCGCACTGCTTCAACCTCTGACCATTTGGTGAACTTGTCGACGGCCACGAAGAGGAAGCGGTAGCCCCCTTGCGATCTCGGGAAGGGCCCAAGATGTCTAGCCCCCAGACCGCGAAAGGCCAGGAGAGCGGGATGGTTTGGAGTCCCAGTGCAGGCTGATGGACTTGCTTGGCGTGGAACTGGCACGCATCGCAAGACTGGACGATGGTGGTAGCATCTTGAAGCACTTGGGGCCAGTAGAATCCGCTCCTGAAGACCTTGCCTGCAGGGTGCGTGCAGAGGAATGGTGGCCACACTCTCCACTGTGAATGTCTCTGATCAGCATGCGGCCTTCCTCGGGGGGGACGCACTTGAGTGCAATTCCATTTGGGCGCTTGCGGTACAGGTCTCCCTCGAGGATGTAGTATGACTTGGCTTGTCGAGCACTCGTTCCGCCTCCGCGTCTTCCTCGGGGAGGACTCCCTTCAGCAAGTAGTCCTTGAGTTCGTCGACCCAGCCTGTCTCTTGATGCACCATAGCCAGCAGCAGACGCTCCCCTGAGGATGGACCGCAGTTGGGTGCCCACCTACAGGAGGTGGTGGGAGTACTTCGTCTGTGCTTGTGGCTGCTGCTTCTTGTGGCTGCTTTATGGACGCCTTGGAGAGTCTCTCTCAAAACGCCGGCCGGCTGGGCCTGCCTTCGTGATGCTCGCTTGGCGATGTCATCTGCCTCCTGGTTCTCCTTCCGCGGGATGTGCATGAGCTCCATGCCTCTGAAGTGCTTCTCGAGCTTGCGGACCTCTTCAAGGTAGGCGGCCATGTGGTCGTCTTTAGGCGTGTAGCTCTTGTTGGAGAAGTTAACCAGGAGCTGGGAATCACCCTTTATGAGTAAGTGCTTGACGCCAAGGGCGATTGCGGCTCTGAGCCCGGCGAGGAGGCCTTCATACTCGGCGATGTTGTTGGAGATCTTGTCTATTGTGAAGCACAACTGGATGGCGTAGTAGAGCTTGTCACCTTTTGGTGAGGTCAGGACAACGCCAGCCCCACCATTGCGGCAGGCGAAAGCTCCGTCGAAGTGCATGGTCCAGTGGCTTGGCATTGTATCTCCAGACGCGGTTTCTTCTTCACGAGGCTCTTCAGGAGTTGGGTCTGTCCACTCGGCGACGAAATCCGCCAGCGCTCTCCTTTTATGACTCTTGTGGTGTCGAAGCGCAAGTTGAATGGTTGCAGCTCGATGTTCCATCCTGCGACGCGATCGTGGCGTTGGGGTTGCGCAGGATTTGCTCCAGGGGGAACGACGTGACCACCGTGATGGGGTGGCCCTGGAAGTAGTGGCGTAGCTTCCTGGAGGCGATGAGGAGCGCGAGGAGGAGCTTCTGCTGCACTGGGTAACGCTCGCGAGCATCTCGCAGTACAGTACTGACGAAGTAGACAGGATGCTCGACGAGGGTCGTCGATGGTGCTGCAGCGTCGGCTCCCTCGAGAGACTCCTCAGGACCTTTGGCGAGGTTTTCCTGTGGAGGAGTCTCGGCAGGGGTGCTTGTGGTAGACTCGACTTGAGGCTGTGGGTCTGGCACTGGGTCTGGAGAGACTATTTCCTTGTCGGGAGGTTCTGGACTTGGTGTGGCAGTGCTTTTCTTGGGGAGGACTGGCTCTTCTCTTTCCACCACCAGGACGGCGCTTGCGGTTTGTGGAGTGGCTGCTAGGTACAGCTTCAGATGCTCGCCTGCCCTGGGGGCTACCATGACTGGTGAGCTAGCCAAGTATTTCTTCAGTCCTCAAATGCTTGTCTGCCTCTGGAGTCCACTTGAAGGTGCCGGATTTCTTCATGATCTTGAAAAATGGCAAGCTCTCTCGCCGAACTTGGAGATGAAGCGGCCTAAGCTGGCCATGCATCCTGCTAGGCGCTGCATGTCCTTGAGGCGGCGAGGTGGCTGCATGTCTTCTATGGCCTTGATCTTGTCAGGGTTTGCTTCTATGCCACGGTGGGACACGAGGAACCCGAGGAGCTTGCCTGAAGGCACCCCGAAGACGCACTTGGCGGGGTTTAACTTGATGTTCACCTTGCGCAGGCTGGCGAAGGTTTCCTCGAGATCCTTCAAGAGAGTGTCTCCCTCGCGAGACTTGACCACGATGTCGTCGACATAAGCTTCTGCATTTCTTCCCATCTGAGCCCCCAAGGCGATCCTCATGAGCCTCTGGAAGGTGGCGCCGGCATTCTTCAGGCCAAAGGGCATGCAAGTGTAGCAATACACACCACAAGGGGTGAGAAATGCTGTTTTCTCCTCGTCTTCCTTGGCCATCTTGATCTGGTGGTAGCCTGAGAAGGCATCCAGGAAACAGAGGAGATCACAGCCGGCGGTGGAGTCCACAATCTGGTCTATCCTTGGCATGGGGTATGGATCCTTGGGGCAGGCCTTGTTTACGTCTGTGTAGTCGATGCAGAGCCGGCCTCCTCCATTGGGTTTTGGGACAACCACACCGTTGGAGAGCCAAGTGGGGTGGGCAACTTCTCGAATGATGTCTGCTGCTTTCAGCTTCTCTACTTCTTTGATGATGAACGCTTGCTTCTCGGGGGCTTGTTTCCGCGCTTTCTGCTTTACAGGGCGTGCGTTTGGACACACGGCTAAGTGGTGCTCGATCACCTCCCTTGGTACACCGGACATTTCTGACGGAGTCCATGCGAACATGTCAGAATTTGCCCGAAGGAAGGCGACGAGCGCGCTTTCCTATTTGGGAGGCAAGCCAGCGCCTATGGTGACGCTAGCCCCCGAGCCACTGGTGCTCAGCGACACCTTCTTTGTAGATGCTTGCTCTTGAGAGAACAGCTGCTTCTTCTTCTTGGGCCTCTCGAGAGGCTCCATGTCCTCGTCAGCGGGGAATGCCATGGCAGCGGCCTTGTAGGCGATCTCGACAGCGCGCGTGGCGTCCTGTACGTGACCATGGATGGTGATGGTGCCACCGCTGCCAGGGATCTTGACCATGTTGTAGGCGTGGTGCGTGACGGCCATGAACTTCGCGAGGGCGGGGTAGCCGAGGATGGCGTTGTAGGGCAGGCCAATGTGCGCGACGTCGAAGTCAATTAGCTCGGTGCGGTAGTTCTCTGCGTGCCAAAGGTGACCGCGAGCCTCACTTGCCCCAGAGGCGAGATTGAGCCATGGTGACCCCGGTGAAGGGCCTGGAGGGCATAAGCCACTCGTAGGGCACTTGAAGCGTCTCGAAGGTCTCGACAGAGATGACGTTCAGGCCTGCACCCCCATCAATGAGCGTCTTGCCGACGGCGATGTTGTTGATGGTGGGGGTGCACACCAACGGGAGGGTGCCCACAGTCTTGGTCGACTTGGGGTGATCTTTGGCGTCGAAGGCGATGGTGTACTGGGACCACTTGAGGGGCGGGACGTCTCGACCCCGGGAAGCGCTGCATTGAGCTCGCGAGCGAACTGCTTGAACTGATTGTTGGACTTGGGCGCTTGGGATCCGCCGAGGATGCATGCCATGGCACCCTTAGGGGCCTGGTAACCTCCAGGCTCTTCGTCGGGGAGGTTGTTGTTTTTCTCGGCGGCATTCGCCTGAGTCCCCTGCGGCCTCTGGTAGTTGCCTTTACGTCCGCCCTTGCGGTAACCACGGCCTCTGCCGCGGCTACCGCTGCCTTCTTCTTGCTCGCGCTTCTTGCTCAGCTGCTTGAGGTCGAAGCAGTTCTCTGTCGCATGGCCGCGCCTGTTGTGGTAGATGCAGAACGGGCGGTTGTCCACCTTTTTCTCGCCAGCCTCGGGAGAGTCCTCGCGAACGTGCTTGGCGTCGGGCTCGGCCCAGAACAGCGGTAGGCTTGCGCTTTGTCTCGTCACGCCTCTTCTGGGTCTTGGATCCCTCGACAGGGTCGTCTGTGAGCCCACCTTGACGAAGAGGAGGCCTTCTTCTGCCTTGGCGCACTTGTCTGCGATGTCGAAGAGCTTCACCACGGAGGAGAGGGTATCGTGGATGCCGAGCTTCTCGAGCATCCTGTGGTTGGTGACGCCCTCTCTGAAGGCCGCAATGACGTGCGAGTCCGGGATGTTCGGGATCTTGTTGCGGACTTGGCTGAAGCGCTGGATGTACCTGCGGAGGGTCTCGCCAGGCTTCTGGCGCACAGCGCGCAGGTCGTTGTAGGTGAGGGCGCGCTCGTACGTGCCCTTGAAGTTTGCAACGAACTGCTGGCAGAGCTCCTCCCACGAGTCAATGGAGTCCTCGGGAAGGTTCAGGAGCCACGACAAGGCAGAATCCTTGAGGCGTGGGAGAACCAGTTGGCCATGACCTTGTCGTCTCCCCCCGCAGCTGGATGGAGGTGGTGTAGAGCTGCAGGAACTCGATGGGGTTGTTCGTGCCGTCGTAGCCCTTGGGTAGGTCAGGCCTGAACTTCTGTGGCCAGACGACGCGACGCAGGCTGCGGGTGAAGGCCGCGCATCCTGTGGCGTACGAGGCAACGCCGCCCTGAAGAGCTCGGCGGTTCTGTCGCCCCGCTGGCCGATTTCCTCGACGATGCGCTTCTGGAGGTCCTTCTGGCGCTCCATTTCCACCCGCGCGTCTGGAGGAGTCCGCTGCACGATTTGGCAATCGCGCGGCGAAGACGCGTGGGAGGCGGCCTTGTGGGCCGCAGCGGAGGCGGTCCGGCGGAGGCGGCGGCGGAGGTGCGCCATGCGCGGCGGTCCCTGCGCGCCGGAGTTGTGGTGCACCAGAGAGCGCGACGTCGCCGGAGCTGCGCGCGGTGCGCCGCGATGTCGACGAGGTGCTGGAGGCGGCCGAGCCAGTTGTCGTGCGCTCGGCGGTGGGGCGGTAGCGGAAGAGCTCCGCGGCCATGAGAGCGCGGTGTTCGGACTGGGTGCTGGACGCCCAAGAGTGGAGGCGCTGTGGCGCTGGGACGGATGCGAGGACTCAGCGTCCTCGCCGTGCCCGTGGTCGACGTCTTCGTCGTAGCGGTCGTCGTGGTGGCCGTCGCGTCCTCGGGGTGCTCCACACGCGGCTCAGCGGTGTTGCGCCCCGAAGCGCGGCTGGCACGGGACGGCCGCGGGGTTGGTGGTGTTGGCAGCGGGCTCGGTGGTAGCCCTGCCTGACGCCCGCCGGGTGGCGCGAGCTGCGCGAGTGTCCGCCATGGTGCAGAGGTCGGTGAAGGTTGAAGACGCGCCTCAGCCCCCTACCTGGCGCGCCAATTGTCGGAGAATGACTCCCACGAAACAGGGATGGTCAAGCTCACGAAGAGAGTTCGTGTAAGGGGCTGAACACGTTGGTCAAACAACCCTCAACCTGCACGGCGACGGTGCTCGTCGAGCATGAGGAGGGACATCACGACAGAGATGAACACCAGCCCGTACCCAGGTTCACGGCCCTCGTGTGGAGGTAAACCGCTACTCCTGCTTGTCTGTATTGCACTGCTATGGAGGTTACAGTACAATGAGCTTGCCGAGGGCTCTCTTTTGGCAATGGTGTGCACAAGGAAGGGGAAACGTGGTCTTCTTCTTCCTTGCGCGTAGGTAGCTAAGCTAGAATGAAATGCGATCCTTTGCTACGGTGGAGCACCGCCTCCTTTTATAGGCGCCCCGGGCCTCTTCCCTGTGCTCGCAGCGGAAGGGCTACCACATGGCGACAGAAGGAGGAGCACGGTGCACCGCAGCCCAGCTGTCCATGGACGCAGTCCATGGGCGTAAAGCTGATGCCTGTGGCAGAGAACCACCGTCCATGCAGGACGGCCAGCTGGGGCTGCAGAGGAACGTGGGGGTGCCCACGGTGACGTCGGCCGTGGAGCGTAGCGCCGGCCGGTCCCCTTATCACCAAAGAGGAAATCCTTGTAGTCCGGTGCGCATGGCGCAGCTTTGTTGACTCCTTTAATCACCAAAATGGCAACTGCGGCGTCGTCACGCGCGCAGAGGCGCGCGTCACTCTGCGGCCGCTGCAGAGCCCATGTGCGCTCTGCAGAGGTTGCTTTGCAGCGAAGGAATCCCCGCGAGGGCTGGGGTGCCCTGTGGAGGATTCGGCGTTGACTTCCCTTCAGGGAAGATCTCCTTGAAGATGGGGCAGCAGTAAGGGGGGCCTCCGCAGGCCTCTGCTGCCTCCTAAGCCTTCGCGAGGCGATTTGCCTCGCGGGTCTCTCCAAGCCGTAGGCTTGGTCCTTAGCGAAATTCAGCCACCGAGTGTCGAGGGCTGTGGAGGGCAGGCCCAGCACACCCTGGTTCTCACTGGGCTGACAACATGTGAAATATTCAGGCCCTGGTACTGCCGGGCCTCCCGCCACGGTACTACCGAGCTCTGAATTTACGCATGTGTCAAAACCTGTGAAATAATTCAGGCCCCGGTACTACCGGGCCTCACGCCCCTGCACTACCGAGCACGCGGGATTCCTAAATTCAACCGAGCGGGCCGGGACAGGGTGATTCCCAGTTTTTCCCCAACCCGCAAGACCCAAACCGCCGTCGCCTCCATTCTCCACTCCGGTCGCCGCCTCCGGCCGCCGGAATCCGCCGTCCCCGGCCAGATCTGCTCCGTGGAAGCGATCCCCTACTCGATCTCCTCCAATGGCCTCCGGTATTGCCCTCGATTCCGCCTCACTCGTTTCTATTTCTTGAAACCTAGGTGTTCTTGAGGAAAATCATCGGTGGCTCCGACTTGTTCGGTTAAACTTGGTAGGATGATCTTTTAGGCCAGGGATAGCATTCCTCTAGTTATCTCATGTGGATTTGTAGTTGATTTTCGTCGATTTCTGGTCCTTCCATTTTGAATCGGCTCGCCCGGTACTACCGGAAGTGGCATGGTACTACCGGCTGCACAAATCCAAAATTAATCAACCTCTTTTCACATGTGTTAACTAGATTGTTCCTCCATTCCTTGAACTTGTGCACTCACCTATGTTCCCTACCCTATCTATATGCTATTCACAGGTAGCCGTAGTGGTAATAAGAAGAAGAAGACCATGGAAGAAGATTTTGAGGAGGAAGAAGAGGTTATGCCAACCAAGACCACATGCCGTACTCGTGCCAAGGCTAAACAAGCTGCTGTGCCCCCAAGCAAGTTGTTCGCAAGCCTCTGCACTGTGGAAAGTTGATGATTATCAGAAGCTAAGGGATGAAAATCCGTATGAGTCAGATCGGTCAGCCAATGTCAGTCATCCCCATTTCTTTACCAATGATCAAAAGGAGATTTACAAGGAAATCTACCTTCACAAGAAATACAAGGTTGTCACCCAGCACACCATTGACATTCCTTACAGGAGACTCCCCAAACATGAAGGCTGTTTTGATGAGACTCTTGCCATGTGTGAAGAATTTGGGCTCATGGATCTTATGAAGATCAATCAACCTTTCATTGAATACTACATCATTCAGTTCTTCTCCACCCTTCACCTGGACTCCGATGAAGCACAAACTATGAGGTGGATGACAAAGGATACTATGCTTGAAGCCACTCTTCATGAGTGGGGTACTCTCTTAGGGTATGAAGACAAGGGTGAAGCCGAGCCTAGTGGTGTTGGAGGTGCCACGAAAGTGTTTACTTTAGCACCAAGGAAATACTTGCACCTATCACCATGGAAAATGGCACTCATGGTCAAACTGCACATCTAGTTCGTGAGTTTGAGATCTTGCATCGTATTTATCGTGAGACAATTGCTCCTCGTGTTGGGAATTGGGATCAAGTCCATGGGTATGTGTTTGATCTCCTTAAGTTGTCCTATGAAAATCAAGGAACTGGAAAGAAGATAGATGTGATGGACTTTATGTACAATGAGCTTTGGAACTCGATCCTTGACAGGAGGGCCCCTATCTATGGACCCTTCATCATGAAGCTCATTTGTCACAAGTGGTTCCAAAAGAAGAAAGGAGAAGATATCATGAAGGATGGCAGCCCTATTGTAAAGCACCCGGTGAAGCAACCACGCATCAAGTCACATGATCCACCCAAGGTTAAGGAAGATGCTGCAGCAGCTCGGGCCAGCGGGAGTGCACCACCTCTTGAGGAACCCTCTTGGTTCAAGAAGCTACAAATCAAGGCCAAGAGAGCCTTTTGCCTCAAGCTTGATCTAGAAGACCGCATGTATGAGGCCCATGTGTTTCACAAGAAGGCAGCCCAATGTCAAAAGGCCATGATGAGGCATATGCACCTTCCTGTCTCCGATGGTTCCGAAGAAGAGATCACCCCCAAGCATCAATGGGTTTCCAAGCAAGGCTTTTGGAGTGATGAAGAAGCTCCTCCGGATGGTCCTCGGTTCATGGCTCCTTCCACCTCTACCCACCATGGCTCGGGTGGAGATTGATTCTCCTAGGGGCGTATTAGCATCACGCTTCTCCCTTTTTGGCATTTCGATGACAAAGGGGGAGAATGTGTTCTATTTGACGAGGGATTTGCATGGGAGAAACACAAGCTTGCTCTTTCTTTGATCCTTTATGCTTGTGTTTCATCTTTATTTGGATATTTGCTTGGAACTCTCTTATGCATGGTGTAAGACATGTCAAGACTTTGTGATGATTGTAATAAGACCTATCTAGTATTTGTACTTGCTTATTCGTCTTGGTTATTGCAAGTTGTTATATTTGTGTACCTATATGAACTTGCTAGGTTTTTAAAATATAGGGGAGCTCCGCCCATTTGAATGTTGTGTTTTGCATTCAAAAGCAAATTTCAAATAAACACACATTTGCCAAAGCCCGTCTAGCTTTTGCAAATCTTTTTGTCGCTCTAAATTGTGTTGTCATCAAACACAAAAAGGGGGAGATTGAAAGAGCATTTCCATCCCTAAGTGGTTTTAGTGTTTGATAACAACACAATGAGCGGTCTAACTTGTGTGCTAAAAGATTTGCAGGTACTTTTATGTTGCACAGGTTACTGTACTTCCAGGTATAAAAAGGATAAGCGCAAGCTAAAAGGATTTCTGCAGGTTTCACTGCATGAGGCGGTAGTACCGGGACTGGGCCGATAGTACCGAGTTACCCATGCTCGGCACTACCGTGCCTAGTACCAGAGATATTACCGCGTGCTAAAAAATGCTCCTGATGTCTGCGCATTTCTCTACGGAAGTAGCCCGGTAGTTGTCCGGTACTACCAGGTCGTCGGTACTACCGGGCCGTCCTGGCCGGTACTACCGATGGCTCGGTACTACCGGGGCAGTACCGCAGCCAGTGCCCCGTCGAAGTTTTGCTCTCTGTTGTGTCGAGATTTTTCCCGGTACTTGGTCCGGTAGTTGCCCGGTACTACCGGACGTTCTGTACTACGGGCCCGGCCATCCGGTACTACCGGCGTGGGATGGCGTTGGAGGATTCGCTCGAGCTGCAGGTCAGCGCGTCTCGGTACTACCGGGCTGATCCGGTACTACCGAGGCGCACGGGATTCTGCCTCCAATGAGCACTTTTGGAGGAGAACTATCTAAGGGGTCTTCTTCCCCAAAGAAGACCAAGCTTTGAACTACTCTCTCTCTCTCCTCCGTTAATGAAAGCTTCAAACTTTTAGATCTCCCAATCCCTCCAAACAAACGTGCTCATACTTGGAGGACTGAAGGAGAAGACCCGGATCTACAAGTCTCATAGGTGGCCATACGATCCTTTCATCATCAACACTTTCTGGAGGTCTAACAAGATCGAAAGCACACATCACAAATTCCCAATCCAGCTTAGACAGGAAACATTGTAACATGATATGATTAGTTGTTTCTTTCTGGCGATAGAACTTTCATTGATCATTTCCACTCCAACCCCTCTTAGCTAAACTATCCATGGCAAGAATGAAATTTCTCAGCTAAGAAAAACAAAGATCTTGACTTTTATTGAGATGTTGACCTTACGGGGGAACTTGTAAGGGAACGCTCCATTTTATCTCAAATGGAGATACAAACAAATCAGGACATTCCAACTAACGATACTACTCAAACTATAAATGGACCTATAACAAGAAGCCGAGCTAAACAAATAAGTGAACACTAACTTAAAGTTTATCTTGTAAACTTGATGATACATTTGCTCTTTCATCCCATTGTTGTTGGTTGAACGTAGCTACAATCTATCTATTATATAATTAAAACACAAGACAAACGACGGCTTAGATTTAACTCTAATTTAACAACCGAAGGAAACGGCTCAGATTTAATGAAAAAGAACGCTTTGGAATAGGACATCCGCGGTTAAAACCGATTAGAAGAAGTACACATGACAATCAAGTTGGAAGGAAAAAAATATATTCACATAAGTGTCTGTAAAAGAAAGGCAAGCACGAATTCGTTTTGATACACGGCTCCTCAAGTGTAGGGCAAGAACACGCAGAGCCGGAACTGCAATAACGGCGGCGGCAACCAGGAGGCGAAGGAGCGAGATCCCAGACGGCCAACAGCGTAGATTAGATAAGGGAACCCCGTCGTGCCGCCGGTCGATGCCAAGCATGAAGCGCGGCGGCAACCAGGACGCAAAGGATCATCCAGCGAGATCCCAGGCGGCCAACAGTGTAGATGAGATCAGAGAAGACGGCGTTGTGCCGCCGGTCGATGCCAAGCATGAAGCGTGAAGTCTGCATGTCAGCCGACGTGTTGCAGGCAAGCCTAGAGGTAGAAGGAGAGCTCAGCCAGCTGCAAGCAGCAGGCTCCTCCAGGCTCAAGACAGTGGATTTTTCGGCCAGCCGGACGGATAGAAAAGGGACGTACTCAAACCATGATAGCTGTTTACAGGACCATTCACGACTGATTTGATAGGCACAATATTTATCCGTGCATGGAGCAGATTCATGGACTTCCCAATTGCACACGCATCAACAACCGCAAGTTATCAAATCGATCTTGAAGACATGGACATTAATGTTTGTTAGCTCTTTGCAGGTCTCTAAACCTAGCTCGCGCCATTAGAGGTGCAGCACGGTCCAAGCGGGCTGCCGGCGGTAGCGGCAACAACGGCAGGTGCACGCCTCTGACCAGACCCAGGCCGCACCAATAAAGATGCAGCACGGTCCAAGCAGGCAGCAGGAGGGGCAACAACGGCGAGCTCGAGCTGCACGGCTCCGCGATGCCCACTACACGTTTGATATCAACAATTATGTCGCTAGGGCAGGTATTTGTATGCGTTCTTGACCTCACTTTAATTGAAATTAATTAATTAGTTGTTTGTCCGTTACCCCAATTGGCACGTTTTTTTTCATCTATGCCTATATCATATACAGAGAGAAAGTATTAAGTACAACGTCTATATGTAAATGAAGAGATTAATGAGATCAACTGTGGACGTTAAGAAAATTGAAACCTTGGTCTACAAGAGGTCTATTCCATAATGTGTAGATCATATGAAATACATTTGCATTGCAGTTTACTGCAACGATCAATTCCTAGACGCAGTGCACTCGAAATCACATTGCAATGATCTTGAAGAGATTAATATGTACATGCTGTGACGGAACAGTTTAATTCTGTGTGAATGCATGTGTCCAGAATTACAGATTCACTTCCGTCTAATTTAAATATATAGTTGGTATGCCAGGGTGTTAGAATTCTGAAATTTTTGGTGATCACATATTAATCGTGTAGACCATAGTTTATATATTCATCTCTGCTTAATAAATGTGTTTGCATCCTTCACATCACGTAAAAGTAGTGGACGGTGTGAATTTATGGAAACCATGGCATGATTGATAGTCTTTATTATCATGAGATCTGATGTTAAATAGTTCAACCGTTGAATCTTACAACCACCATTATTTTAGTCAATTCCAGGGTTTGTATGTTACAAGGAGCGGCTAATTTGTATTAAGGTATCTAATGCTTTCTGACCTGTTTGTACCTTTCAACAGTGATTTGTAAATGAATAGCCATTAGATGTTGCAGTACTCATTAAAATGCAGGCTTTATATCTTCTCATACAGCTTATTCTGATACCGTCCCTTTTGGCAAGTTAATTAACTTTGCCAACACGTTTTATAAAAAGAGACAGAAGAAGTACAATCTAAAGGATTTATGATATTGGAATTTGATGGCTGCGACAAGGGATGCCCGTTCTTCAGTTAGATGAATTTGTCAACGAGTAAGTGCCTTTTTGATTTCCACACAAGTGTATATTCTACTTTCCTTCTACTTTTGTTATATTTTAGACTTATACAGATTCGATTATTCTGAAAATGTCGCGCCTCATTATTTTTTGGGAAAAACCAAGCAGTTTTCCATTCTATTCGATAGAAAAAAAGCACAAAGGTGAAACGACCGTGCAGAAGCTCAAAACCTGAAGTGTCGGCGCGGCAGCCCCCTTCATCCGGGATCATGACAAGTGTATATTGATTGACTAACTATTTGAAAACTACGTACTTTTGTTAGGCTTTGTATCTTTCATTGGAAATTTGGAATGGCGGTTTATCTTTTCACGCCACTTAATACGGCAAAAGAATGAGATATTTTGGTACCATGAGAAGTCAAATTAGAACCTTAGAAGTATCATCATGTCCTACAGTAGTACTAACAACTTCCGTGTAATCTTACTTATTAGTAGTGTGTGTCACAGTTCCAGATCTTAGGTTTCAGTTCTGTCAGTATGCAATACATTAATTTCATTTCCTTGCATCACATAAGTAGATACTTTAGACCCCTTATATATGGTCACTATTCTGGGTAGTGGCATTGGCATTGCGTGTGGTGTTTTGTCGACTTTGAATGAAAGAATCATGCTATATCTTTAACTTATCAAATACTTATCTAGATGTTCAGTTCACTGTTGTCCATTTTCAATAACAGTAGCATGCAATTTAGCTGTAATTTTCATTTCTAATGATATACTAATGATTTCCCAATACTATCTACATATTATATGTTGCATCCAAAGCACGATGCATGATCACAACTCCCACTTCTTGCTTCATGTTAGGACAATCTGAATATATATTTTTACCAATAAGGCACGCCCCGTTGATTTCATATGAAGAAACCGCCACAAAGTACAGGTTTTAAACCAAACTTAATAACAAAAGAAAAAGCAAAAAAACAGATCAGAAACTGCTACACAGATAGATCAACTAGACAGGCAGCCGGGTGACATCCCCACTCCAAAATGGGCAATCTAACCAACTACAAAGCCAGAGCAAGAACCAAAGCCCAGATCATACAGAAAGAGTTATTTTCATCCTGTAAATCTTGCCACCATCGGTGCCCAGCATGACTCAATCTGAATAAATAAGTCTGTTCTTCTATAGCCATTTCAAAGGAGCATGGAAATAATTCTTATAAGTTTAGCTATTCCACCAACCGTATATTACGAAACTTCTTTCTCTAAGGCAACTTCTGGAACGGTCCAATATCATACACCTCCTTCATAGAAAATATCATAAGCTATGTTTAATATTGGCACTACGAATTTTCCTAACTGCTAAAGTAGCTCGGTATTTTTATAATTTCTATCGGTGATCTTTTTTCTTTTGGAAGTACAATTTGTATCAGATGTTCTTCGCAAAAATAGCATTGTAAAATAAAACAATAAAATAGTTTTCATTGGCATGCATCAGTATAAACAAACAATTTTATGCATGTAATCATAAGGTTTGGGGGCTGAATTATGTTATTTTTTGATATAGTTGGCAAGGTAATTTTATCTCTCTATGATATTAATAATTCATTGTACCCGGCAATTTTATCGGATAACAGTTGGCATGAAGAAAAAAAGTAAAACTATATAGCAACTAAAACAAAGTGTAGTAAGTCTAGCCGCGCAAATGCGCGGGCCACCCTGCTAGTATTTAAGAAATGAAACAACCTAAGAGCTCATGAAGAAACCGAGTTGAAGAAGCAAAGCTGAAAAATCAAGTTTCAAGTGGATTTGATGTTGTCAATATTTTACTATGATATTTTGCTATGCCTCACCCATATGGACAAGCGACGGGACCTTCCACGTATATCAACAGAAGGTCATTCAAGTTTACTTTCCAATCCAAAAAACTTTCCATCATTTGGAGCTGTGTATCATGAGTAATGACCGGTTGGTCGAAGGTGTCCGGCCTGTCAAAGGCTCCATGAATTTCCGAGGGCTCTTCAATAACTCTCCAAGTTGACTTCTTATTCTCCAAGGAAAGTCATGTAAATGCTCAATGTTTATAAGTCATTTTCACACCCAACTAAGGGGTTGTCCCCAATGGCGGAGCCACAGCGTATCGGCGGCATACCCTGCAGCCAAGCCGTTCTACCGTGCAGTACTAGGAAAAAAAGTTGATCGATTCGTTGTGCAATACTCCTCAGCTGATCCGTTTCTTGTGTGGACAAATAGGGAAGAAAAATATTTGTATCCGACTTCCGGGGTCCGGCCCAAAAAACGTGGCTTAGACCATGTTTTGCACCTATTTGAGTGTCCACGAAGTGATAGCCAGTCCCGTTCGACGGGAAACAATTTTTGAAGTACTGGTGTTGGTATACATCTCGGTTTCATGTACTCTCACCTCTTGTCTATGTGGTGAGTTTATCTCACACTAGCATAACAGCCAGTGATGAGTAGGACGACGGTACGACGCGGCGGTGGTGCGGTGGAGGTTACAAACGCACTTACACAATCATTATAGTTGCTACTGCGATGGTGAAGCTCAAGCTACGAGCGGCCGCGACAGAGATTGAAGAACACAGTACGCTAGGCGCAGGATAAAGGTACATATGTGAGTACAAACCCTACTCGTATATGACCTTCGAAGAAAAAAAGTTACAACATGAAAGTTGTGCAAAACATTGAGATGACAAAGGACATTTCAAACGGTCAATGGAGTGTGACGAATTTGACAAAAAAATCCCGAACTTCAATTCGAAATTGAGATGTTACAGTCGACGAAACTCAAAACCGAGTACGGGATGGACCTACTCGTCGACACACATAGTTTTTATGTACACTTTATTTTGAATCAAACTATTTTTGTAGAGGCACTAAGTGGAGCAGTTTAAGGAAGGTGAGTGGAACTAACTCACGTATGAAACGGGCCACCCACGTGGTATTGTCGTCTGCTACAAACCTAACTCTAAAAAATGGCCAAATCGACCATTCCTCTAGGGGTACGTCCGAGGTGCTTTAAAGATACGCAGAACCGGCCCAAATCACCAGACGCTCGTTTTTGCATCCACATTGAAAGTGGACGGTGTCCTCATGGGTTTTGGTAATTAATGACAATCCTTATGGACTAATGTTTGTGTTGAGTTATTCTTGTAGGTTTGTCCATTGGCATCGCTTGAACTCCATGTGTTGGATTCAAGGTTGTATGCCATCAAGATCATTGATTATAATGGACATATTTGATATGATCAAGAAGATGAAAAGATACAAGTTTGATCAAGACTAAGTGCAAAGAATAGATTCAAGTTGATCAACACACAAAGCTAAATGATATACCATGTGGGATCATGTGATCCAACGGTATGGTAAGAATTTGTCCATATAGCTTTGTGAACTAACCCATTATGTGTATGTGGCATTCCTTTGTTGGGGTTAGGTATCTCTCCATGGGCTTGCATCAAAAGGAAGATTTCTTATAACTCATGGAGGATGACGTCAAGTGGTGATCGTCATCAAGATTGAGGTGTGCAAGTTCAAGATGGGCATCTAGAAGATTTCATGCTTGAAGCTTGCAATCCATTTGGAGATAATGGTCAAGTGAAGATGTTCCTAAGAAAGGCACTCCATCTTGGTGTATGGGGGAGCGATATGTGAGTCTTCACCAAGCAAAGGGCAATCAAGAAAGGTGGTCCACTTGAAGATATCAAGATCGTCATCATCTAGCTCAAGTGGAATGCGCAAGGCAAAGGTATGATCTTGATAGGGTTTCTATTTTACCGGTCTCATGGTGTTAGTGGGAGACCGGGTTATAGGATAGTTGCCGTACTATCAAGAGGGGCTCTCAAGTGAGTAACTTAATCGCATCTTTGTGGAGAGCTCAAACCTTTGCATACTTGGCATATCATCTTTCTTGGCTCTTATTTGTCATTTCTCCTTGTTGGGTTTTGGTGCTTGTTGTGATCTTCATGACAAGCCCAAGTTCTCCGAAAACGGATTTCGTATGGAAAACTTGTTGCGTTTTCGGGTTGGAAATATTATCGATTTATCCTTGAGGAAAGTTCCACACCTCCATGTGTGTCAACTTAACTTCATTTATGGTTCTTAATATTTCCACTTTTTGTAGGAAATCTCTTGTTGCTATCTTTCCAACAAAATTGGTTTCACCTCATTTGGATTTCGTATGAGAAAGTTTTGGGGTTTGCAGTTTTGCTGAGTTGTTGCAGGTTTTTCTAGGCCGGTTCGTAATATCAAAGAGATCCCTGAAACAGATTACAACGGCTTAGCCAAGGTACTCGCATGGTGGATGATTACTATAAAGTGGAATCACTTCTGGTTCGTGCCCCTATTCATGAAGATGAAGAGTCAAATATGGAATTTTTTTTTGCATGGTATCAACGATAACATTCTGATTTTGTGGAGATGTTTCCCTACAACACTCTACAAGATATTTTGGAGCAAGCAAAGCGGACATAAAGGAAGGTGCAGAGGAGTGGACATGTACGGTCATATCAGAACTGCGCCACCACGAAGCTGAGTGCATCTCATGGTGGTTCTCAATTTCAGCACACTCCTACTGCCACCGGTGACTAGCGGCTTTATAGACATCATCACTGGCTCCTCAAAGTGGTGAGAAGCATGTCATTGTTGTTGATGCAAGTACCACTACTCCCGCAGTTGTAGCATTTTCCAGGAGCTGAGATATTGAGTGTTGAACGTGCAATGGACATGGTCACATTTTTTATTTATCAATGAACAAGGTGAATGGGAAGCTGACACTAAGCTTTGAAGATGATGTAACACAAGTTGAGCATGAGATTGAAGGAGAGAATAATACTTGTTATATTGAGGCTAACATGAGGGATTGCTTTGTTTCCCGTTGTGTGTTCAATATTAATGCAACTAGAAAATTAAAGGGTAGCGACATAATGTTTTTCACACTCCTTGCACCATCGAGAAAAAGGTTTGCCGCAGTAATGTTGACAATGAAAGCTGCAATAATATTGCAATTTTATATTTAGTGGAGAGGTTGGGCCTGAAACAAATAAGACTCCCAAGTACGTACGATATGCAATGGCTTAATGATTGTGGATGGTTGCGAGTAAGTAACATGGTCACAGTTCAGTTTTCAGTTGGAAATATCATGGTCAAGTGGAATGTGATGTGGTGCTAAGGCAAGCATACCAATTGTTGTTGGGAAGACCTTGGTTGTCTGATCGTGATGTGCCAATCAACAGTCGAGTTAATCGTCTCTCGTTCCAATGCAAGGGAGAGCGCATATCTTTGTTCCCTTGGACACTTGAAAACGATCGATGGATGATCCCAAAGCGAAAGAGAGAGTGAGTGAGAAACACTTGACACTATGTTTGGATGTACGAAAGTTTCCTAGGAATTGAAATGGACTAGCAATTCCATTTCCCAGATGGAAAGGGAATTGAGTCCAATTCCAATTCCGCTGTTTGGTTGTCACTGGAATTTATGGCTGGAATCGGAGGGTAGCACATGATTCCAATTCCTGTTTGGATGTGTAAATCTTGGAATGGATGTTTTGTTGAGTTTGGACAATATAAAACTTGTTACATGTATGAAAACAATTGTATGTTTATATTTGAATATTGATATATTATTGAGTCCAATTCCAATTACTGTAGGCATTAACAACTATCATACTGTTTAAATTAATGTAAAAGAGAACATAGCTGAATATTATCAGGTCGGTCATCCAATTTATAGAAATTTAAAACAATGAAGTAAGATCCAACTGATGAATTTCTCAAGTGCATGAATATCACTTAGCTGAATCACTTAGCTAAATAAATTAAAACTGGAAAGTTTGCATAATCTCGCCGGAAAGGAGAAATAGAGAATGCAACAGATGAGGTCGGGCCAGAGGAGAAAATGCATAGAGGAGGGTCGGGCCAGAGGAGCATGGGCGCATCCCGTGCGCAACCCACCGCCGCCACGGTGCGCATCCCGCCGCCGCCATGCGCATCCCGCCTCTGCTTCCCATCCCCGCCGCCACTACCGATCCGCCATGCGCATCTAGGGTTACGGGGCTCGCCACCGCCGCCGGGTTTGAGGGAGAGAGGAGGGCGCGGCTAGAGGGAGAGAGGAACGCGAGGAGAGGTCGGGGATGCACTCACCCAGGGCGGCGCCGCCGGCGGGCTCGATGGAGAGGAGGGCGACAAACGGAGCTATTGCAGGGGACGCACGTGAGCGAAGCGAGAGGAGAGAGCGAGCTGCGACTCGCGATTCCGTGCGTTTCCGAGGGTGCGGGGTCGGAAAGTTTGGAGCGAGCGAACAGGCACGGGGTGGATGCGCTGGGAATTGCTCACCGTTTCCACGCCACAATTCCGTGACCACTCGCTGAAATGGCTCAGCAATTCCACAATTCCAATTCCAGCCCAACTTTCTCACATCCAAACACAGTGTGAGTGAAATTCACAAACATAGTGAGCGAGAGAAACCAAAGCCAATAAAATCCCACATCTTAAATTGACTAAGACATGGAAAAATGGGGATTAGTTATGGTGGCTGGGAAAAGGGACATGAGGGAGTTGAGATAATCCATTTTAGTGTTCTTTGTACTTTTGTAGAAGGACAATTATCTTTCTACTTTTAACTTACCTCTACCACTCCTAGTGTTGCTATTGAAAATTTGCATGTGTATGAAGATGTATTACTTCCCCGAGGAAGTACCATCGGGGCTACCACCGCAAAGAGGCATTGAACACCAAGTTGATTTGATATCAGGTGCTCTTTTACCAAAACCATCCACCATACTGTACAAACCTTTAGGAAACCAAAGAGATTCAGCGGCAAGTTCTTGACCTACTTGAGAGAACCAAATGTTCCCAACACTGCCCGACTATTGTCGATTAACAGGTCAGAGGATATTCTGAGATGTTTCGATGCATAGATTGCATGCACTGGGAGTGAAAGAACAGTCCATTTACTTGGCATGGGCAATACAAGAGACATGTTGGAGATTGCACAGTCATACTCGAAGCTGTGACATCACAAGATCTTTGGATTTGACACTCTTTTTTCGGCATGGTAGATTCTCAGAATGACATCAACATGCTTCAGCGCTCCTCGGTATTCTCTAGACTTGCGGAAGACAATTTTCCAGTGGTCCATTTTAAGTTCAATAGCCACCCATACACCAAATGGGTATTATCTATCCGATGGTATATATATTCTCCGTGGTTTATATTTACTAGAAGGTAATGGCGCGCGTTGCTGCGCCCGCTCCATTATAACCGAGAAAAAGGAATGTGTATTTACATGTAGACGGAACATAATAATCATATTCATAGACTGGTTTTTTCACACAAACTACATAATAATACGATACAAATAGTGGGAATCAACCTGTGGTTGGATGGTTAGCAGGGTGGTTGTACCCTCAGCCCACCAGAGTTCAAACCACAGGTTTGACGTTAGTGTTTCTCAGTTAGTCGGAATATTTTTCAGTGGGAGGCGACGTTCTTCCCGTCGACAGCGAGGCGCCCGTGGTGACTTCGTCAATCACAAGACCTGATCCGCCGGCTCAGTCTCTCGTAGATGTCCAGAGGGGTAGGATGTGCATGTCGTGCATTCATATGGGTGAGTCTATACATGTGTATGTGAACGTCTGTTGTACTATGTTCCGTAAAAAAAATATGCACAAGCAGCTAAATGATATGACACAATCTTTTGTTTTACATAGTGCATATTTATGTCCCTTTTTTACGCGAAAACAGTAGAAAAAACCCCTACCGTGTCATTTTTATTTTTATCAAAACAATATTCATGTCCCTTGATATAGTATAATCAGGGTGGCAGGCTCAGATTCACTATAAGGAGCAACATTCATCTAAGCTTATGACATACTTACATATGGAAATGTGCTTAAAATAGAATGATAATTGAGCGTTATGTTGGCCAGTAAACAATGCAAAAAAAAAATCTAATTTACATCCCCCTATCCAACTCGACTAATTAGTGTAACATTCACACACGAACACCTTACATTTATCTTTTTACGGAAAAAACTTCTTGGTGATCCTCTGAGATGCACGTCCCAGGAAACTTTCAAACATCAATATCGCACAAATTAAATAAACTTTCAAACCTTAAAATATGACAACTCAAGAAAGATAAATGTGGACATCCATCTAACCCACAAAAAGAAAGAAAATATAGCTGACGTGAGGACACGGAACGAAAACCGGGCAACACACATCACATCACAGACATGCGGGTCCTGACAAGGTGAAGTCGCCCGGAGCAAGCAAAGGCTCACTATTTGCAAGGAGCTTGTTTTGAAAGGATATGAAGGCGCAAAAAGATGAGAGGTTGAGCATGCACGTAGATAGGCAAAATGCATATCTGAAAACTTTGAAGAAAACATCAGATATTGATAGCTGTTTTGTTAGACCTGTCTGTGTAACAAATGCCCTCACAGAAAAGCATAAAATTCTTATTTTTTGCAAACACACATGGTAAATCCTAACCATGCTAATATGCTACAAACACTATACACGCAAACATGTTTTACCTAGTATGTCTACTCGCCTAAAACCGATTGAACAAAAAGAGGCTATCAATAAGCACTTTTGGTGTGAGTGCACTATGTTTATATGTGGATGTATATTCTTTCAGTATTTTTAGATATAAATAAGTACTATTTTCTAATTTTTTGAAAAAGGGAAACACTGATGCTCATGTGCAACTAACACTTTCTATAAATTATATCTAAAATAGTTTTTTTAACTCAACTAAGTAATTGTCCTGAAATTGTTTTTAGTCCTCATCTCCAAACTGGGGATTTTAATTAGTAACAAATTGCATAAAAGCACAAGGATGTAGCTGCTGCACTAATTTGATTTTTGTAGAAAGCGGGGGAAAACAACTATTGTTCAAGCTGAGTGTGGACTCAAAGAGGACAAATAATAATACATTCAAAGCGGACAAAAATAGCTTGTATGATGATTTAGTCAGTAAATAGCACGTAGGAGTCATAAGCCATGATTAGTTCAGACCACGTGAGAGAAGCTCGAGGTCGCTGCACGCTTGTTCCTTCATGCCAGCACCAAGAACCAGCACCTTCTTCCTATGAGTTTCTTTACCGTCGTTTGCGCTGCCATGGATCTGAAGAGGGAGCTCCGGTCAAACTGAACCACCATAGGCCCTGACAAGATGTGCGCTACTAACCAAACAAATGCATGGTGAAAAATAAGCATGCGTCTGGTCCTCGTGAGTCGTGACTCGTGAGAGAACGATAAACTGCGAAATTAATTAGGTAGGAACATGTCTGGATCATGAGCATGTCTGATCGATGGACGAAATGTGCGACCAAGAAATTTCACCTCGGTGCCTTTGGAGCCGGTCCTCGATCCAGGTCCGGAGGAAGCCGACCACGACGCACTCCACGAAGTACGGCGCAACCACCCGTCTGGCTGGACGCTCAGCCCGAGTTTTTCGGCTCGGCCCGAGCTCGGCAGGCTCGGCCCGAGTTCAGCTCGGCCCGCGAGAGAAATTGACCGAGCCGAGCCCAGTTTCCTGGACCGCGACGAGCTCGGTCCGAGCCAGGCTCGGCTCGGTCCGGCCCGTTTGGCTCGCCCATTTGCTGTCTTTTTTTTCTTTTGACGAACTGAGAGAGGAAATGAGTTGGGCCTGGGCCGTTTGGCCGATGTAAATACATCATTCAGGAGAACTAGGTCACGCACAGACGCACTGCTTCACGCGCCGCCGCCGCTGTAGGTGTCTCCAGCCTCTGCCTCCGCCTCTCCATCCGCGCCCTCCGGCCGTGGAGCTCCACCTCATCCCCGACCAAGTTCGCCATGGCAGCCGCCCCTCCCTCCTCCCCCGCCACGACCTCTCCAGCCTCTGTCTCCGCCTCTCCACCCGCGGCTGCCGGCCGTGGAGCTCCACATCGTCCCCGACCAGGTCCGCCATGGTAGTGGCCCTCGCCTCCCTCCTCCGCCGCCGGCTGCTCAACTCCCGCTGCGTGGTTTCACCGCCGCCGGCGTCGCCGAGGTCGAGGCTCCACCGTGGAACCCAGCTGGCAGTGACCTGCTACGTTTGGCTCGCGAGCCGCTCGTTTTAGACCGAGCTTCCGCTTGGCTCGGGCCGAGCTTCCATGTGCAGCTCGCCAGCAGTCGCGAGCTGGCTCGGGGCTCGCCAGATTGGCCTGAGCTTTTCGCAGGCTCGCCCCGAGCCGGACCGAGCCGGCTCGCGTCCAGCCAGAACCACCCGCTCCACCGACTTGCCGCCGCCATCGTTGTCAGCCACGTCCTCCATCAGACCATCACCACCTGCACGCGCACCAGCTCGTCCTTCAGGCAGATGGCCGTGGCCACGTACTGCTTCAGCACCACGTCGAAGCAGCCGTGCAGGGTCGCCGCGGCGACCGCGGCCGGGGAATGGGTGCCACGGTCTCAGCGTCGGCTGGAGCCCTCGCGCTCCATAACCGCCAGCTCCTCCGTGTCCTTGGCGATCCATGGATCTGAAGCTCCGGGAAGAAGAGGCTCCGGTGGCGATCCATGCTTGTGTCGGTGGCGATCTTGGTGACAGTGACCGACTGACCGGAGCAGGACTGCAGGAGCTGGCATGGCGGCGAAGGCGTCGAAACGGGACTACGGGAGGCGCTCTCAGGCGCGAGCTGCCGTCGACGCTCGTCAAAGCTAGGGCAATGGCTCGCTCCTTCCGGCAACTGAGATGGCGCGAGGTCGAAGCTAGAAGGCATATAGGCGCGAGATGGTTATCAACCTCTGTTGGGGAAGAGAAAGTTACAAGCGCGATGACATGGTTCCTTGTCTGGATCGAGGATTACGGCGGAGGCAGAGCAACAACGCGGAGGTTTTCTTTCTCAGATTACGGCGGAGGCAGATGCATGGAGCCAAGGAGCGAGTCGTGCGTGCGTGGGTCGTGCCTGCAGTTTTTTTCTCCCCACCCGCGGTTTTCCTCGCTGGTTTTTCCACTTCGCGGGACACGGACGGTGATCTTTTTCGTGCGGGATGGGTGGACGACGTATCACGGAACACCACCGGACGTACCATCACGGCAGAGTCAGCTTTAATAGTAAAGACAAGTGGAGCGACGAGCAGCCCGCAAGAAAAGAGGTGGAGCAAAGTTTGGGCTCTTCGTGTCCGTGCTCATTTGGGTCGTGAGCACCGCGCGTGGACGCACCACAACTCGCTATTCCTCTCTAGATTAGATGTTGTAGAGATGAAGGCAACTCGCAATCCTGAAGGAAAGCAAATTGTAGGTTTGCTAAAAAACAAGAGTCTGCTAGGAAGATGTGGAGCGAACATTTGGTGTGATCCAATCTTGTTGGGCTATTGTTCTACACACTGAATTTGAAGCGTCAAGACGATGTGGGATGTGATGAATACTTGTGTGATCATGCACAATATGATAGTTGAGATGAGCGTGGTGATAACCTATATGATCAAGGGTGGGAATTTCATGGTCAATTGATTGAGACCGCGTCTATACCGATATAGTTTCGGCAGTCCCTCCTTGTGCATCAAAGATCTGTGATCGGGCAACCCACATTCAATTTTTTTTAGAATACCCACAATCAATCTAGCTTTGAGTTCTGTCAGAAATAAAAAACGTCCAACCGTTCGGCCCACGGCCTAACTTGCCGCTCGCGGCCCGCCATCTGCCTGGTCGGACAGGCCCAAAGAAGCCCATATGCGTTGCTATTAAATGAAGCCATTCTCCCAGAACTCCCGTCTCCCAACTCGCGCCGCGCCGCCAAAGCTTCGAAGCCACTGTCTAGGGTTTATCGCGCCCACCCTGCTCAAGCGCCTCATTAGGGTTTGGTTTTGCGGCCTCGGGTCGGCGAGATGCTGCGGCGGAACACGCGGCTGCGTCGGGAGTACCTCTACCGGAAGAGCCTCGAGGGGAAAGAGCGGCTGCACTACGAGAAGAAGCGCCGCGTCCGGGAGGCGCTCGAGGAGGGCAAGCCCATCCCCACCGAGCTCCGCAACGAGGAGCAAGCCCTCCGCCGCGAGATCGACCTCGACGACCAGGACCGGGCAGGTTCAGCCTCATCCCTCGTCGCGTACCCCGCCTTCCTATTTCCTTGTGTCTTGTAGCTATTCTCATGGTTGGTTGATCGATTGCAGTTCCGAGGAGCATCATAGATGACGAGTACGCCGGATCCACGCTCCGCGAGCCCAAGATTCTCTTGACCACATCGCGCAACCCGAGCGCCCCCCTTACTCAGTTTGTAAAGGTGTGTTTGGGCTTTTAATTTGAAGATGTCTCAGACCGGTTAAAATGGTGCATTGCATGGACTTGACTTGTTGACCTTGTTCATTTGCTAGGAGCTAAAAGTTGTGTTTCCAAACTCGCAGAGGATGAACCGTGGTGGTCAGGTATAGTGCAAAAGCCTTCCATCTTGTGCCTACTTTGGTATCAGAATGCACATTTCTATAAGATTTGGGTGATATGAAAGTGAACAAAATTGGGTTGGACTGTAAAAATTCACGCTTACTATTTCTTTAGGTTCTGTGCTTCTTATTGATCCATTTTTTCAATGGGCAGGTGATATCAGAAATCGTTGAGTCCTGCCGATCACATGAGATCACTGATCTTATTTTGGTGCATGAACATCGTGGTCAGCCTGATGGTTTGATTGTCTGCCATCTACCATTAGGTCCAACTGCATACTTCGGGTTACTCAATGTGGTAAGTGTGCATGTCTGTTTTATTCATTACAACCTGAGGCGTTGTACAACATGGGACACCATACCTGGTGTTAACTTGTGGTTCCATTTTGGGCAGGTAACACGGCATGATATCAAAGATAGGAAGGCCATGGGCAAAATGTCAGAAGCTTACCCTCATTTGATACTGGACAACTTCACAACCAAGGTAATGCATCTGTAACTGTTCACCTCGTGCAAACAGAGAACATTTAGCAATTGTGTTCATGATTTATTTATGTTCATTGTTAGCATCCATGTTAATGAGTTAGGATCCCATTCACACATGCATATGTGCTTACACTGGAAGGAACTGGAGGCTGCTTTGATGATTCTGTCTTAGCAAGGGTTGCCTCTCTCTCATATGTTGTTCACACACATGTATTCTCAAGAAGAGTATCCGTGATAAAACTTGTTACCCAAATATTGCTATTTATGACGAATTGATAATGCTTTCATGATTGTTCATCACATTTCACCAACTCTTCTGCTTTTGTTATTGCTGTAATATTTGCTATTCTTGTTTCCTCTGCAACTTGTCAGCTTTGTTACTAACTGTGGCTGTGTTACATGCATACCTAATCACACCACTAGTTGTAGTTTGCTTCTTATCTTTGTCGGCTGCAATGATGGTTTTCTCGTTAACCTGAGACCTACTATGAGGACAATATATCCATTCAAAACTATTTAACTGAGCAGCTTTGGTACCAGTTGTCCTTTATTGTTAAAAACTTTCAAGCTGCAGCTATTGGTTTGTTTGCTCATCTTCGGAGAACCTCCAGTTCCACCGACTCTTCTGTTAATGTTGTTGCTGGAATATTTGTTAGTCTCGTTTCCCCTGCAACTTGTCACTTTGTCACTATTTTTGGTTTTCTTACACGCATAACTACTTACACTGCAAGTAGTAGTTTGCTTCTCATCTTTGTCGGCTGCAATGATGGTTTTCTCGTTAACCTGAGATCTACTATGAGGACAATATATCCATTCAAAACTATTTAACTGAGCAGCTTTGGTATCATTTGTCCTTCATTGTTGAAAACTTTCAAGCTGCAGCTGGTTGTTTCTTCTCGTTAATCTGGGACCTACTATTAATCCCAGCATGTGTATACCTTTTGTTACAGAGTTTCTTTCTGTTTGCTATTAAAGTTTGTTACAAAATTTGGAGGCTGCTGTGATGTTTTTCCCGTTAACCAGAGAATTGCTTACTAATATGAAGATAAACTCAAGCCATTCAAAACATTAAACTGGCTCCCTTTTCTAGTCTTTGCTTAGCAAAAGAAAACCTCTTTTGTTCTGTTACTTCTATGTTTCTGTTTAAGCTTGTTACGAAATTTGGAGGCTGCAGTGATGTTTTTCTCGTTAACCTGAGAAGTGCTTACTATTGTGAAGACAAACTTGAACCATTCAAACTATTAAACTGAGCGCTTCCAGTTCTACTATTACATAGAACAGAAATCCTTCTTGTTCTGTTCCTTTTCTGTTTCTGCTTAAAGTTTTTTTTACGAAATTTGGAGGCCGCGGTGATGTTTTTCTCGTTAAACTGAGAAGTGCTTACTAGTATGAAGACAAACTCAAACCATTCAAAACTATTAAATGAGCGCCTCCACTTCTATTCTTGCTTACGTAATAATTATTTTTTGTTCAGTTCCTTTTCTGTTTACGAAGTTTGGAGGTTACAGTGATATTTTTCTCGTTAACATGAGAAGTTCTTACTATTATGAAGACAAACTCAAACCATTCAAAACTATTAAACTGAGTGCCTCCACTTCTACTCTTGCTTAGATAAAAAATGTTTTCTGTTCAGTTCCTTTTCTGTTTATGGTTACAATATTTTATGAAATTTATAGGCTGTGGTGATGTTTTTCTCGTTAACCTGAGAAGTCTGTACTATTATGAAGAAAAAGCTCAAATTCTTGGTTCACTTCTATTCTTTCTTGGAACAAAAATTCTTGGTTCAGTTCCTTTTCTGTTTATGATTTCAGTCTTTTACGAAATTTGGAGGCTGCAGTGATGTTTTTCTCGTTAACCTGACAAGTGCTTACTAATGTGAAGTCAACCTCAAACCATTCAAAACTATTAAACTGAGCACCTCCACGTGTACTCATGCTTAGAAAAATAGATCCTTTTTGTTCTGTTCCTTCTCTGTTTGGGATTTAGCTTTGTTACGATATTTGGAGGTCTCTGATGTTTTTCTCGTCAACCTCAGATGTGCTAACTGATCTGAAGACAAACTCACACCATTTAAAGCTATTTAACATTTGTAATCTTTGCTTATTTGGCTTGAAGCCATTTTTTTCATTAACACTTTGATATCTGGCTTGACACTTTAAATTCTGTTAGGATTTTTTTCGCTTCTTGGACCTGAAATAATTTCGTTTTTCTCTTGCATTATTTGATATTGTATCAAACTCTTATTGAGTTCACTTCACTGGAACAGCTTGCTTTTTACTCATAGTTGTCTTTGTTATCTTTCTACTTTTGCTTTATTGAGAAATGCAAGTTGTCTCTGCTTGACTAATTTCAATAATTGCAGACTGGTGAAAGGACGGCTAACATAATGAAGCATCTCTTTCCTGTGCCGAAGCCGGAATCGAAGCGACTAATCACCTTTGCCAATAGAGACGACTACATCTCTTTCAGGTTAACATCTTACTCTGTTATCATCCCAACTGCTATTTTGATGATGTCAGTAGTTGCTTCAGTAGGTGCATAATACATACTTGCAAATCCTCATAGTCCAGAAAATATATTGACTTACCGTGTATCTAAAATTTCTTCCCATGAAACACACCATGTTCTGACACTCTTGGCTCTGTTGTAATCTTCCTTTTGGTCATGGCAGACATCATATTTTCGAGAAACGTGGTGGTCCCAAATCCACCGACCTGAAGGAGGTTGGCCCCCGTTTCGAGTTGCGACTCTACCAGGTGAAGAAATGCCTCCATCTGGCGATCGTTTTACTACTAGAATAATTTTATGGTCTTGCGCTAACTATCCATATCTTGCTGTTTGTCGGAACAGATCAAACGAGGAACCATGGACCAAAGTGAAGCGCAGAACGAGTATGTGCTACGGCCGTACATCAATACTGCTAAGAAGCAGAAATCTCTTGGGGTCTGAGTTGATTTTGGCTTGCACGGCAATTATGAGTTATGATTTGTCCTTGTCCACTGTCTTGTAACATTATTATAGCCCGATGCTTTTGATGCATCCACAAAATCTTCCTCCATTTAAAAGGGTGTTCAAAGCATAGTTGGGCTGTTGAGTTAAGATGTTTATCTGGGAGAGAATGTGGAGCATTTGTCGTTCTGGTATTTGACGGTCCAGCAGAAGAGGGTTTATTGTCAGACTTCATTCTATACAATGAATATATGTATATTACTGCTGGCCACCCAGTACTGGCCAGTATCAGCGCGAGGATGGCCCATATATAAGAATATTTCAGCGTGTTTTTAACAAAAATGCTTGCCGGAGCTCATAGATTTCCATATCCTTCTGATGATACAGCGCTTATTTATTAAGTCAATAGACTATTTTTGATAGATATATCTGTTCTATAAGCATATCCTATTGTTTCAAACAATTATTATCTTTATATTCTTTTATAAAGAGTCTTTCTGTTAGAATCATCCTCGTATTGATAATCTTTTTGATCAGCTTCAAGGGAGTGAGGTTGACTCTAGTTTGATTTTGTCCTCATTAAATTAGTAGTCGTAGGGATGACTTGAAAGAGAATATCCATAATCCATGCATATCGTTGCTTCGCTCGCTTTCCAATGGTTCAGAGCGAAGGTGAAGACTCAAATCCAACGCTCAGACCCAAAATTACTAATAGGAAGGATGTTTGGTCAATTGCTCTTTTAAGTTTCATACAACTAAGCTTTGTTTAGATAAAAGAATCTTATAGGTCGTTTGGTAGGCATCATTTCGAGTCAGAATCAGGGAATTCATTTGTGATTTTATGCCCAACTTATTTGGCTGGCATGGAATTGGACATGTCATTTCATTTGGAATTACAGCAAATGCATATTGTATGTTACGCCAATTCGTACCCCTAACCCTCCGTTCCGTTTGCAAAAAAAAACAGAATTCCAGCAAATGTTTATTGGATCGAAGGAGTATATTTGTTTTCTTCTCCGTAAAAAAAAGCATAAGTTCTGTATTTTTTCTTTTTTAACAAATGAGCGACATTGACTCATTTTATCAAGAGTTTTTATCATTCTTACAACTACGGCGGACCCCATTATTAGAAACGCCACTGGGATGTTAGTGTGACAATCAGTACTGTCATTCTGTCATCTCCACTGTTAGTATGTCATCAGTTTTGCCATTTGAGAGGTGAGATTTCTCGGGGCTAAATTTTATCACGATAGGTTAATCATGACCTTATAACATGAGATGCAAGCGACTATTGGTGGACTTGCAAAACAAAACATTTGATGCTGCAAGTGGTTACCGGCGAGCTGGAAGCGGCCTGCAAAGCACAATGTCTGATGCTACAAGCGACTGGCGGTGGAGCTATAAGAGCATCCACAATCGGGAGCGCTTAACCAGACGCTTAAATACAAAAAAAAAATACCAAAAAATCAAATTATGTGCTAAGCGTCCCGGTCTGCAACGCTCGACGCTAATACAGTCGCTATTTTCTTGTTCCATGCAAACAAACTCCTATATTCTCGTTGCATGCAGTGGCTCCTAGCGGTCGAGATGCTTCAGGATGGAGCAAATAAAAAGAGAAGCGCCCAGCGAAAATTAGGGCGTCTGACGCTCGGGATTCGCTAGCCCAACTGCCGCTAGTCCGGGATTTTGACCCTGGCGTCGGCAGATTACGCCGTGGATGCTCTGAGCGGCTGATAACCGAGCTGCAAAGTACAACACAACGACCGATACTGCAAGCAACCATTGTGTTGTTGCATCGACGATGCTGCGACAGACATGTTCTCCGGCGATAGCCGTGGCCAACAGAGAGGAGTGACGCCGTCACGTAACTTGCGTGAAGCTGTGAGGACGGGGTGGGGAAGAGAGAGCGACGAGGGAGATGCACATTACAACCCTCAGTGCGGGGAGCGATATATGCGGGAAGACGCTTTGATTGATTAATGATCCGATGGTTACGAGCCCTCTTAGACTAGTCATACTGTGGAGTAACTTATACTAGTAACATATACGTGTTACTATGCTATGTTACCACCTCTACAGTGGGTAGTAACATGTGTGTGGTGGACTGGTGTCATGCAACTCTTCATTAATTAGGTTGTAGACTCACATTACCTTGGGCTATGTGATGTTACGGTAACATAGCTAGTTACTCCATTTGTCTTCTTATTTAATTGCATGACACATCATCATTTTTACCTATGTGACATTTATCTACCTAAGTTAGTCCACTATGAGTAGTTTATCTGACGGCTGAGGAGGAGCATGATCCGAACGTTCCATCGTCCTGAAACCGCCTAGCGTCCTCCTGGTTAAAATGCCGATTAATACTCTTTACTATTTCTTGGGCAAGTGGGCTTCATTCATGAGATTCTGTACACATATTAACTGTGCATGCATTCACCTATAGGTGTCCCCTAGCCGGCCATTCATCCATGTCGCGTGCAAGGGATCAAGGAGGAAGGGATAGCTTGGCTTGTCCTGGCCTGCCACTCTCTCCAAATCCCAAGATAGGAAGGGATAGCTTGGCTTGTCCTGGCCTGCCACTCTCTCCAAATCCCAAGATTTCTAGTTATCATAACCCTAGGTAGTGCTTCGTTCCACCCTAGTATCCATCCGTGACCAGTGACCGACCATGTAGTATCACCGTATTAATTCTGTTTTCACGTAAGAAAGGAAATTAATTTCAGCTACACAGTTCTGGTACAATAGTTTATTGAGAATATGTTAGAAAACTGACATAGAGGCTATAGTGAAAACTTAGCTGTTCTAAAAAAAGAATCTACAAAGTTAGCAAGAAACAGATTAATTTTTCTCAGAACATAATCGATGTACTTGAACTATTGGATTTACCTAAAACCTTATACCCACCACCTCAACACGCGAAACACCTTCCAATAAACAACTCACAACACCATAGCACCTTTCTCGTTATATTTACCTTAGCCACTGACGCACCACTCACCTTGTCGGACGTCCAGCGAAGCTATCATGGTCTTGCCACACAACCCTAATGATCCACAACCGTTAAAGGTCATCTCTCGTATCCCCCCAACCCCCCCCCCCCCCCCCCCCCCCCCCTCCTCCTCTCGCATCACACCACAACCTTTGTCTTCTTGCAAGGTACCCCCTCCGTTCCACAATATAAGCCGTTTTAGCTACTGTTTTAGCTATCTAAAACGGCTTATATTATGGAACAAACTGATAATGATTAACATATCGAGAGCGCCGTTTTGGCTCCCGGGAGCATATGCTCCCGGTATTGCTCCCGGGAGCATATGCTCCCGGTATTTTCAAAAAAAATTCAAAATTTGAAAACTTATCAAAAAAATCTGAAAAAAATCATGCACGTACATGACCATGGTACGCACCACCGTGTATTTTTTCGCGTCGAAATGACATCGTACGCGCCCTGTACAAAAATGACAAAATTTGTCATT
Organism: Poa pratensis; assembly: GCA_947311845.1. Classification (NCBI taxonomy): domain Eukaryota; kingdom Viridiplantae; phylum Streptophyta; class Magnoliopsida; order Poales; family Poaceae; genus Poa; species Poa pratensis. The sequence goes on along the minus strand of CAMZMU010000089.1, from coordinate 41,796,838 downwards.
TTTGTACAGGGCGCGTACGATGTCATTTCGACGCGAAAAAATACACGGTGGTGCGTACCATGGTCATGTACGTGCATGATTTTTTCAGATTTTTTTGATAAGTTTTCAAATTTTGAATTTTTTTTAAAATACCGGGAGCATATGCTCCCGGGTGCCAATGCGAATTTCCGTAACATATCCACCTTTTTCACCGCTCTGTGTCAACTTCAACTCTGCCTGCCGGTAATTGACCATCGACATTGCGAGATTGAAGAAAGTGAACCGACTATGACAAACAAAAAAAACTAAATGCCTCCAAGAGTTGGCTTGTCATCCTTCCATGCTCGGGGAGCATAGGTTCTATTGGTGATTTAATGATAAGCACCCCTACCCTAAACCCAAACCACTTACACTACATTGTGGCACTAGAATCCCCATAGATCATACCTCACCTTTATCTCATATTATTGCCCTTGGTATCTCCTATTGTGGCTGGTGTAGTGTAGTGCATGAGCCCAAACCTCTTCATTGAGGTCCTCATCCTCATCTCTCCTTGTCTCGGCTCGTAATCCATAAAAATCTCTGCGCAAGGTTATCTCCTCAGATGCACGTGTCTCCCCGCACCGCGTCAGCTCATAGTCCACGGCCGATTGACACAATTGCCAATAAAAGTTTTCGCCTGCTTAGGAAAAAGGAAACTAATTATTTAAGTCAGCAACATGGTGTATAAACTGAACCTTTTTCTCAAGAAAAACATATGCACAATGAGAATGCATCATGACATCATCACCACACTTCTTCATTACTATTCCACATAACTTGGCAGAATAAGGGGAGCCATGCATATAATAGCAGCAATGAGACCAGAAACACTACTACTAAGAAGTAAATTAATATATATACTCGAGATAGAGATGATCATCTAGTTGTGTAGCTAATAGAACTTGTCGTCATCATCGAGGACCATCTAGTTTTTTTTTTTTTTAATTTACGAGGACCATCTAGTTGTGTGACGGAGGGTGCGTCTCGGGCGGAACGTAGTCGGTGCCAATGTCAACCGCATCGCTCTCCGGTTGATCATCGGTAATCAGATCAGACGATCCTCCCACGCCGCCGACGGCATTGCGGCCCCTGCAGCTTCCTTAGCCCCACCGTCGTTCCCTTGTGGCGGCAGCGGTGGCGTCATTACCATCATGGCCGCGCTCTCCTGCGCCGCCGGTGGGACGCCACCCTCCTCCACGGCGCCGCTGGCCAGATTCACGCCCGGTTGTGGCGGCGGAGAAGGCCCCTGCTGCCGCGTCGTCGTGTCTTGCACATGCGCGTTGTAGGAGGACGACGACGAGTGCTGCAGGATACACATGATCACGCGATGCACAAACACAACAATGTAAGGAAGGCGCTTGCATTGCACTGCATGCATCATGAAGTGAATGAGCGTGCGCTCGTCCCTACCATTGTGTCGCGGAGAAGACGACGGGGCGTCGTCGTCGACGGTTCAGGGACTGGTGCGCCGATAGGGGCGGCGGCAGGGTGGAGGAGCTGGTGGTTCCGGCTGGTGGACGCGAGGGCGGCGGAGGAAAGATAGAGGAGGAAGAGGAGGTGGACCAAGTGCATGGCTGCCGGTCCTTGTTTCTCCTCGACCCCCCTGGCCCTTTTCTCCACGGAGTTTATGGTCCCTTGATTTCTCCACGGATTTCTGTGTCTTGATTTATCTTTTATACGTGATGTGTTTGGAGTTGGGACTTGAAGTGATGACTTTTTAAGGGTTCGGAGGAGGAGACGTATTTGTAGAGGTTTAGGGACTCACAAATCATGTAAAGGTTAGCTCCGTGTACTTTTTTTTCTTGCGGGTAGCTTGTGTCCTGTATATCTATTCATGAGAGTTTCTACATTTTTTTAACGCAAAATCTAATTCGTGCCTGGGCATTTTCTTGGCCTTACAGAGTGCTCACAAGCTGCACCGTCCGATCGTCATCCAACTCATGAGACCGTCCCGACCGCCACTAGTTCCTTCGTTGTCCTTGTCCATCTCGTCGGCCAGGGCCAGAGCCCACTCTCGCTGCCCCGCAGCCACTTCTCACCGCTCCGCCGCCACTTCTCACCGGCCCCCTTCGCCGCCTCCAGCCTGCGCGCTCGCCGAAGGCTCCTTCGCGTGCCCATCCCCGTCGACCTGCTGCTCTCCCGGCGCCAACTGCACCTACAGGGGGCACCTCTCCAACAACCTCGCCGCGCCCCTAACGCTCGGCCGACGGCTTCGACTTTCTCGCCGACGAGCGCGTCGCTGTCCGGGGAGCGCCCGACCTGCGCGTCCACCTCTGCGTGCCTTCCGCCTGGAGCCTTTTCCCTTCACGCTGTCTTTCGTTCCGCGCCGCCGCCGGTACGCCCGGAGCGGAGGGCATCTAGATGGAGCTCCGGGATCTTCTTGGAGAAGAGATTAAGGTTTGGGTACAACCGTACAAGGTGCTGCATCAGGATGAGGTGCGCACACCACCTGTTCGGTCTTTTCACCGAACAGAGCACATCACTAGGAGGTGAAGGTTTGGGTTCCATTTTCTCTCTCCGTCCATTATGAATCCAGGATTTGTATTCATCACTAGATGGGCGTTGGTGGTGCAGAGTACCAGCCTTGACCCCTATGTTTTTGTGGCGAGTCTAAATTGCGGTTTTGATGGTTATAGAGTGCCTAATGGGAGTATACAATGTGTTGTGTTTGTTCTCCAGATCTAGTTCATGACAGAATACCATAATTGGAGTTAATCCTGTCCACCCTGCTCAACCTGGAATAAGTTTCTCATGCCAGACTAGATGGTTTTATGGGGGTTTTGGTAAGTATTCTCCCTCTCAACATTAGGACTCTATCATTGTTTTCATTATGCATTTTTCGATCCAACAATGTGATGCTTGTGTGTCCATGTTTTTGTATATGTGTGGTGTACCATGTCATGTGACATCGGCACATTGTGTTGCCCTTGATTTCCATTGGTGCGTTATATGGATATAGTTCATAAAAATTTGGATGTAGCTCTAAAGATCGGGTGTATTTCATTGTTGGATGTAGTTTCTCAAGCTGATAGGATCTAGTTTAGGTAGTTTCAGATGTAATTTCTGGAAATCTGTAGATCTAGCATATTGTTTGAAGTATATGAGATGGTACTTCTTTGAGGTTCGATGTAGTTTTTCAAGCGTATAGCATGTACTTTCCGTTTTGAGGATTAGGAATCAGGATGTAGATTTGATGTGTATGAGATGTATTTTTTCCATGAAGATTGTGTGCGAGACATACTTCTTGAAGATAAAGATGTAGTTTGTAGCATATAACATGTACTTTTCTTTTTGAGGATCATATACATGATGTAGTTTTTATGTGTACGAGATGTTTTTTTTTTGCCATGTAGTTTATATAGCAGCTATTATTTTCCGTGAAGTAATATTTGAGGTCACCAACTATATGTATTTTAGCTAGCTTTTTTGTAGATTCTGAATTTGGTGTGCATGTATTTTTATCAAGTCTAGGATGCAATTTTCATTTCGCCAACTGCTTGTGCTTTATGTAGATTGTGTTGCTTTGCTTTTGAACTTTGCATGCATTTACATAGCTCCCGGCTAGTTTGTGAATTTGGTTGGGATGTAATTTCATTTCTCCAAATGCTTTGTGCTTTATATAGATGGTGTTACTTCTGAACTTTTTTTATTATGTAGTTTCAGGTTACAAATTTCACACATTGACATAGCTAGATGGTGTTTGTGAATTTTGTTGGGATGTCGTTTTATCAAGTCTGGGAGTATTTGGTTTGTAGCTTCTGCACTCTTTAGCCACTCATTCAAAAATGAATCGAGAATGCAGCTAAGCTCGAAAAAGAACAATAGAACTATGTACACGCATATTATCAACATTTTTCTTTTGTGAGAAGTTACCTTACATCAAAATGGTAGTAGTCTTTTTTCCACTCAACAACAATATAATGGATTGATTAAATGGTGAGGGACAACAAGAATTGCTTGACGTCACACTAATGCCATTTTATTTTCACTATCAATGACATAAGCCTGGCTTGACAAAGCAGCGAAGGACAGGTGTCATCTAAGGAATTCATAGTCATTAGGAAGGAAAGTAGATGCCGACATTAATCAAGTGCCAATGTGCCATTTTTTCTGTCAACCAAACTATGTTTGAGCAGCTACCAGCTTGTGCAATTATGTCCTCATATAGATCATCCGGCTTATTCATGTCTAATCCTCAAAGTGGAAAATTAGCAGCCATATCTGCATCACCCCATAAAAAATCACTTTGTCATTTATCTTAAATCATGGTTTCCCCTATGTAAAAGACATGTAGGTAATAGCAACCACTTGTGTTGAAACTTTTTTCTTGTTTCTTGCACATACATGTTCTTACATGCAGCCTTGTGCTCCCAGCAAAATAAAATGCTAACTGTTATTCTGTTTTTTTACATGCAGCCTTTTTTCCAGAACATATTACAATTGTACACAGGAGAAACATCGGTGAGAGTTACGAGACTTTCAACAGCTGGGAACTTGTAGTTGGGAGTTTCACTGTCATCATTCTTTATCTACTTGATCATGTACTTGCTTTTTTGGACTTGTAAGTGCGAGTTTGCGCAAGGGGAAGGAAGAAGCGACAAAACTGCTATTTTGTGTTGTTTTGCACATACCAGTTTTTCATTTTGTGCCCCTGGATGATCGGAAACCAATTTTCACAAGTATTTTACTGAAAATTTCAGTACTTACATCCTTCACTTTTTGCTCATGTTGCATGTCAGTTTTTCTCCCCGGGTTTTCATGTTTCTTACCTTACTATATATACTTCTTCAGTTTCTTTACGTTTCCTTAAGTACACTGGAACATATATATTTATCTAATTCCAATCAAGTCCAAGCCTTTCTGACATCCTTGGTTTTATCTTAGGCTTGTTTTGAGAAAACACATGTGTGTACATTAGGAAACCTATGTGTGTGCACCGGGCGCATAATCACCTGTGTACATTTTATTGATTTGTTCTGACCAAAAACTACATATAGTCGATCCAAAATTACAGCAAGAGTGATCCAAAATATGAAAATAGATGAAACTGAACCTGGGAAGGGAGTGGTGGTGGGACTGGACGGGATGGTGTTTTGTTGTGTACCTGAAGGGGAAAGCAGATCTCCTCAAACTGTAAGTTTTCTGATTATATGATTATTTGTTGGAATTTCTCCAATCTCTGGTAGATGTAACTAGCTGCTCAACATCGTCGTTGCCTAATTTTTTCTGGATGGGTTGAAGGATGGGATGGGAAAGAAGAACGTCGCTTAGAGCATCTCCACCGGGGCCTCCAAATTTGTGTCCGGCACCCTCCAATGGGGCCTCCATTGGGGGTGCCGGACATGTGTCCGCCCATGTTTTCGACCGCGTCCACAGCGGCGCACCCCAAACGTCCGCCCCCAAACGCGAGCAAATCATCGAACACCTTGTGGGCGGCGGATTTTATTAAACGAGATTTAACAAACTTACAATTTAAAATCTAAACGAGATTTAACAAACTAAACTTAAACTACGCCGATACCGGCTACACACTACAGCGTCTAGCCAATCACTACACGCGCCGGCGGCAAGGAGAGATGCCGCTCCATGGCCTAGCGAAGGGAAGAAGATGCGAACCAAGCGCCGGAATCATCTACAGACTTGCATGTCTCGATGATCCGGCACGGGAAGTTTCATCTGCTATTCCCATCGGCTACGGCCTTTAGAAACGAAGCCTCGCCGTGGCTGAGGCTTCTGGTTTCGCGGCCGGCGCGTGGTGGGATTTCATCTACCGCCTGGCCGCCTGATCGGAAGCCTCGCCGGTTTCACCTTGTGCCCCCTTCTCCGGTGGCGGCGGCGCTGATGATCAAGATGCGCATGCCGTTTCTATAGGTAGATCGGGCAGCTCGGGGTCGTCGTCGTCGTCCGATGCAGACAACTCCGGCGTTGGTTCCCGCGCGCCGGTAGGGAGGAAGTCGCCGGCACAGCACGCCTCGTACTCCGCGTCCACCACGGCGTGCCAGTAGGGCGCCGAGATGGAGTACTTGGGGTCGATCTTCTGCTCGTACGGCATCGCCTGCCACTTCCGCATGATGAAGCCGACGCGCTCCTTGCCGCTGAGCCGCGGCGCCACCGGCACGTTGACGGCGTTCCTCGTCCACCCTTCGGGTAGGGACGCGTTCCCCTCCACCGGCACGCTGTGGCGGCTGCACAGCTGCGCCGTCTCCAGCGACACGACATACGGACGCGCGTTGGCTGCCTCCTCGAGCCACCGCTCGCGTTCATACGTCCTGGCCATCTCCGCCTCCTCGTTGCGGCGACGACGTTCCTCCATCTGCTCGCGGCGTCGCTGGCCGCGGCGCTCGCTTTCCGCCGAGAGGAAGTCGCGATGACGCCGGAGCTCGCGCTCCTCCGGCGTCTCGCGGTTGGCCGCCTTGCTTGGCAGCCGATCTGCTGGTGGCGAGTTGGGAGAGGGGAGAAGGGAGAAGTGGTGGTGTGGGGATAGGAGGGCTGCGACGTGCCGGGTTTTAAAGGCGGCCGGAGGAGCGGGGTTGGGTGGCCTGCATTAACGCGGCCACCGGTTCGCCTGGCCACGCATTGACGCCGACGACGTGTGCGCAGGGCGCCGCTGCGGGCAGCCGCTGCGACTGCAGCACGCGTCGCTTCCGTCCGCGAGGCGTCGCTTCGCTATTGCGAGGCGTGATGACAGGCGAGCCGCCGTCTCGTCGCCTCGCCATTAAACGCGGCGCAACGGCCTCTTGCCAAGCCCAAGTTAACACGGGGCGGGGCGCTGTGCGTATGACGGGCGGGCCAGCCCTGTCAGAAGCATGTCCGCACCCATGTCCGACACCCCCGAGAGGGCCTCCAAATTTGGAGGCCTTTTCGGGGGTGGCGGACACGATTTTGCTCGGGGCGACCCTTTGGGGTGCCGCTGACGGCGTTTTTAGGCGTCCGGACCCCCAATGGTCTTTGGGGGGGTCATTTGGAGGCCCCCGGTGGAGATGCTCTTATGTGCTGTCTGCTGCACTGCTTCTTATTTCCGTCTGCACGGGAAGGTGTTGGGCGTTCATGCGTCGCGCCCCACGCAAAACACTGTTTATGGAAAGTCTGGTCCCCGTGGACCCTTTTTGCCGTTTTTGGCCAGTACGACGTTCCGATACGGGGAGCACTGCGTAGCGCTAAATCGAGCGCGCGCATTGCCTAGCCACGTCCTTTTTTTAAATGGGCGCGCCTAGGACACAGCTGACTGAGATTTAGTTAAGTCTCAGTCGCTGACGTCATCCCATGTCCCACCTAATCTACGTTCTACTTTTTTTTTTGAGCTATCTCACTCTCCTACGTTCTACTTGTTCCGCACATTCTCAGTCAGCGTTCGTGTCTTGTTACCTGGGCTAGTTTGGTGGGCTTTGTCTTGTTGGTGTATTGTTCTGCCTTGTTTGTGGGCCTCAAATTGTTCAGTTCATGTTCTTGCATGAAGCAAAAGGAAAAAAAACTCATTGTGTATGAAATGAAAAAAGCCCACTACGAGGAAGTGTCAGCCCATAGATTGTTCTGTCAGCAAATCACAAAGTTCGGCCCAGAGAAAAAACTCAAAAACGGCGACATTATCACAACCTACGTGTAACTAAGAAACATATATATAATGCGAACTTTGAGGACAAAAATAATAATTAAATCTACATGTAAAAACATATTATTACTATAGAGAGAACTATATATTTTTACTTGTCTAGTGACTAAGAACAAGCAAATCTGTAAGTATGGTGAACAAAAAATAATTATGATTGATATGGAGGTTCAATAGCTAGTTGAAGAATAACATCGGCAAAAAATAATCAATTACAAATAGCATGCCACTGGTGAAAAAAGCGAACAAATAAAATTCCATGTTGCGACTAGGTTGCAATTGGTGCAAAACGAAAAGGTTACTTGCAGCAAGGATGCAAATGATGCAAAAAGTTTCAACTTGCTTGGTTACTAGCCAGTTGCAACTAGTGCAAAACGGAAAAAATGTCAGTTGCAACTAGCATGCAACTAGTGAATAAGAAAACAAACAACAAAATGCCCAATTGCAGCTAGGATGTAACTGGTGCAAAAAGTTTCGACTTGCTTGGTTACTGGCCACTTACGATTAGGATGCAACTAGCGCAAAAACGAAAAAGGTTAGTTGCAACCAGCATGCAACTGGGGGAATAAAAACCGAACAATAAAATTCCAGTTGTATGGAACAAAATCATTTGAAAAAAATGAAAACGAAAAAAATGCCCACTTGCAGCTAGGATGCAATTGGTGCATAACTATGGGTCTTGCTTGCAATTTAGTTGCGGCTAGGATGCAACTGATGCAAACCGAAAAGGTCAGTTGCAACTAGTATGCAATTGGTGAATAAAAACCGATCAATAAAAAACCCAGTTGCAAGTAGGATGCAACTTCTGAATAAAAACACGATCAGTAAAATTCCCAGTTGCAACTAGGATGTAACCGGTGAATAATAACCCATGAGTAAAATTCCTAGTTGCAAGTATGGTTTAACTAGTGAATACAAAACGATGCAACTGGTGAATAAAACACCGATAAATAAAATTCTCGGTTGCAACTTGGATGCAACTTGTACTCTCATATATGCAGCAAACATTTGGAAAAAAGGAAACAAACAAAAAATGCCTAGTTATGGCTAGGATGCAGTTCCAGTTGCGACCAGGATGCAACTGATGCAAAACAAAAAAGGCCAGTTGCATATACTAGTATGCAACTGGTGAATAAAATCCAAACAATAAAATTCCCGGTCATTTATATGCAGCAATCATGAAAATGAACAAAAAAAAATGCCCAGTTGCAGCTTGGATGCAATTGGTGCATAAAGTTGAGTCTTGCTTGCAATTCAGTTGCGGCTAGGATACAACTGATGGAAACCGAAAAGGTCAGTTGCAACTGGTGAATAAAACCAGTGAACAAAAAATCCAGTTGCAACTAAGATGCAACTATTGAATAAAAACCCGATAAATAAAACAAAAACAATGCCCATTTATAGCTAGGATGTAATTCAGTCGCGACTAGGATGTACTGATGCAAAACGAAAAGATTAGTTGCAACTAGCATGAAACTGGTGAATAAAACCCAAACAATAAATTCCCGGTGTCTTATATACAGCAAACATTTGGAAGAAAAATGAAATAAAAAATGCCCAGTTACAACTAGGATGCAATTGGTGCATAAGTTGCGACTTGCTAGCAATTCAGTTGCGGCTAGTACGCAACTGGTGAATAAAAACCGATCAATTAAAAACCTAATTGCAACTAGGATGCATATGTTGAATAAAAACCCGATCAATAAATTTCCCAATTCCAACTAGGATGCAACCGGTGAATAAAAACTGATCAGTAAAATTCCCAGTTGCAATTAGGATGCAACTAGTGAATAGAAAAATGATCAATAAAATTCCTAGTTACAACTAGGATTTAACTGGTGAATAAAAACCGACCAATAAAATTATTGGTGAATAAAACGATCAATTTTTTGATCAATAGATTTCCGGTGTGTAGATGCTTTCCACCCCCAAATTAAGTAGAGCAGTGGAGCTTCAGTTCCGCTTCAGTATATGCGAAAAAATCTATTCAGCCCCCGACCAAGTACTACATGGGAACATTTACTACTCTATTTCAGACAAGACTTGCAAAAAGAACATTATTTGGATGTACTTCTTACACTGGATTCGAACAAATCAATTCGAAAAATTGCATTAATATAACAAAATCAAACACTCATCCCCCGAAAGAATACTTGAAAACCGTAGAACAAAAGATACCTACTGATTTGACTATTCAGACGAAGAAATCGCAAACACATGCATGGCAGAAAATAGGAACGGACAAAAAAAAGCAAAACAGATCAAACTAACCTCTGTTGCAGAAGAATAGCTCTCTAAATTTTTCCCTATCGCCCCTGCCGCTCTCTCTCCTTCTCACTCTCTACTAGATCATTTAGGCGCGCGTTGCCGCGCCCGTCCATTAGGATTGTAGAATGTCAGGAAATTATAAGAGAAAATTTGAATATACATAGCAGAGTGTTCGGACCACACCAAAATGCAGTCATCCAACTTCTTTAGAGGTTAGAACCAGAGAACTATGACATAAAGTTCACAAAGTGCGCTTAGATAAGTAAGGAATACTAAAAACATAAGCATGTAACGAAGTATGTTTATTATAGCAAATACTTCTTATATTCATTCACAATAACTGTTACATCTCACCAAAGAGGTACAATCTTCGGAGAAGGCTCAGCTAAGAGAAATTTTGCCATATGACCTAGCTCATATGTTAAATTGCTTGCTTCCATGTTAACAGGTTCATACTCAACTTGAGAAAGCACCTTTGACATCTGGTGGAAATCAATGGTGGAAATCATTGAAGACAGCAACCACAATTCCACTCGAGATACCCCTGTTAACATGGAAACAAGTAGTTAGTTGAGCACATGCTAACTATTTTTAACAAGACAAAACCATTTCTATAACCGTACATTTCCACTTTCAAGCAAAGAAATCAACATGTAAACATGATATGAACGAAAGCACATAACTTCAATGGTATGACATGAAATACATATTAGCTCATGCACATTTTTCGTGTAGGTCACATACTTCCAAGTAGTACGTGTAGCATTTATCCAGTGCATCCAAATTTTCAAGACCTAATCATGCTAGTACAAAGAAAACATAAGCCCAAAATCAACTATATGAAAGGTGAATCTTTACAACTGGTTCCGCTATCTTAGCATTAATTTTACTTTCCTGCAAAGAGGGACAAAACCCTTAGAATAAACAGAAATGTCGCGCACCATGCATCCGAGAGTGTAAAAATTCATGTTTTTCCATGCTAAGGAAGGTCAAGTGGAAAACATTATATATTAATTTTAAGAGGTAAGAAGACCTACAAATCGTAAGTACTCATATTCACTTGAGCGTATGTAATGAAAACAATGCATCCAACTACATCACTATAAGGTATATGGTGGAAGTGAAAACACATTGTATGTGAATCTGTAAATGTTACGATGCTCATCTCTTGAGTGACAAAAAAATTACCTCTAATTCTTTGACTTTAAACAACTGAACATCAACTTTTTTTTTCGAGAATAGGAACATCAACTTCAACCATGAACAAATTTATCTCAGTAAAGTTGGAACAGCAAAAACGATCCGTTGACCCCCAACCTGACAGCAAAAGCCCAATATGTCCATACTGCTCTGCTGCGGAGCAGCAGCAAAAGCCCATCTCCCCTTGCATCAGTTTCTCTGCAAGTTATTCAGTTGTGAGACGGCATTGCAGAATTATTTTTTAAGAGGAAAGAAGACTTACAAATCGTAAGTACTCAGATTCACTTGAACGTATGTAATGAAAACAATGCATCCAACTACATCATCATAAGGTATATGGTGGAAGTGAAAAGACATTGTATGTGAATCTGTAAATGTTACCATGCTCATCTCTTGAGTGACAAAAAAATTACCTCTAATTCTTTGCTTTTAATCAACTGAACATCAACTTCAACCTTGAACAAATTTATCTCAGTAAAGTTGGAGCAGCAAAAAATATCCGTCGAACCCAACCTGACAGCAAAAGCCTAATATGTCCATACTGCCCGGGTGCGGAGCAGAAGCAAAAGCCCATCTCCCCTTCCATCAATTTCTCTGCAAGTTATTCAGTTGTGAGACGGCATTGCAGAAATAGTTTATTTCCCTAACAAAACACAAACCTGAAAAGGGATGAAAGATCAAGCTACTTTAGAAGCCTATCTGAACACCTTTTCTTTTTGTCCCTCAAAAAATGCATTGACATGATATAAATTTACACTCCAGAACACGTGAAACTTGCTGCATGTAGACTGTGAGCCAACACATAAACACAAGACGACCTTGTGTCTCGATTTTATAGAAGAGAAAGAACTGCTGCTGTTAGTTCTGGACACAAGAGAGCAAACCGAGAGGAAAAAGGAAGAAAAACATGGGAAGTTAACTGTGGCACCCCGATCCAGATGATCGAGCCACCCCATATACCAGTCCCAGAAACACCGGATATATGACAACTTGGTAAACAAAGACATAACCAAATTATACATATGGCTTCGAGTTCGGACAGATACAATATTACAACACGGTGAGGCTCCAGCGCTTGCGCAACATGCGCACACAACAGTATGTACATTATTTTCTAACATCAAGCCTCTAGCGGAAGTCGTAGCGGAAACGTAGATAGTAGCGTGGCGACAGCGGGCCTTATTCCACGGGGTCCTGCCTGGGATACGGGTTCCTAGTTCTCGTACAGCGGGTACTCGGCGACGGGTGCAGCGGTGTCTGGCCACATGAAAAGCCAGGTGAGTACATTGAATGTACTCGCAAGACGTTAGCCTAAAATCAAACAAGGCCTATCTATATGGCATGGCATAAGTTCAGAAAGTAGCATGGCATGTGTTCGGTATTTAAGTGCGAGTCCAAGCTTAACGGTTGGACTTAACTTACCTACTTACCTTAGTAGGGATGTTTCGTGTTATCAAGTGAGATCACGTTTCTCACTCAACAACTCATAACCACAACTAGGCTACCAAGCCTCTAGCCAACTCTGGCTTAATTCACAACTCTCAAGTCCTTAGCCAACTCTGGCTAGACTCACAGATTTCCGTGTCCGTTGGGTCTCATCTTAATTAATTTCTCCGGTTCGACTGGACTGACACAAAGTGTGACTTGACCCAAACATCGTCCCATAACCTAGGGACAAGGCTAGAATCTAGATTTACACTCTCGAGAGGTTGCAACATTTATCCACACGCTGAGGTCTAGGCTTGTACCGCCGGTACCGAAGTACTAGAACCGATCATGGCGACAGCACAAACCCATACCTCCACAACTGTTATTCTACCCGGACACTCCCTGTGTAGCCACCGACACGTCCAAGGGACCAAGTCATATGACGAAGTGAATCCGGCACGCCCCCAACAGATGAGCGACGCCTAGCTCCGGAACCTTCGCAAGACTAGCCCCGACCACAAAGGTAACCGACTAGACTTGCCAAATGGGTGGCATCAAAGGAGGCTGGATAAAACAACCGGCTATGGTCCGCCCATGTGAACGACGCGTGGTTGTGCTGGTTGTGCTTGGTGAGTGGCACTATGTGACTCAATCTAGTCGAGGGAGGTGATTAATTCTTAGTCAAATTTTACTTTCCAGTTTTCAACAAGATATAAGCAACACAGGGTAACCACATAATAATATCAACAGTAAATAAACATATCCACCGGCATGTACCAAAGTCCAAGCATAGCAAAATAAAATGTCAACCGGATGACTACGGCGGCGAACCCGCCGACCAGCGCCTTCTCGTTCGACAAAATAAAAGAAACGTCAACCGGATGACTGTGGCAGCGATTCCGCTGGCAAGCGCCGTCTCGTTGACAAAAATAAAAGAAATGTCAACCGGATGACTGTGGCAGCGATTCCGCTGGCAAGCGCCGTCTCGTCTGACGAAAATAAAAGAAATGTCAACCGGACGACTGTGGCAGCGATTCCGCTGGCAAGCGCCATCTCGTCTGACGAAAATAAAAGAAATGTCAACCGGATGACTGTGGCAGCGATTCCGCTGGCAAGCGCCTCTCGTCGACAAAATAAAAGAAATGTCAACCGGATGACTGTGGCAGCGATTCCGCTGGCAAGCGCCGTCTCGTCACGAAAATAAAAGAAATGTCAACCGGACGACTGTGGCAGCGATTCCGCTGGCAAGCGCCGTCTCGTCTGACGAAAATAAAAGAAATGTCAACCGGATGACTGTGGCAGCGATTCCGCTGGCAAGCGCCGTCTCGTTTGAAAAAAATAAAAGTGTTGCGATGATCCACAGATATATAAGTGCGGCAATATTAAAATGCAACATGGCATATGAGATGCAACAGATATCAAATCAGACAGTCAAGCAATTTTCTACAGTTCGACCGAGCTTGAGATCGGGTTAACGGCTTGCCTTCGGGTTCGGGATCAACTCCTACTCCGTCGGAGAGGTTTGAATCTATTAAAACAAGACGAACATGCATCAAAAATCCCTCCTAGTCATTTAAATAAATGCCAAAAAAATAAATTCCAAATAAATCTTTTTGGTTCCATTGGAAAGAGAAAAATCAAACAAAGCCAACAAAATTGGTCTCATATTTTTCTGAGGATTTTTGAGTGAGATATTGCATTTCAAACTTGGCTCCAAATTCTGCCCTTTTTCAGTAGAAAAATAAAACAGAAAAATCAAACAGGAAAACGGTTCGAAATGTTTAAAAACCTGACAGTGGGACCCACTGGTCAGTGACTCAAGGGCCGAATCGTTTTCTTTCCACGTACGGGAAAACAGAAGGATTCCGGCGGAGCTCCGGCGAACTCACCGGCGTTGATCCCCTGCGGCTAGGGCGAGGGAAAGGGGAGGGAGAGGAAGCAGCGCGGATCAGAGGGAGGTGGCGCAGCTCGTCTGCGCACTCGAGCTTGACGGGGAGCTCGGGCGGCACCAGTACGTCTTCTCCGGCGGCGGGAGCTTGCGGTCGATGATGGACTCGACGTTCCCGGCCACCATTCACCCCGGCGAGCACGGCATCGTCATCGCCATGATCTAGGGAGGCTACGGGTAGGTTTAATCGACGAACGGTGCCCCTCTGGCGAAGAGTTTGTCCACGGCCGTGACGGCTAGGGCAAGGTCGTCGCCGGAGTTGCGGTCGTCGAGCTTCGATTGGAGCAGGGGAGGGTCTTGGAGAGGCTAGGAGGTGGATGCGGTGCTCTGGAGGTCGAGGGGTGGTGGTTTTATATGGTTCCCGCACGGCGGCCTCCATCAATGCCACGAGGTGTCAAGCTTGGCGTGGAGCTGCGGTGGACGGCGCGTCGCGCGAGCGTGCCACAGAAACGCACGCGGCACAGGAGAGGAGGGTGGATAGGCTTGGCGGCGGTGGGGAGGCTGACGAAGGGGCCCGGCGAGCACAGTGCTTGGACGCGCGTCGGGACTCGTCGGTGGCGAGGGGGGACGGCCTTCTCCGCGACGCGTGGCCTCTGGACGGTGTAGAGGGGAGAGGGGGTTCCGTTGGCGAGGTCTGGAGAGGGGAGGGGCAGAACGGCGTCGACCCAGAACGGGCGGCGCCGCCTGGCACGTCCACGTCGGCGGTGACCACAGTGCAGTTCATGTCAGCAGCGGCATCAGCAAGTTTCTCTCAACTCCGTGATCCAAATGAGATGAGGTTTGAACCACTGTGCGCCAAATTCAAATTCTTCCAATTCGAAAGTTGGTCCAACTAGATTTTGAGAAAAACAATACTGGTCAAAAAGGGTTTTAATGTTTTGGAGGGGTAGATGGAGTTAGATGGATATGCCCTTTTGTCCTGAGGTAGGAGTGATGAAGGAGAGCCTATCCATGCCCTAGATTCATCCAGGAAAAATTATTTTGCTAGACTTAAAAATGTTTTGAGAAAACAGGCAGAATGCAAAAAGAAATGTGGAGGGAAATTTTACTAAGTCATGGCACCATATTTTTTTATAAATGAGGTCCACATCAACTAGGGAGGTTCCCTAATTTTTGCAGAATTTTTGGGGATATAGAAATTGGGGTTCCTTTGGAAGGCCAAATAAAAGGCTAAATTTTAAAAGAGAAAAGGAATTTCACAAATTAAATTATTGGTCCAAGGTAAAATCCCATATTCAAGTACCAAGTGGGAGGGAAATGAAAAGCACAAGATCCCATCTTGATTTATCATATTGGAAAGGTTTAAGACTTAAAAGGATTTTCCCGAGGTTTAAATCCAACTGCACTTAAATAAATAAAAACAATGTATTTTGGAAAATTTTAAAAAGGCCAAAAATCCAGGGTGTTACATTAACAGCAACGAAAATGAGAATAAGCGAGTAGATAAAACTATGCACTGAATTCTGAAGTTCCAGAAGCTTTCTACTACAGTAAAAACACCTAAGAGGCTAAGGATGCAAATTATCAATCAACTGTCTTTTGGTGTTATAATAAGATTTGCAGCAATTCGTTGGACATGTAGTATGAAACTAACAACTCAGGATTAGATTAAAGTGTCCACTCTGAAGTAATAGGCTGCTCTAGCAAAAATAACTTGCAGGGAATTCGAGGCTGGAGCTGATATTCTCATCCCCACCTCTAACTTGCATCCCTTGTAAACCATATGGCTCAACCTCAAATCCTGCACGGAAGGGAACCCGGAAACATTAAAAGTTGCAAGAAACATGTGGATTAACAACCCAACAGTAATAAAGTAAAACCTGACGTAGAGACTATGCAAACCGTGTCGATGTGGGATCTCGCTCGCAAACCCTCTAGATTCCCTCTCTGATAATGGGCGGAATGGAGCAAGCCAGCTTGGACGGATCGCCACAACGATAAAGAGCAGCTGCGACACAAGCGTTGAGGCAGCGGCGGCGGCGTGCGCGAGGAAGCCGCGAAGGAGGCGACTCGGGGCAGGGAACCGATGCAACGCGGGGTCCTTGAGGAGGTGCAGGTTGGCGGGGAGACCAGGCGAAGAGCTGCCCGAGCGATGCCGACGGCTAGCCGAAGCCACTCACGGTTGATCGATCGCATCGCGTGCGGCCGGGCCGCAGGGTGGCCTCGCGGTGGATCGATGGCCGCTCGCGTCTCTTCGTTGATTTTTTTTACAACGCGATCGTAAGCGGAAACGTTGTTGGGCCTTTGCGCTTATCCGGGCCAAATTCACCACAAAAGGCCGATTTGATGCCCAGAGCAGCGTCCCTCGGGGATAATCGGCCCAGTGCGTGAGTTAAACCCAATCGAACGGCCAGAAACGAGCGTAGATGGAGATCTGACGGCCGAAATTGCCCAGGACGTGAGAGTGGTGTGGTTAGCCTCCTAGATGGCTCAGTTTTAATATCCCTAATTCGGTTCCAGATGAAAAACATGCGACGGGCAACAACCAACTCACCCACCCCACCGTCCCGTGACAGGCCATGCCTACGAATAAAATGGGTCCAACTGAAAAGGCCTGTTCACAAAATCAGATCCAAAAAACAAAGCACTGCCACGTAAGAACAGGCCCAGGCAAAAAACAGACCATCGAAAGACAACCTGCTTAACAAACAAAACACGACCAAACAGAGAGAAAAAACAAAGTAGCACGGATAGCGACGCTTTGATCCAACGGTTCTGGACGCGACTGAGATTTAGCTTAAATCTCAGACGCCTGGGAGCTAGCAAAAACCATTTTTAAATCTATTCATGAGACACCTAAGATTCGTACCTCCTATTAAGCATCACTCAACTGTGATTTCATAAAATAGTAGAGGTAATTGAGGCGCCTTTGTGTCTCTATGGTAAATAGAAAACTCTAAACCCAAAAAAGAATACAAAAAATTAAGAGTAGCAAAATATTAAGGTCTTGTGTTCGTCGACTATTCATGTTACATAAGATTATGTTTCTCTCAGAAGAAGTCTCCTGACATAGTTTCTCGATAAAAAAACTTTTGAAAAAGTAAAAAAATACACATCTCGACAATATCTCGATTGATTGGTTAATAAAAGAGTCCATTTGCTCTTTTTCAGAAGTTTTTCTATAGAGAAACTCATTTATTACTGGAGGTCATTGTGCACTATACAACGATGTTTTTTAAATAGGTTTGGTCGCCTTGTTGGAGCATGACTTAGTACTATGTTAGGAAAGCATCATAAGACGAGGAATTTCGTACGAGACTTGGGCCGTCGTGAACTTGACAAGCGTCGACTCTAGGCCCCCCCCCCCCCCCCCCCCCCCCCCCCCCCCGGTCACAAACTTGGAGCACTAACCCTCTCCCCTTGAGTTGTATTCAAATCAGGATAAATAGTTCGACACCCCATATGGGGGTTAATTATGGGCTTGTGATGCTTGCTAAATGAGTAAGGATGCCCTCCCACCTCCCATTTGGGAGAGTGGTTGGGGTCATTTGTGGTCCACGAGTCCATGGTGGACAAGGAAGACGGTGTAGTGCATAGTCCATGGTGGACTAGCCCACCTAACACGACATACTAATGGGATTATTTCTCTTTGGAACTCATGTTTGACATATTCTTTTCTAGTCCTTTCTTTGACTTGTTGACCTTGATCGAGGCTTGCATTTGGGTTGACTTTCTACTTTGACCATGCCACGTAGGAATGAGGGGCCGGGGGGTCCCTTGGTAGGCGTTTTTTTTCATTAGTACAACATGCGTCCTCTTTAGTCGTAGTCACAAATGTCCCCGTTGTGGCTTCGTGACAAATAATTGTGATCCTTAATATATGATTCATCTTCTCAAGAGATCGTAGGCCTTGTTGAGGAGTGTTACTTCTTCATCTCAGGGCCTCGAAGGATTGACATGGTGATCGTTGGGGAGCTTGGGAGTCCTTTTCATGAAAAGGATATACTAACGGAGGCGAATGGAACTAGAGATCAAGAGAAGGGAGGTTTCAAATCACCGTAGTACCTTTCGATTGAAGTATTACCCAAGATATATCAAACGAGATCATCTTCCATTTCCACTTTTGGAATCACTTATTTTAATCGTGTTTGCACCCAAAGAGGATGC
This sequence comes from Poa pratensis, assembly GCA_947311845.1. Taxonomy (NCBI): domain Eukaryota; kingdom Viridiplantae; phylum Streptophyta; class Magnoliopsida; order Poales; family Poaceae; genus Poa; species Poa pratensis. Next base: position 41,778,260 of record CAMZMU010000089.1, on the reverse strand, counting down.
AACAAAAAATGAAACTAAAGACAGAACACCAACACTAAATAAAACATAGAGTATTACAAGTTTCTAGGCTAGAGGCTAACTAAACATACGACGGTCTACAAGGTAAGGAAATTTAGAGAGCAAAGACAAAGCTATGTGCACCACAATTCCTTATGCATGCACCATACCAATATCTCCTACATATGCAGCATAAATAGAATGGGTATTTGTGATTCTTCTAACTCAACAATTAAAGATCCTAGAAAGCTTATGTCACCATCATAACCCCATTAAGTCTAATTGTTACAAAACCTATGTGGTTCCCCCATTCAGATGATGACACAAATGACAGTCTAGAAGAATCTAGTCACTCAAATAGTTTAAGTAAACATAAAAACTAGGGCCCAGATATAGCTCAACATTGAGTCTGGGACGACGGCGTTGATGTTGGTGGCAACAAGGATGGCACCATCTCTTAGACCGGCACGAGTGTTGGTGGTGAATCTCTCCTCCTACATGTTCTTTCCCTTTGTTCTATGGTGGAATACGATCTTGGATATTTTGAGATGGAGATGGCAGTTATGTGTGGGGATGTGGAGGATATGCTTAGGGTCTCCCCCTAAACACCATTTAGACCTTCCATAACTCATCTCTCTCTCTCTCTCTCTCTCCTCTCTAAATGGCACAAAATTTGGGGTCCAATAGGGCGGTTTCAATCTGTTCTTTTACTTTTGATCTTGATCAAGAATTTTTCACATACCCTCGGCTTGAAGATCCAAATATAGTGTTAATTTTCTTGGCGAGGCACACAATTTGGATGTATTTCTTCATTTCAGGTCTTCTTGACGAAGTTCCTTGTATTTTTAACAAATGAAACCATTAACCCCACCCGATAAAGCTCCAAATTTGGTGGTGGTGACGTGAAAGTACATGTGCGAGATAAATTCCACCTAAAACCCTACAAGACAAACAAAACAAAACATAACTTAAAAAATGATAATTCGTAAATATAGCCAATAAGAGTATACATAGTTATTTGGTCATACATATCGGAGAGGTGATAAAAGGACATGAACAAAGTGGACAAAAAATGGTGCGTTATGAACACTTCACTCATCAGATGAGGTTTCCAAGCAGATTATCCGGTCACCCTTTAAAGACCCAGGGTTTTTTGCGCTTCACCGCACCAAATATATAACACCGTCTATAGAACATGAAGCATGCTCCCATGGTGCGTGTGGGTTCTCCTTTTTTCGGTTGTAGTGAGCAATAGGCCTAGCTGGCTTACCGCAGTTTTCTACATGGGCAGAGACTAGGTGCAGCCAATTAACCTATACTTGTTTGAATTTTTTTCTGTTTCTAAAGTTTATTTCGCTGATTTAACATAATAAGTTTAATAATCAAGAATTTTTTTCAAGTGTGGTAAAAAAGAAACATTCTCATAGTAAAAGAAAAACTTTTGTTTTGTTCTTTGAATTTTTTCGAGGCCTTCTTTACTTTTTTCTTAGTTCATACTTATTTGGACTTGATACATGTGTTATTCACCTTTTAACTTTTATGTTTAGGCATGTTAATGTATTTGCCTTTTTTTCCACCAATAAAATCCTTAAATGTTTCATTGAGTTTTTTAGTAGTTTCTTATTCAGTTTTTTTTATGTCGTGCTGATTTTTTTGCCACACAAACCTAGTTGTTTCTATCAAGATAATATTAATTATTCTCCACAAAGTGAAACTTTATCTTCTAGCAACAAAACATTTTCCAAGAGCATGACTAACATTTTTCGCAAGTACGGTGAATATTTTTTCAATATTATCAGACATTTTTCATGGATGGTCAACCATTTTTAGTAGCATTGAAAAAAAATCTACGAGCTACCGAAATAGAAGTAATATTATGTGGACATTTCTATGTTGCTAAAACTTTTTTTTACAGTGTCATGAACAACTAAAACTTTATACTGTATATGCAACCATATTGAATTCATGCTACTGTGACAATATGTCCACGGTTCAATAAAAAACGTTCATACATGTATCAAATAAAGTTCATGGGTCAGCCAAAAGTGTTTGGCGATGCACATTGAGCACACTTTTTAAGATAAAGTGGTAGCCTCCATGGAGTGCTTGAACTGTATTTTTTTTTTCGAATTTGAAGTCCCCCAATTTTGTCACTCTATTTCACGAACACAAGGCGCCGGAGACACCTAGCTTTCATTCAATTCAAACACAAGTTACAACATGCACAAAGCCCTTTCCCGAGGAGGCGCCATGGCCGTACGCGTTCATCGAGCTTCGGTTCCGTCGCTTGCGGCGGGCGGCTTCTGCGGTCTTCTACATGAGTGGGGTGCGTCCTTTCCCGAGGATGGCGGCGGCCTGATGTCCTCCTCTCCGGCGTGTTTTGGCGATGGAGATCGACGTCAGGCGTTGCGGTTGTTCAGCGGCCGGCTCCCAGGTTCTTCAGGCGCTGTTGTTGTGCTGGATTTCGCAGGCTTGTTCTTCTGCGTTCTTCTTGTTTTTCCTTTGTAATCCTTGTTGAAGACGCAGTGTGGATCCTTCAAAAAAAATGCACAAAGCCCTGAAACTGTAGAGATTGGAGTGCTATAGAGATGGACAGGGGCTGTGGCTATGAACTGAATTTGAGCAACTAAATATAGACTGAGACTATGTCTGTCTGATCGGCCTGATAAGCACAGTTGTGACCTACTAGTTAAAAAAAAAAAACAGTTGTGAGCAACTCCATTGAGTTCCCTCTTGAGTAGATGCTAGTTCTGAATGCACAATCTTAAACTGCTGCCGTAGAAAAACGAGTAAGTTAGAGGTCAGCTATGTGTGGCCTAATTCCAATTGGACCTATGGTTCTGATTTCGATGGAGTTGATAGCCTAAAAATACTAGTTTTGACGACTTAATCACTTTGGTACCACTTTTGGTTGAATGCAGACCTACCTTTTTTTTGATACGTTCGCAAAAAACCCCAATTCGTGTCTAATCACGAATTGACAGCGTTCCTGGCTAGGCGGACCCACCGGTCAGGCTGACGTGCCAGGCTTAGAGAAATTAACACTAGACTGACAGTGGGCTCCACATGTCAGCCCAATTAAAAAATTAAAAATATCTGAGAAAATGAAAAAAAAATCAGAAAGCATGTAGTTTTATGCTATCAACTCGATTTTGCCGCGAGAACGAGAGCTGTAGCTTCCGCCTGAAGAACTGACGGCATTGTCGGGTTGGATTTCTGGACGACAACATTAGCGCTGCTACTGCGCTCTTGTAGTTGGCAATAGACACCAACTAGAAGGAAAAGATCGCGCGTTGCCATGTCCACTCTGATACAACCGTTGATAGATAAATCAATAAAAAAAATAGTTAAATATTTTGAAAAATATTAGCAATAATGGAGAAAATATTACCACTGGCTCACTCTTTTGCAACACGATCACACAGCCACCCTCACATAAATAGAAAAGTAGAGAAGGGAACACAATTATGTCAGTTGTAGCAAGTTTAGGAGTACACCACTCAACAGAGAGAACATGACCCCACATAAAAAAAACTTAAATTCTTCATATAGTCGGTTAGACGATCAGGATATGATCACAATTATGAAATGTAATGGAAGTTAAATTGCGTACATGGTTTCATAAAGAATTTTAACAAAAAATAATTTGAACAAAGTTCTGACAATTTCTAGACAATTAAGATATGATGAAGCACATTCGAGAGAAAGATTAGCCAAGATTTGATTAGCCATTGAGGTCCTACAATCAAGATCATTCACTTGATTATAAAAAAATCAAGTAGACTTTTCTAACATAAATTATCCTAAAATCAGTAACAGTTGGCGTAATTATGTCCTGTCATAATTAAATCAACTGCATCGAGTTAAGTCGGGGGACGAAGGTGCCTTCTAGTTGTGGGGGGCTTGACACAGCCAAATGTGTGTACGGAGAGACGGACAAAATTTGCATCGAAATGGCTGTTTTGGTAGAATATGGCTCGAGTAAGCGGAGGGCGGGAACGGTAGCACGTGGCACAGTTTACGCGACGCTATGGTGGGTGCTGGCGGCAGAGAAAGGATAAGGGTTGTCGGAAAGTGCCAATAGCTCCGAACTCATCGTATCTCTTTTTTTAAAATCAAAACTACATGTCTAGGTTTTAATATTTTTGAAAAGAATACAATGTATGTGATGTATGTACTCTAAAAGTTTTGTAAACAACATATTTTGTATTTTGGGCTATACAAAAAGAGAAATTTTGAGTGTAAAATGGAGCTATTTTTTCTTTTCACAGACACAATTTTCTTTGTAGCTGAGAATATAATTTTTTCACCGGAAGTTTGGCATATACATAAACATGTGTATATATCCAATATTTTTTTAACACAATTTTAATATTTGAGAGTTGTGAACTATAAAATGAGAGATGAGTGGGGTCCACCGTGGGCTTTTCACACTTGAATGTAATATTTTGAGAGATATGACTATAAAGTGAGAGGTGAGTGGGGTTCACCATAAGATAGTGTCAATAGTCTATTGAGGACATGTGGAGCAAGGAGAATGTAAAGATTCTAGAGAGGTTAGTATTCTTAAAGGATTCATGTAGCTGTTCCTGCTGCAAGGCCATGGACCTCTTATTGTTTTCCAGGATGCATCCAAGAATGTTTTTGAGCCCGTGATCATCATGTCAGTCCTTATGGTGCCACCTTTTTCTGGAGGTCAAATGGACTAGATGTGATTAAGCAACCCGTTAAGTGCTGGGGTTGTCTTTGTCCCAGATAAAAATAAAATAAATCCTACGCAAGTAAAATCACAATAATAAATAAATCATCAAACAACATCAAGCTGGTTTAAATAAATACGATGCTTCCAACCTGAATGCGTTGCAACATTTGACCCTTGGAGAGGAAGTTGTTGACCCACGAAGTTTCTCGTCCGGTTTAAATAAATACGATGCTTCCAACCTGAATGCGTTGCAACATTTGACCCTTGGAGAGGAAGTTGTTGACATTCTGAAATTCTGACGCTCGCAAACCAACCTATAGTTGGATAGCAGGGTGGTACTCTCAGCCCATTAGAGTTCAAACTCCTACTTTGACATTTGTGTGTTGCATTTAGGTGGAATGTTCTTCAGTGGGAGACGACGTTCCGGTCGACAGCGAGGCGCCCATGGTGGTTTTGTCAATCTCAAGACTTGATCCGCCGGCTCAGTATTTCGGAGGTGCTCATATGGGTAGGATGTACGTGCGTGCGTTCATATGGGTGAGTGTATGGACGTGTACGTGAGCGTCTGCGTTTGTACTGTGTTTAGGGTTTCGCAAAAAAAAAAAATTCTGACGCCTCGTACCGATCTACTAAACCGTGTTGTCCTAAAACGGAAGAAGATGCGTATTCCCTGTTACATGGCCACTAGGCATGGCATCAGCAGCGCACTTTCTTTCTTGAACCCTTGTTCAAGAAATGCTAGCTCCGAATGCACAATTTTTAATCTGTTGGCTATCAGACACTTCCGCGACACAGACATATAAATGCCCATCCATGGCGCCATATCTATCTCCCTCTCACTCACTCTTAATTGGTTCTACCTCATTTCCAACTGAGAGAAGAGAGATCAGCACTAGCTCAGTGTCATGGTTTATTTCCGGCTGTTCCCGTTCCTGCTGGGCACGGCCTTCGGAGTGTACGCGGCGCAGAACTACAAGGTGCCCAACCTCCGCCACCTCGCCTGCCACGGCGCCGACACCGCCAAGCGCTATGAGGAGGAGTACCGCAAGAAGTCCGACGACGCTGGCGGCAGGAAGACCAAGAAGGTGATGGTGGAGATCGACGACGACGAGCAGTAGCTGTTTTCAGTCCAGACCGTGTTGTATGTTTCAGTCATGTCTGTCGTGCGAGTGGCCTTCAATTATCACTGTACCCTTATACTCCCTCCATTCCAATTTAATTGACTTGCTATCCACCACATGTGGATGTATCTAGACATGTTACATATATAGATACAACCACATTTGGTGGATAGCAAGTCAATTAAATTGGAACGGAGGGAGTACATACATAATGTGCACGTGTTGACTGAATAATAACGGAATTTTCAGTTCAATGTATACTGTTCTCTATACGGTGACAAGATATAGTACTAGTGTGTTTTCAGACACTAGCAAGAAACATATCCCAGTCTCCCAGTTGTTGATAGCAAATCGGACGGATGGTATGATCCCAAAACGAACGGAACATCACCATCAACTGGTTTGTTTATATGATACATACTACATGCAATTAGTCCACTAAAATGTTTAACCAGTTTTTAGAGGGTATTTAATCAGTTGACGATTGATGATTCCCACTTCGATGGTTTTTAAAGGTAGTAATAATGCAGACTTGTCGACAAAAGCAATGATGATGATCTTCATAAAGAAGCGCAGATATAATTCCAGTGTGTGAGAAAAAGGACGTGTCCAGAAAAGATGTTGTAAAGTTACCTCTGTTTTGGACCTCATCACAGCACTATTATAGTCTTGGCATGTAAAGTTTATTTTTTCTTTTCAATAGATTTTTTGTGTTCAGCCTGTCAAGAAGTAAGAATAAGGATGGGTTAACCGGCTAAAGCAGAACAATGCTTGCAAAACTTCCATCACCCAGATGCAAGACAGGAGACATTAATGGGATAGCTTAATTGTTTCAGATTGTACAAGCAATAAAACCAGCAAACCTTTCCCCAAAAGAAAAGAAAAGCAAGCCCATTTAATAAGTACCATCCTACCAGGTTAGTACTTCTTTCAGAAGTACGAGTACTCACAAGTCACAACCAACACAGTGGCAAGTCTATTTAGATCGCAGTAACATTGATTGATTATCAACGACCTGCCTTGATTATGTCGAAAGCAACATCTGAGTAGATCATGGGAATCGCCTGAACCAGACCACTGAAAACTGCACCTCACCTGTCACTGAAGATAGGGAAGCCAAATCATGATGTTCTAAGGGAAATGAGAAGAAGAATGTGAAAGAAACTTAGGAGATGTGAATGAATTAATGTTAAATATGATAATCCAGATATGCAATTTGGTCATCAAATCTGCATTCCAGTTGGCAAAACATCATGCTATTTTGACAAAGCAAACATATGCTTAACACGATGGAAGAGAACTACACACTTACACAGATCTGCGAGCTACAGAAGAGGTTTCATCAACTGTGACCATCACCCCATAAATAGAACGGACAATAATAAGGTGAAACCAAATCAATCTACAAAGAAATGCCTCCATCACTCTATAACTAGACCTCCCTCTTCGCAATGGCCTGTTACAGTTGATCTACAAAGCAACAGGTCACAAAGTCTGAACTTAAAATGGCAGACGATTTCCGTGTTTTCAGCTGATCTTGGCATTTCATTAGAAGTTGTACTGCAAGTACAGGTTCTCCTGTGGTGAGGCCGGCCCGATCTCTTCCTCCAGTGACCTCAGACCATCTCCTATGCTGCTCCCGACGTTCCTCCCATCTGTGGTTGTTCGTCCATCGAGGTCAGCTTCCGATGCTGATGATTTTCTCCTCTGTGATGAGGTCACACTTGGAAACGTTATCCAAGATGGTGCCCTGTACTCAATCCGCTGATCGTCCCCATCAACAAGCTCATTCTCTGAGCATGACTGGTTAGATGACCTCTGTGACACTTTCTTGTTCATTCGGTTACTCCCAAGAACAACTTCAGTTGGCAGAATGGGCTGCTCAACGCATGGGCTACCCATCAGGAGCGCAAGTGCACCCTCTAGTGACGTCGTCACCTTGTCCATGGAGGGCCGGTCTTTGCCTCGCATTCTGACACACTTGCATGCAACAGCTGCGATCTTCTTGAGAGCCTCCAGATCAGAGGGAGGAGACAAGGCTGGATCAAGGATGCAAGAAATGTCCCCAGCCTTGATCAACGGGGCTGCCCATTCAACAATATTCCCTTCCTCAAGCTGCATGTCAATGGCTTTCCTGCCACTTAGTATTTCCAGAAGAACAACTCCGAAGCTGTACACATCAGACTTTGTCGTCAAGTAATGGAGACGGTAGTACTCAGGGTCAAGGTAGCCAAGTGTCCCTGCTGGCAGCTCAGAGAGTGGAGTGCCGCTGTCTACAGGGCCCATTATAGATAGACCAAAGTCGGCAACACGCGCATTGTGATCTTCATCAATCAATATGTTGGAGGACTTAATGTCTCGGTGAATAACTGGTGGACAAGCATAACCATGCAAGTACTCGATTCCCCGGGCAGCCTGGACAGCAATGGTAACCCTCCTGGTCCAGTTCAGTTGCTTCTTTAAGTTTGAATCCTTGCCGTGCAGATGCTGGTATAGGGATCCATGAGCCATGAACTCATAAACCAAAAGCCTCTCACTGCCGTCCTCACAGTAACCAAGCAGGTCGAGCAAATGTGCATGGTTGAGCCTGGAGAGAGGTCAAGTTCAGTATGGAACTCCTTTGAGCTCTTCTTTGCATCCGATACTTTAATTGCACGTTTCACAGCAACGACAGTCCCATCTCTCAGGATGCCCTTGAATACACATGAAAAGCTGCCTTTCCCAACTTGTGAATCCTCCGAGAAGCCGCCGGTTGCTTGTTCTAATTCTCCATAGGAGAATTCCAGGGCTCTCCTAATCTTCAGATCGTCCACGTCAGGCTGGATTTTCGTATTGTCCTTTCGAAAAGAGTATGTTGTACCCTTTACCAACCTCAGCTGGCTCTTTGAACATCGGCAATCTCGAAGCTTGTGCCGGACATACAGACAAGCAATGGCTGTCACAGTGAAAACCAATATGATAGCAAATGCAATCTCTGCCACAAAAATGCGCATCTGAAAATCCATAAACTTATGATTCTTTGTTCGCTTCTGGGATGTGCAGACTGATGCGCACTCATCCGAGGCACACCTCGAGCAATCAAACTGGCACACACGGTCAGCCGTGCCATTGCAGGGTGATGACTCATACGAGTCATCCGGGCAGCTAGCACTGCAGGGCAAGCAGAGTCTAGAGTTTCCAGGCTTACACACTTGCCGCCGCCAACCTCACCATGGTCCACATACTCATAGTACCCAGGGCTGCATGCAGAAGATACACAAATCCCAGGGGATACCGCCATTGGCAGTGCCAATGGCCCACTATTGCCCCAGCACCTTGGCTTCAGCGATATCTCAGCAGGCACCCCACAAGTAAAGTAATCCCCAGCCACTATTGCATACAACCTGAGACCTTTCGGTGCTGCTGTGCTGTTCTGAAGTTGGAAACCCCAGCAAGCTACTTGGTGATCAAGGCTCCTGATACCACAAGCATGGAATCGCCCACCGACGACAGAGACCATTGCATCCATGGGCACTATGCTCACATCGCCTGCACCGATAGCACCAGTTGGTGACACCTGCTGCATCTCCAAGCTCCTTCCCCAGCAGAAGACTTGCGCATTCTCCAGCACCCCACAGACATGGTAACCGCCTGCTCCTATGGACTGGAACTTCACATTCCTCGGCGCCAGCCCAATCACGCCACTCACTGTTTCATCACCCCAGCAGAACACCGTCCTGTTGCGCGAAAACAAGCCACAATTGAACACCGAACCAGCTGAGATGGTCGACACGGCTCCAGCGACTTCATGTGTGGCAGTCATGTTGTAGCCCCAGCAATCAATCAGTGATGTATCAGGGCTAGGAACACGAGGAGCCCCTTGTCAGGCATTCGCAACGCGCAGAGGTGGTTGTCCCCAGCACTGAGCTCAGAATACATTGCGCCCTCGACCATGGGCTGCGGCACCCCAATCTTGACATAGGCGTTGCTCCCCCAACAGTAAGGCTGGCTGGTGTCAAGCAAGAGACCGCACGCAAACCCATCCCCCGCTGTGAGGCCGAGGAACGGAATCCTCAGGGGAGCACCGTAGACGACGGAGGCGTCCGCGCCGGAGCATGCGACCAAGTGGGAGCCGTCCGAGCTGAGGCCGCAGAACACCGGGCCGTCCTCGCCGTAGGAGACCGAGATGGATCCCATGGAGCCGAGGCCATAGGCAGAGCTTGGAAGCAAGACCAGGCAGCACAATGCGAGAGCTAGCACGGTGTCCATTCCTTGAAGCTTGGAGCTAATGCCGGAGAGGTGCCTGCCAGGATTGCAAAATTTTAGGCCTTTTTCTTAGCTACCCCCGATCCATCGATCTAGATCGGGGCTCCCCCGATTCGCTGTCCGATTCTACACTACAGGGCAAAGAGAAGGAGCTGCGTACCAGGGATACCTTCGTCGGCGCAGTCGTCACCGTCGGCTCTCGGCCACCAGCATGTCGGCGCCCTTCCCCAGATGCCTGCCGACATTGGTGTCGTCGCTGAGGGAGGGCGGCGCATAGGGAGGTGGATGGCGGGGCGGAGAAGCTGGAAGTGGGCGGCGCCTCGGGAGCGCAGGCAGGGAGGCAGAGAGCCGGGGTGCGGCGCGACGGGGCGGCAGGAGCGCGGCGGAGGCGGCGAGGCGGAGGGGAGTCAGGAGTGGAGACTGGAGAGGAGAGGACTGATGCCGTCACGTGGGGCGGTAGCTTCTTTGTTTTTTTCGCTCACTTCAAATAGGATCTTTTTGTTTAACGGGAAAAGGTTGTACTCCGTAGGTAAAGTGGGCGTGTGCTCTTGGGAGTGTTAAACAAAGACGATACTTGCTTTTCTTGATCACAGTTCACAAGCGTGAACAAGTGTTGAGAGCCAAATATTATCCTCACGGTGACGTTCTGAAACCCAAAAGTGGATCATCTTATACTCGCTCCGTTTACAAAAGATGTCTCAACCAATTCAAATTTGGATATATCTAGACATAATTTAGTGTGTAGATATATCTAAATTTGGAGTTGGTTGTGTCGTGTCTCGGGTGACGGACACCGGGAGTAGATGGTACCCTTTTTAGGTTCGGCACGAGACGCGAAAGAGGCTGGAAGACGCCTTACCCGGGAGCAAGGTCGTCAAGTTCTTCGTCGGTGGGCGAGGGCAAACAACATAGAAAGACACACGGAGTTACCCAGGTTCAGGCTGCCCGGAGGCTAAAACCCTACTCCTGCATGTCTGGATTGAGAGGTTCATCATAGTGTAGTGTACAAGGGTGTTCTGGGGTGAACCCGGCAGAGTTTTGACCGGAGGTAGACGAAGAGCAGATCCTGTCCTGGGGAGATCACCTCTCTCTCTACCATCCAAACCCTAGTCTAGTCTTGCCTGAGCTCTAACTTGCTTCCCCCCTCCTCCGGTGCCATGGTCCTCCTTTTATAGGCTAAGGGGATCCGACATGGGCACGCGAGGGGCGTGAAGGGTTTTGGCGGGAAAACCCCTCGACGGTCTTTGGAGGAGACGTGGCGTCCTCTCCTCCAAGCAGTCTCTGGAGGGCGGCGTGGTTGTCCGCCCTTGGAAAAGGTGGGACGGACAAAGCATGTCCGCCCCACCAACTACGCTCGTGGCAACGTCACCAGGGCGCGGCCTTCATCTTGGCGCCCAAGTCTTCCACCAGCTTCCAGCGAGCTGGCGATCTTATCCTCTCGGCGGTACGGATGGAGGACCCGGGGGCGCGCCTGACCTCCTACCGGGCGCACGGACTCGCGGGTATCCCGTCTTGTTCTCCGGGCGAGGGGTGACCCCGGAAGGTCGCCTGGTCCTTAGCCGCAGAGCCTTGCTGTCGAACTTGTCAGGTTTCCTTGGGGCATATGGGCTAACCCATCTGCTGTTCTTGACTCCTTGCCTTGTCCATCTTCTTGGTGGGCCCCAGTGGAGGACCCACTTTGGCAGCATCAGGGGAACCCCATGTTCCACTGCTGCGACAGTAGCCCCCGGGCATGGTCCCGGCGGCTCTTGCTCCAGCTGCTGCCGGGGCTATGGCCAAAGAGTTGGCCAAAGTGGGTACCCGGCGCCTCGCTTTCCTTGCTTCGGTCCATCAGCCGTCGTGATGGTCTTGGAGTTATTCCGCTTGGGGGAATAACTGTGTTTGCCTCCTCGATTCCCGCTGCGGGGAAGCTGTGAAGACGGTAGGAGAGAGAAAGGCTCCGCACGCTATAAAAGCGGACGAGCGCCTCGCAAGTCCCCATCTTCTTCTTCTTCCTTGATCCATCCCTCCCTTCCCAGGCCAACTGCTCCAATGGCGAGAGGAAAGAGAGGAGTGGTACGTCCTCGTGCTTCGGCCCCGACGGAGAAAAGCTCCAGTGGCCACGGAAGAACCGCCTCAAGGGGGCGAGCGAAGCGAGGCGGTGGAGGTAGAGGGACCGTGAGGCGCGGAAGATCTCCTTCTCCGCCCCCACGGGCTGCAGTCCACACGAGCTTCGCGCCTTTCGAGTTCATCCTAGATCTGCGCCGCAAGATCCGTAGCCGGATTGACCTTCCGGACTCCTTTGCGATGGCGATGGAAAGCAACAAGCCTCCGGGCTTGTGGCTGCAGGTGGAAGGTTGTCCCAATGGCCCTTCCTGGATCTCGGTGGAATACACCGTCGATGACTCCATGCTCCTTGGTCAGGGGTGGAAGTCATTCGCCCGCTCCCGCCGCCTGGCTCGGGGGCAACATCTTGCCTGCAAGTATGACGGAGACGCCACACTCGCCGTGAAGATCTTCCGTGCTACAGGAGGGCGCGTGGAATGCTGCGCCGAGAGTGAGAGCAGCAGCGGCTCCGGCTCTTGCGACGAGGATGAAGATGAGGAAAACTCATCCAGCATCAAGACCGAGGAGAGCTCGCTTTCCTGAGGGCGAGGAGCTTCAAGACGGCGGTCCTGAAGATGTTCTTGACCTCTTTCTTGGCCGCCTCGTTGACGTACTTCTGGAAGTAGCGTCTTCCATTGTACGGTGGTGCTCCTCGCTTGCCGGGAGCCAATCTTTTTGTTGTAAAAATTAGCCCCCGTTGTAGATCTTGAAATGAAAAAGAACTTGTTCTCCTTTTTGTATCTTGGCCTTCGTGTCGTACTTGATGTGAATGGGAGCGGTTTTTCGCCAAACGTGCCCCATTAACGCGGCAGCCGTAACGCCAAGGGGTAGGTGGAGCGTGGGAGGTCTATAAAAGGCCCTCCAAACTCCAACTCCCTTGACGCACCTTCTCACCTTGCTCCTTTCTCTTCCCCTCCATAGATCGCAGAGCAATGTCTGGAGAGGAGGAGATGTCCCTGTCCGACGTGTCGACGGCGGAATACACCTTCCGAGGCGTGGTGGAGACCCCGACGGGAGCGGAAGCCCGAATCACCGGAAAGGTCGAGGTCGCTCCCCGACCTCGGGTCTCCATTGTTTTCCCAGCGGTGGGGAACATCGCCGGTTCCGCCGCCATGGAAGCGTCGGTGGCGCTGGCGACCCGGAAGGATATCATCAAGATGAAACTGTGGAAAGAGGCCGCAGGCAATCCGAGATTGATTCGCCTCCTCTGCGATCTTGACGATGTCTTCAAGGTAAAGTTCCCTTGGTTTTGGCAATGCGATCCTTGGGAAAAGCCTGCGCCTTGACTCGATCTCTTTCCTTTGTACAGGATGAGGAGGACATCATGGACAAGTTCGTGGACCACGTGCATCTCCTCTGCAGCTAGCATGTGCCGGGGTTCGCCTAGAAGTTCCCCTGCCCGTGGAATCCCTGAAGATCCTGCACGAATGCCCTCCCTCATCCCAGGCGTCCCCGGGAATCCGGAGTTCACCGGCAGGCGAAAAATAAAGCAGAAGACAAGTCTGCACAGCCAGTGGCCCTGGACTGGCCTTAGTAGCATAGGCTTATTATGTAATCAAGAAGTTGCACAACTGAATGTAATTCAGAATTCAAATTTAGATGAATGCAACCTAGCCTCAACTCCCGGGGTCATGTCCCAAATCTTCCTTTGCACTAACGCGCTGTCAAGTTTTCAGAGGAGGTCCCTTAGGTGCCAGATACCCTGACTGTCTGCACACAGTAGTAGTACCCCTAAGAGCGCTATACCTTCCGGGCGCCTGACTCCACTGTCCACAGGTACTTGGCAAGAGGGAAACAGACCGTTCGCTGGGGTGGAAGCATTACCCCCGCAAAGGCTCTCATCAACTATCAAGCATGCGCAGGTCGATGCTATATTGACTCCGAGCGAGATGTTATGCCTAAGTGCAGGATGCTGATGCAAGGACTTAGCTGTTTTTATGCCGTGTCCTCGATCCATCCTGTCCCTCCCGGGTATCCAACTCCTTAGCTGCTTTCCACCGTCAGCTCCTGTCCCGGGAAGGCGCTGCACACAACAAACTTTAAGTAGGAAAGAATGGACCCTCTTTTCATGTCGAGATAGTGTTTCATCCGGAGCAACCCGCAAGCAAAGTTGAATGTGCATTTGTGTGTTTAGGTTCGTTAAAACACAGCACTGCGCGTTCACTCCTTTCCGCGGCAGTACGACACGATCGGGTGGCAGTTCCTACTGATAGGCCACTCGCGCTCGACCCGTCAGCCACCGGCACCATGTCAGCCCCCTGCTTGGGGGTTGTTGCGGATAACACACATCTCGACATAAATTGAGGCTCACGGAATTGAAACACTTATCTTTTATTTCTTGGCGATGACTTCTTACACCCTATTACAGAACACTAGCCCCTTGGGCGTGCTTAGCGGATTTGACGTTTGGCGATTCATGTTCGTAATTAGGGGTAGAACTTGCGGAGATTCTTGATGTTCCAGGCGTTGCCTTCCGGCCTGCCTTTCTTGTCTTCCAGATAGACTGCTCCGGGTCTCAGTGTATGAGTAACCCGGTAGGGTCCTTCCCACTTGCTTGACATCTTGTTCAATCCCTCGAGATTTTGCATCTTGCGGAGAACCAGGTCTCCAGGCTGTAATTCCTGGGATCGAACATGACGGCTGTGATACCGGCGCAGCCCTTGCTGGTATCGAGCAGACCGCAATGACGCCCGACAGCGCATTTCCTCCAGGATGTTTATGTCATCAATCCTTTGCTCAGCTTGGGCATCTTCATCATATGTGAGTACCCGGGGAGATCCGTGCCTTAGCTCTGTTGGCAGGACAACTTCAGCTCCATAGACAAGGAAGAAAGGTGTCTCTTTGGTGGCTCGGCTTGGAGTTGTTCTGAGGGACCACAGTACACTGGGTAGACGATCAATCCAATTCCTCCCCTTGTTCTCCAGCTTATCAAATGCTTTGGTTTTCAGACCTCTTAGGACCTCCGCATTGGCTCGCTCCACTTGACCGTTGCATCTTGGATAGGATACTGATGCAAAGCACACCTTGATGCCCAATTCTTCACAGAAGTTGAGGAAGGCTCGACTTGTGAACTGAGTGCCATTATCCGTGATGATTCTGTTAGGTACTCCGAAGCGGTAGACAATTCCCTCGATGAACTTGATGGCGGCCTGGGTCGTCTGGCGTTGTACTGGCATTACTTCAACCCACTTCGTGAACTTGTCGACAGCCACAAAGAGGTATTCATGTCCGCCAACTGACTTTGGCAACTTGCCGACGATGTCTAGCCCCCAAACTGCAAACGGCCAGGATACTGGGATTGGTTGCAGTGCTTGAGCTGGCTGATTGATGTTCTTCGCGTAGTATTGGCAAGCTTTGCAGGTCTTGACAATTTTCTCGGCGTCGTGCAGGACTGTTGGCCAGTAGAAACCCTGGCGGAAAACCTTTCCCGCCAATGATCTTGATGCAACATGACTTGAGCACGTGCCCTCGTGGATGTCTCGTAGCAGTACTTGGCCTTGTTCTTGTGGTATGCAGCGGAGCTTGACTCTGTTGTCGCGTCGCCGGTAGAGCTCGTCGTCGATCAGGACGTAGAGCTTGGCTTGACGAGCCACCCGCTCGGCCTCGTGATCATTCTCCGGGAGAGCACACTCCGTCATGTACTTGACGATGTCCAGGGCCCAGGGTGGGTGGGTTCTTTCCACCGGCAACACCATTTGACCAAGGAGAAGCATGGCTTCCCTTTGTCCAGGTCCTGTCGGGTCTTGTGCGCCTTCTGGGCTGTTTTCCCGGGTTGTCGAAGTAGACGGGTCACCAGCCCCCAGTGTCGATGTAGACCTTGTCTTGAGCCTCTCGGGAGACACAGAGGGTTGCCGGAGCACCTCAATGTAGATCCCGGGAGGTACTGGTTCTCGCTTGGAGGCCATCTGTGACAGCTCGTCCGCGGACGTGTTGTCGCGGACGAGCTGTCATCCCTAGGGATGTACACGGCTCGGAAGCTGTCCAAGCGTCGCTGAAGCTTCCACACCTCCTCGACGTACGGTGCCATCTGTGGGCAGGCATACTCCTTGTTCACTTGTTTGATGACTAGCTAGGAGTCACCCTTGACGATGAGCTTGGTGATACCGAGGCCAACGGCAGCACGAAACCCCGCAAGCAGGCCCTCGTACTTCGTCGTGTTGTTCGAGATATTCTCCTTGTATTGCATCTAGACAACATACTTCAGGCGATCTCCTGTGGGGGAGATCAAGACGACTCCAGCGCCTCCCTGGCCCTTGGTGTAGGATCCGTCGAAGTTCTTGGTCCAGGCGTCGGATCTTCCTTCCCGGGAAGGCTGGATTCCTCCACCGGGTCGTCAAACGCTGTCTCAGTCCACTCCGCCGTGAAATCAGCCAGCGCTTGACTCTTGATGTTGTTCGTGTGCTCGAACTTGAGGGCGAAACCTTGAAGCTCCATGGCCCACCAAGAAACACGTCCGGTGGCGAGAGGGTGTAATACCCCGCAGTTATAGGACTCGAGAGGGTAGAAATAGGAACTGCATTTATGCATTCATGCATCTTTTGGTGAAATCTGGAAAAATTTCGCGCTTTGGTGTTAAAATGAGTCGAGGGTTGATTCCAGACGAGTGTCGATGGTCTGGGAGTCAGATATTGACAGATAGTCGAGAGGAGTCGATAAACCCTACGATATATTTTCAAAACCTTTACTAGTACTTATTCAACACAATCTTTTGATTTCATTTGATTTGATTTGATTTCAAAAGGAAATTTGAAATAATCTTAAGTTTAAAATAATTCTATTCTTTCCTAATTCTTTCTATACACACATATCACAATTACAACAAGACATAAATCACAAGAATTGTGAGGACATCATTTCAAATAATAAATTCATTCTATTTCATCCACTTCACAATTATTCATTCTATTTCATCTACATCACAATTTCATACACAAATATTTCCAAAAGAATTCTAAAAGAAATATATATACAAGTATTACAAGAATTTAAATTCAAATGTTTGGGAAACATTTGGATACAAATGATACAAATGATCAACACAAATAATTTACAAGACCTCATTACAAATAATTTTTCAACACTTGACAGATTACAAAGACAGTACTAAAAATCCTAAACTAAAGTCTTCATGTCTTTTTCATCATCTCACCTGCAAAACAAACAACACATACAAGAAGAAATGGGGTTATGATTAAAATGTGGCCAACACCATTTGGTGCTGGCATGTTGTTGTATTGAAACCTTGTTTTTAGCCTAACCAAAACTATGGTTTGGTTAGACTAGTGTGGAGAATGCAAATAAAATCCCGAGGCAACAAAAGGGACTGATCTGTTGATCATGCTCATTGAAACTGAAGGCAACATTAGGGCAAAGGCTTAAGCATAGCACTTAACAGAAATCATCTTCAGGCAATAAACATCAAAGGCAACAAGTGCTAATTGAGCATTTTGATCTCATGATCATTTAAGCAAAGCAACTCATAAATTCACATCTCCACAATTAAAACCAGGAAACAAATAAAACTTAGCCCACAAATATGGTATCACATTGCCTATTAATTAGGCAAATGGACCCTAAAACCACTTCTTAAGCTAGCAAAGAGCTTAATTGGCCACACACACTTGAGTTTAATTAGCAAACCGACTATCTTTAGCATTCCCAATTCTCAGCCAAGCATTTCCACACAATATCTGGATCAGATAGGATCAATGAGTCAAGAATGACTCAGAGTTATCACCATGGGGTGATGAACTGCGCAGCAGCAGAGCAGAGCTGATCTCCTAGGTGAAAAGGAGTGCAAGAATGGTCAAATAGAGCAGCTCGAGGTAGAAGGGGCCACTGCAAGCAGGTGAATCATCACAGCCCAATTATCTTGGTGTCACAAGCACAGGAGTGCCCAAATTTGTATAAATATAGACCCAAGCCGCAGCCACCAGCACACACAAATTCACAGCAACCACAATACACACAGAGCACAACTATCATCACATCCAGATCACAAATCCATCTGTTCTTCCACAAGAACAAGCACAACCCATCTCTACACATGGAGATTACGTAGTCCATCCACCACAAGCCATTAAAATTTAGGAGAAGTCAAGCAACAAGGAGGAGAAGGTAGAACCACAAGGTGCAGTCCAGAAGAGACGGTTGAACCTTGGAGCAAGATCAGATTCTTCCGTAGCTTTATCTGCTCTACACCCAAGGTTGTTAAACATATGTGCTAGAGAGTGATTTAGCAGGTTCTGTAAATGACAGAACCATGCTTGAGTGCTGAATTTAGCATCTGTTCTTAACAGAACCTTGCTCAGCAAGGTGTGGTGCTATAAAGATGATTTGCAAGCAGAGTACTTCTGTTATGTGCAAGAAATAGGACAGAGAGATGAAAGGGAGTGCAGTTGAGTGTTTTAGCATTTGATTGAGCATCTACAAAAGCAAGGGAATCATTTTCAGTGTAGTATCTGTTCTTATTCTGTTTTTATCAAAGCACACAAGCCAGTGAACCAGCAGAGCTGGATTAACTGAGCTATATACATCCTTACACATGGAAGAAGCACAGGAAAGCATAAAAAAATCCTCTCTAAACAAGCAAGCTGCTGTGTAACTCTACAAGGAGGCATCACAGCAAGCAAAACTTGCCTAAATCATTTTATAACACTTATTCATCACAGCTAGATCATTTAGTACAAGTTCTAGCTCAGAATTATTTTTCTAAAGAAAATTTCATCTTCTGTGAGCAAGAAATGCTCCCAACATTACATCCAGAGGTAATGGATGGATCTAAACATGCTAGATCTACACCATTCACCCCATTCTTGGTGCACAACAGGTAGACAGTGCACATAAAGGAGTAAATCATCAAGAATCATCATCTGATCATCAAGAACCTAACCAACAGAGGAACATATAATTAATCCGAAGTCCAGAAGCATCTAGATCGAGTAGGGGTAGAAGGAGAGGAGAGGAAGAAAAGAATCTTACCGTGCGTCCATGGCCGTAGCTCCACGGCGGCGAGGCAGTGCTCGCGCTACCGTTGGAGGGGGCATATGGAGGTCGTGGACCAGCACCACCACACCACGGCGGCACAGAGGGCGAAGCTCTGCGCCCAGCCATGGTGGACACGCCGGAGAAGGAGAAGAAGTGGCGCAGCACCAAACCCTAACCCTAGGGGATTGGGTTGTGCGTGGCCGCGAGAGGAAGCGAGGCTTGAATCGCTCCGGTGAGGAGGAAGAGCGGAGCAGGGGATCGTTTTGCCCCACGCCACGGCGGCGGAGGTGGTCGGAGCTGGCCGGAATAGGGCGGCGACGGCCGGGCGACACGAGCGCCAGAGGAGGTCGAGCACGGGCGCGTGCTCGTGCGAGTGAGAGGTGAGAGAGAGAAAAGATTGGACTGGTTCGGTTGAACCAGTGTTGACCAGGGACCTATTTGTAAAAAAATTAAATTTACAAATTCTTCCAAATTTCAAAACTTGCTATAAATTCAAATAAAATCCTAAAAATAATTTAAAAATATCTACAATATCAGAAGAAAATAAGTAATCCAAATAAAATATCTACTTGATTTATTGAAAACTATTTCTTGTAGCAAAAATTCAAATGATCCTTAAGTGGAAATGACTTTGAAATATTTCAAATTATTTTCAAAAGAAAATAATATGGGAAAATTATGTATCAAGTTCAAAGTATTATTTGAACTACATTATGACTGTCATGTTACTCATCCTAATTAAAATTCAAATCAAAGAAATCTTTAAAAAGAAATCCTTAACAAAACTCTGGGGAATTTTGGGAAAGAATAAAAATCATCTCATTATATGCATATTGGCATGTATTTGGTTTTTCAACATTGTCTCATACAGACAATGATATTGATTTTCAGAACACGAAGGTCCCAATTCGTCGGAAGCTTTAGACTGCATTACCTGTCAGTCTCAAGGCAAGTTCCAACTTGCATGTCCTACTTGATTAATTTTATCAAAGTAATTACAAAGTACTATGGTTTATCATTGCATGAAAAAGAAAAACCTATTTTCGAATGATGTGAAATGCTATATATATGGTTGGCTGGCAGTGGAACCACGGATTGATGTTGTGGTGGAGGTTCCATTGTACGGGAAAGTATATACCTAGGATTAATAACCCATGGCCCAGTGATCCTTGCGCCGTATTGAAGCATCAGCCAACAGAT
This sequence comes from Poa pratensis, assembly GCA_947311845.1. NCBI lineage: Eukaryota > Viridiplantae > Streptophyta > Magnoliopsida > Poales > Poaceae > Poa > Poa pratensis. Next base: position 41,757,923 of record CAMZMU010000089.1, on the reverse strand, counting down.
TCACTATGGATGGGCTCGTCAGAGGTTTCTTCCTTCGTTCGCATATCCTCGGCAGGCTATTACCTGGTTGCGTCCGTTGCGGCGGCCAACTGCGTGGAAGCGCGTGACCTTCCCACTCGACGGAGTGACTGGAATAGAAGCTCGGGAGGGGTGGCGGGCTAATGGTCGTAGTTACCAGCCGCGTCACAAATGGGCGGATATGCGTTGTGCAGGGAAGCGACTCCACATGACTTGTTGCCCTGAGTTCTGGCTATAGCACACATGGTGTGCTGAGAGAGCAAAAGGAGCCAGGCTGCTGTTGGGTAAAGTGGTGCAGCTCTGCAGAGTTAAACAAAGAAATTGTGACTGTCACATCCTTGTTCCAGGAGGGAACTACAACCGCAGCGGGAAAGGCATCCCAAGTGATGACTATAAACCCGTGGAGGCTGGGGGCATAGTTTTCTAAAATAAAATGGACCTTTTCCTAAAAATGTTTTACAAAACTTGCATATCATCCATGACTTTTTGGTCAGGATGGTAGATAGTGCATCATACACTTTATCATCTATTATTTGAACTTGCTGGGTAACGCTAGTGTTGCTCACCCTTTTCCTCCGTTGATCTCTGCTTAGACTCTGATGAGATCGCTGAAGACGACTTTGGAGCATACCATGCCGACGAGGTGTATTTTGAAGCACCTGATCTGTCTGGAGGAGTAGAAGGCGTCGACTACATCATCGCCTACGGAGCCGACGACGCCGACGAGGAGGAGGTGGAGACTTAAAGTTATCATAGTAGGAACCTGGCCGAGTCAGACTAGACTAGTACTACTTAGCGGCTGAGCCAAGATGGTTCTTAGTTTGTTGTTTTCTATCGCTTGTAGGTTGACTCCTGTCAACATCGCAATAATAGACATTCCTCCCATGTCAGAGGAAGACGTCGATGTTTTTATGCATTTCTGGCTTGTAATCTTTAGCAGTGTGTAATAAAGTGGACCCGCAATGTTTCTGTTGTACTACTCTGAGTGATGTAATATTTACGGATTAGTCCTTCCGTGGGTGTTATGTCAACGACTTGTACACTACAATATGCAGTGGTGTGCTGGGTCACCGCAGATGGTATCAGAGCAATTGCTAGACCTTAGGTTGGAAACCTATTAAAGGGAAAAACCTGTAGGTGTGCGAGGCCTTAGAATGAATTGAGTTTTAATTTGTTATGATTGATATTCACTTGAGAATAGCATTATCATGCAATTATTACTTCATTTCAATTCTGATATCCTTTTTGGCTATAACAGCTAGGATGGAGAAACGAGGTCCCAGGAGGTCGGTTCGTGTGAGAGATGCTGAGTTGGGCAAGGGTGTTTTTCGGGGAAGCTGGGCGGAAATGCTTCAGCAACTGATCTATTTTCTTGGTATCAAAACCAAGGTGATAGTGAAAGTGATGAGTTTTTACGACGGATCAATTTTAGCCCTGTACCGTGTAGCACTCAAGTTACCACCTGAACTAAAGATGGGATTCAAAATGCCCTTTGGAGAAGCGAAGAATGTGGAAGTAGCTTTCCAGATTGCTGCTGTCAGAGCAGTTACTGAGATAAGGACATCCAAGAGTTATGCGTTGGTGGAAACACCGTTTAACGCTATTCCGAGTGCGAATTACCGGCTTGAGGGTCCAGTGGATTATAAGGCTTTCCTGAAAACTAATCCACGTGATGTGGCTGAGTTCATGGACAGTTGTCTCAAGATGATTCGGGCGTATCATAAGACGTTCGGAGTAGTAGCGGAGAGGTAGAAGCCATGATAGAGCAGTACTCCAGTCCTGAAGTTATTCAGGAAAAGTGTGATATACTGAGGTATGAAGCAGAGAAGGGATACACTGATCCACCACCCACACCAACTAGGTATGTGGAGGAAGTAGAACCCGATACCCCAATTTATCCTGACTATACACCACCACACTCTGGTTATGTCTTAGTTGATGAGAGAAGGGATGGCAGAGTTGGGAACCTGAAGTACCAAGTGCCACAGGTTGGGATGAAGAACCTTATCAGGGTACACAGAGTGATCCCATAAGAATTCCAGGAGATCCGGGAGAGCCGGAAGTTACTAGTCATACCCCTAGGAGGAAGTCTAGAGTTGGTGAGTCAAGTAAGCCAATAAAAATAGATTCTGAGGAGGAAGATGAGGAATGGAAGTATGCGTACGAGACCAAGTACTACCCGAAGACGGAGAAGGGAGACGAATCACGAGGGTATTTCAATAACTTTGAGGCAGTACCAACTGGGTACGATGATGGAGGCGAGGGTTATGGAGATGAGGAGGTTTACGATGGGGAAGCAGCGGCATACAAGTATCTTGATAGTTACTTTGCCATGACGGATATGACGTTAGAAGCAAGCCCATCTGACCCTGAATATCAGCCTACCATTAATGTGAAGTTACCCGGGATTCTCAGGAGGACCAGGCGTAACTGTCACTGGAAGCCTGGGAAGTATGCGGAAAAGTGAAGAAGAGCAGGACGGAGTGAAGCAGTAGTTGTGTAATATGTTAATATAGGGTATTGTACGTATTATTGTAAGGACGCTGGTAGCAATAAGTGAGACCTACTCACTTTTAGAGTGTGTTACTATTATGTACCCATGTTTGTAATCCTACATGTATAATACATGGTATATGTTTGAAAAGTTTTGTGTTCTTTGGATTTTTCTGTTTTCCATTGTTTGACTAGTACTTGTGCATGGAATAGGACTCGAAGTGCATATGCATAATGTAATGGAGAGTTCTGATTCGATGTAACAGGACTAGAGGGTAATGGCGTACATCGGTGAGGAGAGTGATGTGCAGAGGCAAGAACGTGAACTTAAGGAGAAGCAAGATGCAGATGCAGGAGGAATACCACAACCACCAAGGCCAATCACGGAGCAAAGTTTCATGCAGTATATGCAGATGGTGGAAGAAGGCAGGCGCCAAGACCAGGAAAGGCAGAATAAATTTCTGCAAGATTTGCTGGAAATACAGGCAGGACGAGGAAGGGATGAAGTACTTAAAGGAGTGACTCTATCAGATTTCCAAAATGCTAGACCCATACCATTTGCAAGAGCTCCAGAACCTATGGACGCAGAAGATTGGGTGGCAGATACTGAACGAAAGCTCAACACAGTGGATGTTCTGATGAGGAGAAGGTTAGGTATGCAACTCATTTGCTTACCGGACCAGCAGCATCATGGTGGGAAGCCATAGTGGCAACACTACCTGCTGATCATGTTGTAACTTGGGAGGAGTTTAAGAAGAGGTTTAGGGAAGCACATGTTCCTGAAAGTATTATGGAATTGAAAAGGAGGGAGTTTGAGAATCTGAGACAGAATGAGTTACCTGTTGGACGTTATGTCAGTGCGTTCAACATGTTATCGAGGTATGCATTGGATGAAGTAGACACTGAGGAGAAAAGGAAGAAGAGATTCATGAAGGGTCTGAGTCCTTTTATGAAGATGCAGTTAAGGTTGACAAACCAAAGGAGTTTCAGGAGTTGGTAGATGCAGCAATAACATTGGAGGATGATTATAAGTTACTTCAGGAAGAAAGAAGGAAGAAAGCAAGGATGGAACCAAGGAAGTTTCAAGTCCAAGGAACCACCAAATCTACGTTTTAAGCCTAAGCTTAGAACTGAAGGAAGGAAACCACGAAGCTTCAATCCTGTTAACAATTTGATATGCAATAACTGTGGAATGAGAGGACATCTGATGAAGGATTGTCAGAAGCCCAAAATCATCTGTTTTGGATGTGGACAAGCTGGACATATCAAGCCTGATTGTCCAAATAAACAGAATCAACAGATAAGCCGAGGAACTGGTGGAGGAAATAACCAAGGTGGAGGAGGATTAAGCCAAGGAATGGAGGATTTGGAAGGAATGCAGCAGATAAGGGCAAAGGGAAGCCATATGGAAGGCTGAATTGCACCAGTTTGGAGCAAGTCAACAACACCGACAACGTGGTGATCGGTACGCTCAAAATCCTTTCTCATCCTGGCAAAGTTTTGTTTGATACTGGAGCTACTACATCTTTTATTTCGCAACAATTTGTGGATGCATATGGGATTAGATGTCAGCCGTTAGAAGTACCCATAACGGTCATGTCGGCCGGGGGAAAATTGTTAGTAACGCAAGTCAAAATGGATCAAGTAATTATGATCTGTGATCGCGTTTATGACGCTGATTTGCTAGTAATTCCCATGAAAGATATAGCAGTCATCTTAGGGATGGACTGGTTATCTGATCATGGAGCTCAAATAGATTGTGCAGAAAAGACAGTGTCTTTGAGAGGACCAGGAGGTATGAGAACAGTATACCAAGGGGATAAGCATAGTCAGTTAAGAGCAGATTTACAGTTGAATGCTATGAAGGAAGCTAAGATAGAAGAAATCCCAGTGGTTAAAGAATTTCAGGATGTTTTTCCAGATGAGTTACCAGGGATGCCACCGGATCGTGAAATTGAGTTCACCATAGATTTGATTCCTGGTACAGCACCTATTGCACAAGCACCATACAAGATGGGTCCCAAGGAATTGGTACAACTCAAAGAGCAATTAGATGAGTTGGAAGATAAAGGATTCATAAGAGAAAGTGTATCACCTTGGGGATCACCAGTATATTTGTGGATAAAAGAGATGGAGGAAGAAGAATGTGTGGAGATTTTCGTAACTTGAATAGTGTGACCATTAAGAATAAATACCCGTTGCCAAGGATACAAGATTTGTTTGATCAAGTAAGAGGAGCAGGGGTATTTTCTAAATAGATTTGAGGTCAGGATACCATCAGATAAAGATTAAACCTGAGGATATTCCCAAAACAGCATTTGTATCAAGATATGGACATCATGAGTATTTAGTAGTACCATTTGGTTTAACCAATGCACCAGCAATTTTCATGAACTTGATGAACAAGATTTTCATGCCATACTTGGACAAGTTTGTGATAGTGTTCATTGATGATATATTGGTCTATTCCAAAACCAAGGAAGATCATGCACAACACTTAAGTATTGTGTTACAGACACTAAGGGAACATCAGTTATATGCCAAATTTAGTAAGTGTGAGTTCTGGTTGGATCAAGTGGAATTTCTTGGTCATGTGATCAGTAAAGAAGGGATTGCAGTCAATCCGGAGAAAGTAAAAGCAGTATTGGAATGGGAAGCACCCAAGAACCCTAAGGAAATTAGAGGATTTTTGGGAATGGCCGGATATTATCGGAGATTTATTGAAGGATTTTCCAAGATAGCCGGGCCAATGACAAAGTTACTCAGAAAGAATGTTCCATTTGAATGGACGGAGAAGTGTGAAAAGAGTTTTCAAGAACTCAAAGAGAAGTTAACAACAGCACCTGTGTTAGCAGTACCAGAAACTGGAAAAGTTTACATAGTATATTGTGATGCATCTAAAAATGGATTAGGTTGTGTATTGATGCAAGATCGCAAGGTAATTGCATATGGATCAAGGCAGTTAAAGCCACATGAACTTAACTATCCTACACATGATTTGGAGTTAGCAGCAGTAGTTTATGCTTTAAAGCAATGGAGACATTTTCTTTATGGAGAAAGGTGTGAACTGTATACGGATCATAAGAGTTTGAAATACTTCTTCACACAAAAGGAACTGAATATGAGGCAGAAGAGATGGTTAGAGTTAATCAAGGATTATGACTTGACAATAAACTATACTCCAGGAAAAGCCAATGTAGTGGCAGATGCTTTAAGTCGCAAGGTTAATTGTAATCCTTTGATGGAAGAAGGAATGCCCAAAGAATTGAGGAATGAGATAAGAAAAGCGGTATTGAAATCTGGGAAGGTCCAGAGTTGAATAGTATTGCAGCTATGGAAGTTGTTGAAGAAACAGAGATGGAGTTGAAAGAAAATATTCTCTCCAGACAAAGAGAAGATGAGTTCACAGCTGAAGAAATCCGCAGGATTAAAGAAGGTAGAAGATCTGAATTCACCTTGAGGCCTGAAACTGATTCATTATGGTATCATGGTAGAATACGTGTTCTAGATATTCAAGAAATCAAGAGCATAATTTTGAAGGAAGCACATGAGACACCTTATTCTATACATCCTGGAAGTACCAAGATATACATGGATTTGAAGAAAGTATTTTGGTGGAACAATATGAAGAGATAAATTGCCTGATATGTAGCAGAATGTCATACTTGCAGACAAGTGAAAGCTGAACATCAGAGTCCAGCAGGGTTACTGATACGTCCAAAACGTATCTACTTTTCCGAACACTTTTGCTATTGTTTTTCCTCTAATTTGTGTGATTTGAATGCAACTAACACGGACTAACGCTGTTTTCAGCAGAATTGCCTTGGTGTCTTGTTTTTGTGCAGAAAGTCAAAGTTTTAGGAAAATTCCAGAAAAATTCCAGAAATTCTATTTTTCCAGAAGACCCACGGAGCCAGAAGACGAAGCGAGAGGGTGCACAGGGGCACCACACGCACCAGGGCGCGGTGGGCCCTTGCCGCGCCCAGGGGTGGTGTGGCCACCCTGTGTGGCCCCCGACGCTCCCCTTCGGACTACTTAAAGCCTCTGACCTAAAAACTTCGGGGGATCGACGCTTTTTCCAGAAAACTTCCAGAGCTCCGCCGCCATCGAAAACCCTATTTCGGGGATCAGAAACTCCGTTCTGGCACCCTGCCGGGACGGGGAATTGGAGGAGATCATCGCCATCATCATCACCGCCACCTCTCCATCGACCATCCATGACTCCCCCATCCATGTGTGAGTAATTCCCCGCTGTAGGCTGAGGGGATGGTAGGGATTGGATGAGATCATTCATGTAATAGTTGTGAGATTTGTTAGGGCATGGTGCCTAGTATCCATCGGTAGTGCTTATGTCATTGTTGCAACTTATTATGCTTAATGCTTGTCACTTAGGGCCCGAGTGCCATGATCTCAGATCTGAACATGTTATTGAATCATGAGAATAATTATTGTTTTGGATCATATCTATAAGTTGTATACACACGTCACTGTCCGGAACCCGAGGCCCCAAAGTGACAGAAATTGGGATAACCGGAGGGGATGGTTGCGACGTGAGGATCACATGTGTTCACGGAGTGTTAATGCTTTGCTCCGGTGCTTTATTAAAAGGAGCACCTTAATTACCAGTAGTTTCCCTTGAGGCCCCGCTGCAAACGGGCTGGTAGGACAAAAGATGTTGTGCAAGTTTCTCATTGCGAGCACGTACGACTAAATACGGAACACATGCTATGATTGATTATTACTTGGATACCTTATTATTTATCTGCAATTGCCCTATGTATGACTATTTCATGAATTATCTCATCCATGCAGCGCCCGTTCATCCATCCCTATGCCTACAGTATTTTAATCCTGCTGTCTACTGCAATTATTACTGCTGTCTTTATTTTACTGCTGCTATTATTTCACTACTGCTACTGTCATAAAACTGTTGCTACTGATAAACTGTGTCGAGCAAGTCTACTTCCAGGTGCAGCTGAACTGACAAATCATCTGTCAAGGCTTATAAATATTCTTTGGCTCCCCTTGTGTCGAATCAATAAATTTGGGTTTTACTTCCCTCGAAGACTGTTGCGATCCCCTATACTTGTGGGTCATCAAGACTATTTTCTGGCGCCGTTGCCGGGGAGCATAGCTCTATTTATAAGCTCACCAGGGAGTCATACTGCTCGCTGCAATTCATTCATCATGGGTAAACCTCGTGATGATAAGGTTCGCATATTGCCATCCACTACAAGGAGAGGTACAACTCTGAACACTTCTGCTGCTCTTGATTCACCGTCTGTTATAAGTCAACTTGTCACACCACCACATGCACATGCTTCACGTGCTGCTACTTCTGCTGAATCTGAGAATGTTTCTGATGAATTTGATGATGCTTCTACTGTGCTTGATGAAAGAGGTTCACTAGGTCCTTTTCTAGATGCTACAATTGCTAAATCTAAACAACTTGAAAATACTGAAACACCTAATGAAACTCCTGTTACACCTGCTTATTCACCTGAAACGAGAAACTACTAGTGATGATCTTGAGGAAACTTATGTTGAACTTGATGATGACTTTATTGATGAATGCATGAATTGTGATACCTCTAAAGATGTTAATGCTATTAAAAATCTTCTTCAAAGACGTGCTGTCAACTATAAACTTTCTCCTGATGCTAAATTCGCTACATCTCCCATAAATATAAAAGATAAAGATTATGATTTCTCTGTGGACTTGTCTTTTATAACTATTGCTGAGAAAGAACCTTTTCGAGGAACTGAAAATGAAAGTGCTGTAGAACATATGAACACTCTCTCTACTCTGAGTAGTTTGTTTTCTGATGATATTAAGAAACGCAGTTACTTTGTTACTAAAATTTTCCCTTTCTCATTGAAAGATGAAGCTAAAACTTGGTTTAATGATTTATCTCCTGGATCTATTGAGAGCCCGATGGGTTTAGTCAATGCTTTCTTTCAGAAATATTTTCCTGCTAGTGCTCAACATGCTGCTTTACAGAAAATCTTTAACTTTAAGCAAAATGAGGGAGAGAAAATGCCTGAATCTTGGGCAAGGTTTTGTTCTTTACTTAGAGCTCGGCCTGGACATCAACTAGCTAAAAATGAACTTCTTGATATATTTTATAATGGACTAACTGTTGAATCTAGGACATACCTGGATAGTTGTGCTGGTTGTGTTTTCAGGAAAAGAACTCCAGATGAAGCCGAGGAATTATTGGCTAAGATAAGCCAAAATCATGATGATTGGACCCTGCCTGAACCAACTCCGGTACCTACGCCGAGGAAAAGAGGAGTAATTGAATTGAATGATGAAGAAATGAGAGAAGCCAAGAAATCTCTTAAGGAGAAAGGTATTAAATCTGAAGATGTGAAAAATCTTCCACCTATAGAAGAATTGTGTAAGCCAATTCCTCACTCATCTACAGTTGAGGTACACTCTCTCCAACGCTTTGATGATAGAGATATCCCTTATTCTAAACCTCCTGATCAATGCTTAGATGAGTTTGATAATTTCATTGTTAAGCAAAACAATTTCAATTGGAGAATAGAAAATAGCTTCATAAAGAATTCTCATGTCATTAATCATTTGCATGATGTTTTGGAAAGAACTTCTAATGATGTTAAAATACTCATTAAACATTTTCGTATGGTTCAAACTCAAATTGAGCAATTGACTAAAGTGCAAAAAGATTTGCTAGGTAATGCTTCTAGAGAAAATGATAAACATGCTTTTGGTATAGCAACTAGAGGTGGTGCTTCCACTCAGGATCCTTTATATCCTGAGGGACATCCTAAAAGAATTGAGCAAGATTCTCAACTAGTTAATGAAACTACTACCCTTCTAAGAAAAAGAAGAAGAAGAAACATAAACATGTTGAGGAATCTCCTGAACCTATTAAAGACAATGAGCATGTTAATAATCCAAATAGTATATCTATCTCTGATGCTGAAACTGAGAGTGGTAATGAACATGCTAATGATAAAGATAAGAATGATGCTTCTGATAAAGAGGAAAGTGAAGAGGAACCTGAAAAGCATTCTAAAAACAAAAAGTACACTAAAGAAGATTTTCTTGCTAAGAAACATGGTAATGAAAGAGAACCTTGGGTGCAAAAACAAATGCCTTTTCCTACTAAGAAACTCAAATCTAAGGAAGAAGAACATTATAACAAATTTTGTGAATGGATGAAACCTTTGTTTTTGCAAATTCCTTTGACTGATGCTATTAAGTTACCTCCCTATTCAAAGTACATGAAAGATATTGTCTCTAACAAGAGAAAGATTCCTAATGAAGAGATTTCTACCATGCTTGCTAATTATTCTTTCAATGGTAAGGTTCCAAAGAAGCTTGGAGATCCAGGTATACCAACTATTCCTTGCTCAATCAAAAATAACTATGTTAGAACTGCCTTATGTGATTTAGGTGCAGGGGTGAGTGTTATGCCTTTTTCTCTTTACAAGAGACTTTACTTGGAAAAATTGATACCAACTGATATATCTTTGCAAATGGCTGATAAATCTACTGCTGTTCCTGTTGGTATATGTGAAGATGTTCCTGTTCAAGTGGCTAATAATTGCTTGATATTAACTGATTTTGTTGTGCTTGAAATGCCTGAAGATGATAATATGTCTATTATTCTTGGAAGACCTTTTCTTAACACTGCAGGGGCTGTTATTGATTGCAACAAAGGAAAAGTGACTTTCCATGTTAATGACAAAGAGCATACTGTTTATTTTCCCAAGAAGCTGGACAAATATTTGGAGTTAATACAATTACCAATATTAAAAGTATCAAAGTGGGAAGTATTGATTGCCCTATATATGAACCTCATGAAGAACTTCAATATATTATGATTGGATCTATAGCTATACCATTTAAGGTAACATGATTGTTCAATGTGGTTTAATTCTTTTATGTCATATAAAATGTATTTGGTGGCAAGACTTGATCAACCTTGTTAACAAATATGTTTTACATGCATAAAATTGCTAAACAACATTTTCTTTCTCACTTTGTTTTACCTACTATTTTGCTACTGTAATTTGCAAAGTTAAGTAATGCTTGGTCTTTACGTAAATTCATTTTGTCTAGTTTTCATTGTTTAAAACACCCAGAAAATGTCAGAAATAAAAGTTTTCAAAAAAATTCTGAAAATATTCTACAAGTCCTAGTTTTTAAAGAGGAACGTGGGAGTACCAGAGGATGACCAGGGGGACCCACCAGGCCACCACACGCCCCACGGCGCGGTGGAGGGCAGGCCGCGCCCTGCCCTGGTGTGGGGTCCACCTGGCCCTCCACTCACTCATCTCTCTCCCACTCCTTTCTCTCTCCCGACCATACACACCACCATTGCTCAAACTCGTGTTCTTGCTGCTCTTGCTCGAATTTTTCGATCTACTTGCTCAGCCCATCTTTGCTGCTGAAATTTGGATCAATTGCTCTCCGGTATGTGACTCCTCCGATTATCCAAATAGAATTTTGTTTAGTTGCTTATATCTTTAGCATTTTGGTACTGTAGGTGACATGTTATTAGAGCTTGCATGCTTGTTCTTGTTTAGATTAACTAGTTTTGATGCATGTTTAGTCCCTAGTAAGTCTCCCTAGTGTTTCCCTTGATTAACCACTCCAAAATCATTTTTTATGAGGTTTGTTTAAAATTTCAGAAAAGGAAGATGGATAAACACACTTATGGAGAAATCTTTGAAGGCAAACACCATCCTCCTCAAGGGAAACAAGGGCTTCAAGATCAAGAGGTGCACCTAGGCCATCATACAATGAGGATCTTTTGGCACCAAGAATCGGTGAAGAGGAAGATGATGGTGTTCCTCATCCATCTATTTTTCCATGCTTTAACTTTATGAGAGATGCAGGGATTTATGATGACTTCATAAGGATGATTAACAATGTTGGCTTGATGGAATTTATGCAGGATGAGAGGCCACAATATGCTAACCTCACTAAGATTTTTGTTGAAAGCTTTAAGTTTAATAACTCTACTTTTAACCCCACTGTTGAGTTTAAGATTTATGATCGTGCATGCAACATGGACTTGAAAAGATTTTGCAGGGTCATAGGTGTTGCTCCATCTGGGACAGCAAGGAAGATCAAATCACAGCCGCCCGAGTTGTTGGATCTTTACCATGAGCTGAGCTATGATGATCACCGTAGAGTGCAGCGTGGTAAGATAAGGAACATTCAATTTCCAGCCATCAGGTACTTCACATATTATCTTGCCACGAGTGTCTTGCTAGAGAGAACACTAGTAATATTTCTTGCTATCATCTAGCTTTTCTTGCTCATGCACTTAAAAATGATAAAACCTACAACCTTGGTGCCTTGATTGCTCGCCGCCTTGCCGCCAAAGGTCCCATCTTTGGAGGCATTATTGCTGCACGTGTTTTAGCTGATCTTGGTCTTCTGTCGATCCTTCTGATGAATTGTTGATTCCGAAAGACTTGATCTTGCTGCCATGAAACTTCATGATTTTGTTACTACTAATTCATCTACTGGACATTTGATGTATAGAGTTGTTTTTGCTAATGGACCTGAGCTAGAGGTCCGGCTTCCACAGCCTAGTTTGTTCAGTGTTTTCAGGGGTCCTCTATCATATTCGAGGGAGGATTTGGACAACCATCTCGGTGCACCGGATTTCCATTTACAGCACTACCCTGAGCACCGACAGGAGACCTTCGTGGCGCCCCCTGAGGACTACACCGTGTACTACGGTGGTGCATCCTCGAGCTTTTACTCGGACGAGGAACCCTCCTCGTCACACACTGAGGGCGCCTAGCTGGCGGCCATGGGGATGATTGTCTCCCACTTAGGCCAAAAGCCTAAGCTTGGGGGGAGGTATGCCGACAAGTTCACTCATTTTATCATATTCATATCATGTCGGTACTTTGTATATCCATGTTTTAGTTTGTTTCTTTTCTTTTGTTTCTTGTGTCCATTTCATTTTCGCAAAACACCAAAAGACCAAAAATATTTCCTTTATTTCTCTTGCTTTTGAATTTGTAGTGCTAGTTTACTTTATTTTTCGTTTCGGCTTGTTATTCAAAAATCCAAAAAGATTTTGCTTTGTTTGCTTGTTTCTTTCTATGCTTGCTTTAATTCGAAAACCCAAAAATATTTGTTGTTCTTCTGCGTTTTGTATAGTTGTTTCAGGAGTTCGAAAAATTTCCGTGGTTCCACTTGGGCTTGGTTATCATTTCACATCATTCAAGCCACACAAGTGAAAAGCAATAATGACGACTTACGACAATCGGATGTGGTAAAAGGCTGGTATGAACTCTATTTGTTTTTCATTTTTGTAAATATGCCTACTCATGTGAACATGCTTAGCTATCATGGTAGTGGTTATGTTATTTAATGATTGCTTAGTAGTTCATGTCTTCTTATGGTCAGTACCAAATTGCTAATAGTAATAACATGTCATATAGATATTTACATGCATTGTTCTATTCGTAAAACGGTATGGCAGGATGGTATCCTCCTCTGAATAATTCACTTGATTCGACTTGGCACATGCTCACACATGTTATGACTGAAAAATAAAGTCAATTAAGCCTTGATGATCTATTTTGCCTCACAAAAGATGTTGTGCAAGTTTCTCATTGCGAGCACGTACGACTAAATACGGAACACATGCCTATGATTGTTTATTACTTGGATACCTTATTATTTATCTGCAATTGCCCTATGTATGACTATTTCATGAATTATCTCATCCATGCAGCGCCCGTTCATCCATCCATATGCCTACAGTATTTTAATCCTGCTGTCTACTGCAATTATTACTGCTGTCTTTATTTTACTGCTGCTATTATTTCACTACTGCTACTGTCATAAAACTGTTGCTACTGATAAACTGTGCCGAGCAAGTCTACTTCCAGGTGCAGCTGAACTGACAAATCATCTGTTAAGGCTTGTAAATATTCTTTGGCTCCCCTTGTGTCGAATCAATAAATTTGGGTTTTATTTCCCTCGAAGACTGTTGCGATCCCCTATACTTGTGGGTCATCAGTTACTACAACCATTGCCGATTCCGAATTGGAAATGGGAAGAGATTAGTATGGATTTTATCACTGGATTACCCAAAACCAGAAGAAATAAGGATTCTATATGGGTAATAGTGGATAGATTGACAAAGAGTGCCCATTTCCTGGCTGTTAACCAGAAAGACACCGCAGCACAATTGGTAGAACAATATGTAAAAGAGATCGTCAGTAAGCATGGAGTTCCACAAAGTATTGTATCGGATCGTGGATCCATATTCACTTCAGCCTTTTGGAAACATCTTCACAAACAGTTGGGTTCAAATTTACAGTACAGTACGGCATATCATCCCCAAACATGTGGACAGACTGAAAGAACAAATCAAATTCTAGAAGACATGTTGAGAGCTTGTGTTCTTGATTTTGGAGGATCATGGGATGAGCACTTAGCATTAGCTGAATTTTCTTATAATAACAGTTATCAAAGTAGTATTCAGATGGCACCATTTGAAGCTCTATATGGGAGGAAGTGTAGATCTCCAATATGTTGGTTTGAAGTAGGAGAAAATAAAGAATTTGCACCAGAGTATATAAAGGAACAACAACAGATTGTTGATATTACCAGAGATCGTCTCAAAATAGCTCAGAGTAGACAGAAGAGTTACGCTGATCTATCCAGAAGACAGTGGGAACCAGAGGTACAAGATATGGTATATCTAAGAGTTAGTCCTACCAAAGGAGTGAAGAGATTTGGAGTAAAAGGAAAGTTGAGTCCCAGATACATAGGACCATTCAGAATTTTAAGCCGGAAAGGTGAAGTAGCCTATGAAGTGGAATTGCCTGCTATATTATCACAAGTTCACAATGTGTTCCATGTGTCTCAACTCAAGAAGTGTTTGAAACCACCAGAAGGACCAATTGAGTTTGAAAAGTTGAATTTAAAGCCAGACCTATCATATGAGGAACAACCTGAGAAGATACTGAGGGAGAATTGGAAAAGATTAAGGAATAGAGCAATCAAATTTTGTTTAGTAGAGTGGAAGAACCACTCAGATCGAGAAGCAACTTGGGAAAAAGAAGAAGATTTGCGACGAGATTACCCACAGTTGTTCAGGTACCCCAGAAAAGAAACTTCGGGACGAAGTTTAGTTTAAGGGGGAGAGGATGTAATACCCCGCAGTTATAGGACTCGAGAGGGTAGAAATAGGAACTGCATTTGTGCATTCATGCATCTTTTGGTGAAATCTGTAAAATTTTCGCGCTTTGGTGTTAAAATGAGTCGAGGGTTGATTTCAGACGAGTGTCGATGGTCTGGGAGTCAGATATTGACAGATAGTCGAGAGGAGTCGATAAACCCTACGATATATTTTCAAAACCTTTACTAGTACTTATTCAACACAATCTTTTGATTTCATTTGATTTGATTTGATTTCAAAAGGAAATTTGAAATAATCTTAAGTTTAAAACAATTCTATTCTTTCCTAATTCTTTCTATACACACATATCACAATTACAACAAGACATAAATCACAAGAATTGTGAGGACATCATTTCAAATAATAAATTCATTCTATTTCATCCACTTCACAATTATTCATTCTATTTCATCTACATCACAATTTCATACACAAATATTTCCAAAAGAATTTCTAAAAGAAATATATATACAAGTATTACAAGAATTTAAATTCAAATGTTTGGGAAACATTTGGATACAAATGATACAAATGATCAACACAAATAATTTACAAGACCTCATTACAAATAATTTTTCAACACTTGACAGATTACAAAAACAGTACTAAAAATCCTAAACTAAAGTCTTTATGTCTTTTTCATCTTCTCACCTGCAAAACAAACAACACATACAAGAAGAAATGGGGGTTATGATTAAAATGTGGCCAACACCATTTGGTGCTGGCATGTTGTTGTATTGAAACCTGGTTTTTAGCCTAACCAAAACTATGGTTTGGTTAGACTAGTGTGGAGAATGCAAATAAAATCCTGAGGCAACAAAAGGGACTGATCTGTTGATCATGCTCATTGAAACTGAAGGCAACATTAGGGCAAAGGCTTAAGCATAGCACTTAACAGAAATCATCTTCAGGCAATAAACATCAAAGGCAACAAGTGCTAATTGAGCATTGTGATCTCATGATCATTTAAGCAAAGCAACTCATAAATTCACATCTCCACATTAAAACCAGGAAACAAATAAAACTTGGCCCACAAATATGGTATCACATTTGCCTATTAATTAGGCAAATGGACCCTAAAACCACTTCTTAAGCTAGCAAAGAGCTTAATTGGCCACACACTTGAGTTTAATTAGCAAACCGACTATCTTTAGCATTCCCAATTCTCAGCCAAGCATTTCCACACAAATATCTGGATCAGATAGGATCAATGAGTCAAGAATGACTCAGAGTTATCACCATGGGGTGATGAACTGCGCAGCAGCAGAGCTGAGCTGATCTCCTAGGTGAAAAGGAGTGCAAGAATGGTCAAATAGAGCAGCTCGAGGTAGAAGGGGCCACTGCAAGCAGGTGAATCATCACAGCCCAATTATCCTGGTGTCACAAGCACAGGAGTGCCCAAATTTGTATAAATATAGACCCAAGCCGCAGCCACCAGCACACACAAATTCACAGCAACCACAATACACACAGAGCACAACTATCATCACATCCAGATCACAAATCCATATGTTCTTCCACAAGAACAAGCAAAACCCATCTCTACACATGGAGATTACCTAGTCCATCCACCACAAGCCATTAAAATTTAGGAGAAGTCAAGCAACAAGGAGGAGAAGGTAGAACCACAAGGTTCAGTCCAGAAGAGACGGTTGAACCTTGGAGCAAGATCAGATTCTTCCGTAGCTTTATCTGCTCTACACCCAAGGTTGTTAAACATATGTGCTAGAGAGTGATTTAGCAGGTTCTGTAAATGACAGAACCATGCTTGAGTGCTGAATTTAGCATCTGTTCTTAACAGAACCTTGCTCAGCAAGGTGTGGTGCTATAAAAGATGATTTGCAAGCAGAGTACTTCTGTTATGTGCAAGAAATAGGACAGAGAGATGAAAGGGAGTGCAGTTGAGTGTTTTAGCATTTGATTGAGCATCTACAAAAGCAAGGGAATCATTTTCAGTGTAGTATCTATTCTTATTCTGTTTTTATCAAAGCACACAAGCCAGTGAACCAGCAGAGCTGGATTAACTGAGCTATATACATCCTTACACATGGAAGAAGCACAGGAAAGCATAAAAAAATCCTCTCTAAACAAGCAAGCTGCTGTGTAACTCTACAAGGAGGCATCACAGCAAGCAAAACTTGCCTAAATCATTTGTATAACACTTATTCATCACAGCTAGATCATTTAGTACAAGTTCTAGCTCAGAATTATTTTTCTAAAGAAAATTTCATCTTCTGTGAGCAAGAAATGCTCCCAACATTACATCCAGAGGTAATGGATGGATCTAAACATGCTAGATCTACACCATTCACCCCATTCTTGGTGCACAACAGGTAGACAGTGCACATAAAGGAGTAAATCATCAAGAATCATCATCTGATCATCAAGAACCTAACCAACAGAGGAACATATAATTAATCCGAAGTCCAGAAGCATCTAGATCGAGTAGGGGTAGAAGGAGAAGGAGAGGAGAGGAAGAAAAGAATCTTACCGTGCGTCCATGGCCGTAGCTCCACGGCGGCGAGGCAGTGCTCGCGCTACCATTGGAGGGGGCATATGGAGGTCGTGGACCAGCACCACCACACCACGGCGGCACAGAGGGCGAAGCTCTGCGCCCAGCCATGGTGGACACGCCGGAGAAGGAGAAGAAGTGGCGCAGCACCAAAACCCTAACCCTAGGGGATTGGGTTGTGCGCGGCCGCGAGAGGAAGCGAGGCTTGAATCGCTCCGTTGAGGAGGAAGAGCGGAGCAGAGGGATCGTTTTGCCCCACGCCACAGCGGCGGAGGTGGTCGGAGCTGGCCGGAATAGGGCGGCGACGGCGCGGGCGACACGAGCGCCAGAGGAGGTCGAGCACGGGCGCGTGCTCGTGCGAGTGAGAGGTGAGAGAGAGAAAAGAGTGGACTGGTTCGGTTGAACCAGTGTTGACCAGGGACCTATTTGTAAAAAAATTAAACTTACAAAATTCTTCAAAATTTCAAAACTTGCTATAAATTCAAATAAAATCCTAAAAATAATTTAAAAATATCTACAAATATCAGAAGAAAATAAGTAATCCAAATAAAATATCTACTTGATTTATTGAAAACTATTTCTTGTAGCAAAAATTAAAATGATCCTTAAGTGGAAATGACTTTGAAATATTTCAAATTATTTTCAAAAGAAAATAATATGGGAAAATTTATTATCAAGTTCAAAGTATAATTTGAACTACATTATGACTGTCATGTTACTCATCCTAATTAAAATTCAAATCTAAGAAATCTTTAAAAAGAAATCCTTAACAAAACTCTGGGGAATTTTGGGAAAGAATAAAAATCATCTCATTATATGCATATTGGCATGTATTTGGTTTTTCAACATTGTCTCATACAGACAATGATATTGATTTTCAGAACACGAAGGTCCCAATTCGTCGGAAGCTTTAGACTGCATTACCTGTCAGTCTCAAGGCAAGTTCCAACTTGCATGTCCTACTTGATTAATTTTATCAAAGTAATTACAAAGTACTATGGTTTATCATTGCATGAAAAGAAAAACCTATTTTCGAATGATGTGAAATGCTATATATATATGGTTGACTGGCAGTGGAACCACGGATTGATGTTATGGTGGAGGTTCCATTGCACGGGAAAGTATATACCTAGGATTAATAACCCATGGCCCAGTGATCCTAGCGCCGTATCGAAGCATCAGCCAACAGATTCACTATGGATGGGCTCGTCAGAGGTTTCTTCCTTCGTTCGCATATCCTCGGCAGGCTATTACCTGGTTGCGTCCGTTGCGGCGGCCAACTGCGTGGAAGCGCGTGACCTTCCCACTCGACGGAGTGACTGGAATAGAAGCTCGGGAGGGGTGGCGGGCTAATGGTCGTAGTTACCAGCCGCGTCACAAATGGGCGGATATGCGTTGTGCAGGGAAGCGACTCCACATGACTTGTTGCCCTGAGTTCTGGCTATAGCACACATGGTGTGCTGAGAGAGCAAAAGGAGCCAGGCTGCTGTTGGGTAAAGTGGTGCAGCTCTGCAGAGTAAAACAAACAAATTGTGACTGTCACATCCTTCTTCCAGGAGGGGACTACAGACCGCAGCGGGAAAGGCATCCAAGTGATGACTATAAACCCATGGAGGCTGGGGGCATAGTTTTCTAAAAATAAAATGGACCTTTTCCTAAAAACGTTTTACAAAACTTGCATAATCATCCATGACTTTTTGGTCAGGATGGTAGATAGTGCATCATACACTTTATCATCTATTATTTGAACTTGCTGGGTAACGCTAGTGTTGCTCACCCTTTTCCTCCGTTGATCTCTGCTTAGACTCTGATGAGATCGCTGAAGACGACTTTGGAGCATACCATGCCGACGAGGTGTATTTTGAAGCACCTGATCTGTCTGGAGGAGTAGAAGGCGTCGACTACATCATCGCCTACGGAGCCGACGATGCCGACGAGGAGGAGGTGGAGACTTAAAGTTATCATAGTAGGAACCTGGCCGAGTCAGACTAGACTAGTACTACTTAGCGGCTGAGCCAAGATGGTTCTTAGTTTGTTGTTTTCTATTGCTTGTAGGTTGACTCCTGTCAACATCGCAATAATAGACATTCCTCCCATGTCAGAGGAAGACGTCGATGTTTTTATGCATTTCTGGCTTGTAATCTTTAGCAGTGTGTAATAAAGTGGACCCGCAATGTTTCTGTTGTACTACTCTGAGTGATGTAATATTTACGGATTAGTCCTTCCGTGGGTGTTATGTCAACGACTTGTACACTACAATATGCAGTGGTGTGCTGGGTCACCGTAGAGGGTTTTCCAGCGAACTCCTCAAGGGGTACTTGGAAACCACGGTGATAGGGTGGCTTTCGAAGTAGGGCCTCATCTTGCGAGAGGCGATGAGGATCGCCAGCAACAGCTTCTGCATCATGGGGTACCGCTCCCGAGCGTCGCGCAACACCGAACTGATGAAGTAGACCGGGTGATGTATCTTGCGGGTTACCGAGTCCTTGGCGGGCTCGGCTGCTTCGAGAGGGAGCTCATCGGCCCCCAGTGATGCCTCTTCTGCGACGTCGATGGCGGCGTCGGTGGGCATGCTAGGCTCAGGGCCCTCTGGCCCTTTGTCACCTGGCTGCCTCTTCTTGCTTGGTTGCCCCGGGAGGATGTTCCCGGGACGCTTGCCGCCGACCTTATCTGGAGGAGCGTCACACTCTACCACAAGAATTGCGCTGATCACCTGATTGGTGGCAGCGATGTACAGTAGTAGGGGCTCCTTTTCTGTCGGTGCCACAAGGATGGGAGGCGAGGCGAGGTAGCGCTTGAGAGACTGAAGAGCTTCTTCAGCCTCCGGGGTCCATTTTATGGGACCCGTCTTCTTGAGTAACTTGAAGAAGGGCAGGGCTCGTTCTCCAAGTCTTGAGATGAAGCGCCTGAGTGCGGTGATGCACCCGTTGAGGCGCTGTACGTCCTTGACTCGCCGTGGTGCTCCATGCGCTCGATGGCCTTGATCTTGTCGGGATTGGCCTCAATCTCCCGGTGGGAGATTAAGAACCCAAGTAGCTTGCCGGACGGGACCCCAAACACGCACTTGTCGGGGTTAAGCTTGAAGTTGACCCGACGAAGGCTGTTGAAGGTCTCGTGCAGATCTTGAATGAGGGAGTCCTTGTACCGAGTCTTGACCACGATGTCGTCGATGTACGCCACCATGTTGCGGCCCAGCTGGGACCCAAGACATGCTTGCATGGCGCGCTGAAAGGTTGCGCCGGTGTTCCGGAGGCCGAAAGGCATCCGGGTGTAGCAGTAGCAGCCCTTGGGTGTGATGAAGGCCGTCTTCTCCTGATCCTCCACTACCATCATGATCTGGTGGTACCCGGAGAAAGCATCCAGAAGCACAGGAGCTCGCACCCGGCGGTTGAATCCACGATGAGATCAATCCGGGGCAGTGGGAAAGGATCCTTGGGGCAGGCCTTGTTCAAGTCGGTGAAGTCGATGCAGAGCCGCCACTTGAGGGTCATGGGCTTTGGCACCACCACAGGGTTGGCCACCCAGGTTGGGTGCGGCACCATCCTGATGACGCCAGCTTCTTCCAGTTTGTCGACCTCGGACACGATGAACTCCAGTTTTTCCTTGCTTTGCTTGCGTAGAACTTGTTTTATCGGGTGAGCGTCCTCGCTGACCGCCAGTTTGTGCTCGATCACCTCCCTGGTACGCCGGGTAGCCCTGACGCTTCCCATGCGAAGACGTCAGAGTTTTCCCGAAGGAAGGCGACGAGCGCGCTTTCCTATTTGTCGGTGAGGGGGCGCCGATGGTGATGGAACGACTCCCGTCACTGGTCAACCCACTTTCTTGGTCATTTGCGGATCTTCATGAAATGACGCCTTCTTGAAGGAAGTTGATGTCGAGCCTCCGGAGTACTCTCCGTCCCCGGAGAATGCACCGACATCGGCTTCCTGTACATCTTGCGGAACGTCCGAGGTCGCCGCCACCGTCTGGTTCAACTTCTGAACGCAAAAGATGGCGTCGTCGACGTCAGCCTTGATCGTGATCACTCCCCAGGCCGCGGGGATCTTCATCATGTTGTAGGCGAAGTGCGAGACGGCCATGAACTTGGCTAGAGCCGGCCGGCCAAGTATGCCGTTGTACGGAAGCGACGTGTCTGCAATGTCGAAGACGATGTCCTCGGTGCGGAAATTCTCCTGGTCACCAAAGGTGACAGGAAGCGTGATCTTTCCCAGCGGCCGAGTGATGCCTCCATTCACGCCTTGGAACACGCCGGTGTCTTGCAGGCGAGAAAGAGGGATTTGCAGAATAGCCAGCACCTTCGCCGTCAAAAGGTTGAGGCTGGAGCCTCCGTCGACCAGCATCTTGGTGACCTTGTAGTTATGGATGATGGGCGACATGATCAGAGGAAGCGTTCCCACCCGGCCACACTGGCAGGATGGTCTTCCGGGTCGAAGGAGATGACTGCCCAGACCATTCCAGGGGCTTGGGCGGAGCAGAAGCAACCGCGTTAAGCTCCCGGACCAGCCTCTTACACGCGCCGTTGGATGGAGGCAGAGTGGCTCCCCCGTGAATGCACCCGACAACTCCGGTGACTTCCTGGAACCTTCCGCCACCGCCTCCCTGAGGAGCCGGAGCTTCCTTGTTGGAGGCGCCTTCTTGATTGTTCTGCTCACGACCGCCTTGGCCGCCGCATCCTCCTCGTCCCCCGCGGCCACCGCCGCGGCCCCATCCGGGCCGCCTCCGCCTTGGCGACCCGTGGGACAGTCACGAGCGACGTGCCCAATGACGCCACAACTGTAGCAGCCGTCCAGGCTCACCCCGTCGGCCCGACGCTGCTCTCGTATGGCGAGGTTCTTGAGTTGGCCGCAGTCCTTGAGAGGGTGGTTGCCGTCAGGATGAATGTGGCACCATGGGTCCTCTTCTCCCTCAGAGGCCGCCGCAGGCTTGGCCTTCTTAGGAAGGGGTTCGGTGACGAAGACGCGCTTGTCGGGTCCTGAGTCCCGCTTCTTGTTCTTGGCGGGGGCGGTTTTGTCCCCGGGTTCATCCTCCCCGGGGAACTTAGCCCCCTCCTCAGCTCGGGCGCATCGATCCGCCAGCTCCCAGAGCTCGCAGGTGGATTCGACGCGGCGATTGCTCAACTTTTCGCGCATCCGGGTATTGCGGACGTTGGCGTGAAAAGAAGCGATCACCAGCTCTTGCTTGATGCAGGGATTGTGTTCATCTTCTGGGTGAAGCGTTGGATGAACTTGCGAAGAGTTTCACCCGGAAGTTGCTTGAAGTCGTGGAGGTCGCTGGGAGCCCCCGGGCGCTCGTACCCGCCTTGGAAAGCCCCCAGGAACTGTTCCTTCAGGGTCCTCCAGGAACGGATGGAGCACTTGGGAAGGTTGAGAAGCCATGTCTGGGCATCTCCCTTCAGGGCCAGCGGGAACCAGCTGGTCATCATCATTTCGTCGGCCCCGGCGACTGCCGCAGCTAAGGAGTAGAGCTGCAGGAAGTCCCGGGGTTCGTGGTGCCGTCGTAGCGGAGGACGTCGATCTTGAATTTCTTAGGCCAGGTGACCTGGCGGAACTCAGGGGCAAGGGCGAGGCACCCTTCAGCGATGTTGTCGTCCCGATCTTCCCGGCGATGGCGCTCGCGACGCCGTTCGATGCGGGTGCGCATATCCTCGGTTAGACGGTTGTTGAGGTCGTGGCGAAGATCTTGGTTGCGCGTGGTAGATGACCCGACGGAGATGGCCTTGCCGCAGTCGCGGTTTAGCCGGTTCGCCATCTGTGGAGCGGTGCGAGGAGGCTTCGTCTCGCCTCGGCGCTGACCCCGCGGTTCGCGCGCCTTGTGCCCTCCAGCCTCGGGGCCGTCGACGGTGGGAGCTCGAGTAAAGTTGGGCTCAGGGCCGCCGTCGGCGAAGTCGAGGAGTGCCTCCACACGGGCTCTATATTCTTGGTAGACCTTGGGATCGCCGGAGCTCGGAGGGAACTGTATCAGAGCCTTGGCAGCGACAAGAGCATCGTGGTGAGCTTGCGCGTCCGAGGACAAGTGCGTAGAGTACTTGCTTTTGGTGCTTCGGGGACCTCCGCTGGCGCAGACGTGATCTCGCTCCTCCCTGGCGTCATGACCCCTGCCCGCGCCGTTCCCGACGCTTTTCTCTCCAGAGCGTGGGGGCGGCACGGCAGACAGTCCGGGGCCGCCGGTCGTTGGGGTCGACGTTCTTGTGGGTGTTGGCCCTCTCCGACGCCACCTTCTCCGTAGGTGGCGCCTGCGGAGGAGCAGGCTGACGCGTATCCGCAGCGCGACGCTCGGTGGAAGCCTGAGTGCGCGATGGAGACGCGGCCTTGGAGGTAGTGGCATCGATCTTCCTCTTCGGCGGCATGCTTGACGAAGAACTTGAGGTTGATGAAGAAGAAGACGAATCCAGCGCTTGCACCCCTACCTGGCGCGCCAGATGTCGTGTCTCGGGTGACGGACACCGGGAGTAGATGGTACCCCTTTTTAGGTTCGGCACGGGGCGCGAAGGAGGCTGGAAGACGCCTTACCCGGGAGCAAGGTCGTCAAGTTCTTCATCGGTGGGCGAGGGCAAACAACACAGAAAGACACACGGAGTTACCCAGGTTCAGGCCGCCCGGAGGCTAAAACCCCTACTCCTGCATGTCTGGATTGAGAGGTTCATCATGGTGTAGTGTACAAGGTGTTCTGGAGTGAATCCGGCAGAGTTTCGGCCGGAGGTAGACGAAGACCAGATCCTGCCCTAGGGAGATCACGTCTCTCTCTACCCTCCAAACCCTAGTCTAGTCTTGCCTGAGCTCTAACTTGGTTCCCCCCTCCTCCGGTGCCATGGTGCTCCTTTTATAGGCTAAGGGGATC
Organism: Poa pratensis; assembly: GCA_947311845.1. Taxonomy (NCBI): domain Eukaryota; kingdom Viridiplantae; phylum Streptophyta; class Magnoliopsida; order Poales; family Poaceae; genus Poa; species Poa pratensis. The sequence goes on along the minus strand of CAMZMU010000089.1, from coordinate 41,733,869 downwards.
CGACATGGGCACGCGAGGGGCGTGAAGGGTTTTGACAGGAAAACCCCTCGGCGGTCTTTGGAGGAGACGTTGCGTCCTCTCCTCCAAGCAGTCTCTGGAGGGCGGCGTGGTCGTCCGCCCTTGGAAAAGGTGGGACGGACAAAGCCTGTCCGCCCCACCAACTACGCTCGTGGCAACGTCACCAGGGCGCGACCTTCATCTTGGCGCCCAAGTCTTCCACCAGCTTCCAGCGAGCTGGCAATCTTATCCACTCGGCGGTACGGATGGAGGACCCAGGGGCGCGCCTGACCTCCTGCCGGGCGCACGGACCCGTGGGTATCCCGCCTTGTTCTCCGGGCGAGAGGGTGACCCCGGAAGGTCGCCTTGTCCTTAGCCCAGAGCCTTGTTGTCGAACTTGTCGGGTTTCCATGGGGCAGATGGGCTAACTCATCTGCTATTCTTGACTCCTTGCCTTGTCCATCTTCTTGGTGGGCCCCAGTGGAGGACCCACTTTGGCAGCATTAGGGGAACCCCATGTTCCACTGCTGCGACAGGTTAAGACATCCTTTTATGAACGGAGAGAGTACATGGCAGAGTATTGTGGCGGGCTTGAGTACTTTCAAGCGAGGATATATTTGGAGAGGTGGGTTGATACGTCTCAAACGTATCTATAATTTTTGATGTTCCATGCTTGTTTTATACCAATCGCTACATGTTTTGCATCTACTTTATATCACTTTTATACATTTTTTGGGACTAACCTATTAACAAGATGCCGAAGTGCCAGTTCCTGTTTTCTGCTGTTTTTGTATTCTAGAAAAGCTAGTCTGGAAATATTCTCGGAATTGGACGAAACTACACGGGGTGCCTATTTTTCCAGAACACGCCTGACGGAGCGAAGGAGCAGCAGAGGAGGGCCACCAGGAGGCCACACGCACCTAGGGCGCGGGCCCCCCTTCTGTCGCGCCCTAGGGTGGTGTGGGCTCCTCGGGGGTCCGCAGCCGCCGCCCTTTCGCCTACTTATTCCCCCCGACGCGAAAACCCTAAGTACCTGAGCAAATATCCACGAAAAGATCCAGAGACGCCGCCGTCGTCAACCCTAGCTCGGGAGGGTTCAGAACCTCTTCCCGGCACCCTGCCGGAGAGGGGAATCGTCACCGGAGGCTTCTACATCGCCATGCCTGCCTCCGGAGTGATGCGTGAGTAGTTCATCCTTGGACTACGGGTCCATAGCAGTAGCTAGATGGTTGTCTCTCCACTTTGTGCCATCATGTTTAGATCTTGTGAGCTGCCCTACATGATCAAGATCATATTATTGTAATGCTACATGTTGTGTTTGCTGGGATCCGATGAATATGAATATTATGTCAAGTTGATTATCAATCTATCTTATATGTTATTTAAGATCTTGCATGCTTTCCGTTACTCATAGATGCTTTGGCCAATTATGCTAGATAGTGGGTTCATGTCTCCGTTTAACCTGGGACAGTGACAGAAAGTTCTAAGGTTGTGGATGTGCTGTTGCCACTAGGGATAACCTAACGATGCTATGTCCACGGGCATATGTGTTTGTTTACATTACGCACTTTACTTAATGCAATTATCCGTTGCTTGCAACTTAATACCAACGGGGGACTCGGATGACAACCCGGCGGTGGATTATTAGTCATAGATGCTGTTGGATAATATTCTATGTATTATGTCGTAATGCCCAATTAAATATCATAGTAGTCAACATGTCATGTATATGCATTGTCATGCGCTCACTATTCGTCAATTGCCCAGCTGTAATTTGTTCACCCAACATGTTAGTTATCTTTTATGGAGAGACACCACTAGTGAACTGTGGACCCCGGTCCATTCTTTTAAACTGATTAAACAACCACAAACTGCAAACTGTTCTTTTTTCATTCTCTGCAATTTAATACTCATTTTCCACACCATACGTTTAATCCTTTGTTTTCAGCAAGCCAGTGAGATTGACAACCTCACTGTTTCGTTGGGCAAAGTAGTTTGATTGTGTTGTGTGCAGATTCCACGTCAACAGTCCAGACTCTCTTCGACAGCTATTTTTCTGGCGCCGTTGACAACCTTCTGAAGAGTTGCTGCTCCTACTGGTTCGATAACCTTGGTTTCTTTCTGAGGGGAAACTTGCTGCTGACTACATCATACCTTCCTCTTGGGGTCTCCCAACGAACGTGTGTTTCACGTCATCAAGCTATTTTTCTGGCGCCGTTGCCGGGGAGATAGCAGTCTTCTGCAAGGGGAGTTTCACGCTTTCAATCTCTTTACTTTGTTTTTGTCTTGCTTAGTTTATTTTATTTTATCTTGTTTGTTTTCAATTATCAAAAACACAAAAAAATTAGTTACTTGCGTCTAGTTTACTTTCAAGTTATTCTCTGTCCTGTTTTTAATTCTGCTAAAATGAGTACTCCTGAGAACACTAAGTTGTGTGATTTCACTAGCACGAACAACAATGATTTCATATGCACACCTATTGCTCCACCGCTGCTTCAGCAGAATTTTATGAAATTAAACCTGCACTTTTAAATCTTGTTATGAAAGAGCAATTTTCTGGTGTTAGTACTGATGATGCTGCTGTTCAACTTAATAACTTTGTTGAACTTTGAGAAATGCAAAAGCTCAAGGAAGTAGATGGTGATATTATTAAACTGAAACTTTTTCCTTTCTCCTTGAGAGGACGTGCTAAAGAATGGTTGTTATCTTTGCCTAGAAATAGTATTGATTCATGGACTAAATGCAAAGATGATTTTATTGGAAAATATTATCCTCCTGCTAAGATTATTTCTTTGAGAAGTAGCATAATGAATTTTAAGCAATTTGATAATGAACATGTTGCTCAAGCATGGGAGAGAATGAAATCATTGGTTAAAAATTGTCCCACTCATGGACTGACTACTTGGATGATCATCCAAACCTTCTATGCAGGATTAAATTTTTCTTCAAGGAATTTATTGGATTCGGCGGCTGGAGGTACCTTTATGTCCATCACTTTGGGTGCTGCAACAAAGCTTCTTGATGATATGATGATTAATTATTCTGAGTGGCACACCGAGAGAGCTCCAACAGGTAAGAAGGTAAATTCTGTTGAGGAAAACCTCTTCCTTGAGTGCCAAAATTGATACTATTATGTCTATGCTTGCAAATGGTCAAACACATGTTGATCCAAATAATATTCCTTTGGCTTCTTTGGTTGCTCAAGAAGAGCATGTCGATGTGAACTTCATTAAAAATAATAACTTCAACAACAATGCTTATAGGAATAATTTTGGTAATAGCAATTATAGGCCCTATCCTTCTAATAGTGGCAATGGTTATGGAAATTCCTATGGTAACTCCTACAACAATAATAAGAGTGTACCCTCCGATTTTGAAGTTATGCTTAAGGATTTTATTAGTACACAAACTGCTTTCAATAAAACTGTTGAGGAGAAATTTGAGAAAATTGATGTGCTTTCCTCTAAGTTGATAGTCTTGCTATTGATGTTGACTTGTTGAAACTAAAGAACATGCCTCATGATGTTAAAGAGAGCAAAACTCTCAATGCTATACAAGTTAAAATTGATAACAATGTGAGGATGTTAGCTGAATTGCATGCTAGATGGGAAAGAGAGGATGAAATTGTTAGAAAGATAATAACTCCATTACTTTTGATAATAATGATTTTGATTTTGATGGTTGCAATATTTCTGAAGTAATTAAGTTCTTGCAAACCTAGCTAGAAGTCCTAATACTAGTGCTATAAACATGGTTTTTACTAAACATCTTATATCTTATATTTACTAATTGGAGGCATCATACAAGCCTCCACGTTAATCCTCAAGGTTAGAAAATTTTGTCCATCAGATTTACCGAATAATCTATCTGAAGCCGTCAGATTAAGACGTTTGGCAAACACGCGGCGTGACTCCTCTCGCACGTATGTTTCTGCGCTTGAGTTCGAACCCCAAACAATGCACGTCCACATCAATACTTAATTAATTCATCCGGTGCAGAGGATTATTTTCCATTGGCTAATCGTCATCAAACAGATTACGTCTCTCCGCACAGGTGATGACCGAAGTTCGTACGGCCGACTCCAACACGAGCCATCCATCAGCCGTAGTATCTCAGGTAAGGTTCAGATCCGTCCAATGCTCTCATCGGTAAATTGAGAAACAGTTTTGTTCGTTTATGGATGCATGGATCCTGTCGGTGCAAACACATGATCGATCGGGTATGATGCTGTCCTACACTTTTCTTATCCTGTGCAAGGCCCAAATCTACTGAGGCTTCTGTCACCGGCGCCGCGGGTGTTCAGTTGATTTATTTTCGTTTTTCCTGCTGCAGATATAAACTCTTACTTATCTTGCCTATTCGCAGGGCTATTTCCATATCCTATGAATCGATAGATAAAATCCTGTAGGGGAAATAGGAGCTGCGCAGACATACAAGCACGCACTTCAATTCAAGTCTGAATCCTGTGCGGCGGCATGTCAGTACACGATTGTATTTTTGTGTGGTATTCCTAATATTGTCTATATTTAATTCACATTGCACGTCGGATCTAAACCGAGCATGTTGTCATTCCTACAGGTACGTATATTCCAAGGTGCGTTTACTTCATTCATGGTTCTACTTATATTCGATGCTAATCCAAAGTAGAAAGTTTCAAGTACATTAGGATATATATATTTAATGAAAGCTTTTTATACCTTAGCACACTGCTTGGACTAATATGGACGTGGATTTTTTTTCTAATACCATTTATTAAATCGTGATGGATGGAGTCAGGAATGATAAGGAGAAATAAATCTAAGATTTCATTATAGCTTATCACCGGGTGTTTCCCATGACATGCAGTTGGTCATTTTCTAAATAATTTTGAATAGAAATCGTTTCAGTTGTAAATAGTGATACACAGATATAATTTGGTACAAAAAATAAACAATTTTTGTGATTTATAAAACTATGAAGACGGTCCTTAATAAGTTCAAGCAATAGTATAGTAGATCGGGTAAAAGCTACACATGTAGAATTTAAAGTTCTTATTAGGAATATTTGTAATTTCATGGTCATATTTGTAAGTGCAAATTTTCTTTCTTGCCACGTTTTATACGTTCTAACTGTAATTAGGTTAATATGTTGGTTCAAATTAGTGTTCAAACAAGTTCAAAGACGCCAGAAGCATCTGTTTAAATAACCTAAAAATCGGAGATAAAGACCAGCCCGTGCGAATGCACGGGTTGTCGACTAGTATTACTAATGCTCTCATACAAGTTAGGGAAGAGAAATTAAAACATGAAGCTTCTATCCATAGGAAGTTAGAAGATGGTTGGGAGCCCATCATTAAATTGAAATTGAATGACTTTGATTGCAATGCTTTGTGTGATCCTGGTGCTACTATTTCTGTTATGCCTAAAAGATTATATGATATGCTTGATTTAGCACCTTTGGAAAATTGTTACTTGGATGTTCACCTTGTTGATTCTACTATTAAAAAACCTTTGGGAAGAATTGATGATGTTCTTATCATGGTTAACAACAATTATGTCCCCGTTGATTTTATTGTCTTGGATACTGAGTGCAATCCATCATGCCCTATTGTGCTGGGAAGATCTTTTCTTAGAACTGTAGGTGCTATTATTGATATGAAAGAAGGGAATATAAAATATCAATTTCCTCTCAAGAAAGGTATGGAACACTTTCCTAGGAAGAAGATTAAGCCACCTTATGATTCTATTGTTCGAACAAATTACAATGTTGATGCTTCTTCACTTGGTAATACTTGATGCATGCTTTGTGCCTAGCTAAAAGGCGTTAAAGAAAAGCGCTTATGGGAGGCAACCCATTTTATTTTTCTGCAATTTTTCTTTTATTGAGTCAAGGTGCTTGTTTACTTCTGTAGCAACTCCTTTGTATGTTTATTTTCTCGCATTGTTGTGCCAAGAGTAGCCTCTAATGTTAAGATGATGCTTAATTTTGATTGCTGCGCAGAAACAGATTTTTTCTGTTCACTGTACGAAATTCCTAAAATCACCAGATTGTTAATTAAATCTGAAATTTTTTGTGCGTAATCTTTATGAATGTCTGAAACTTTCATTAGTCTAGAGTTTTTCGATCTGAGCGTCGTAAGTGCCTTGAAAAAATTCATCTTTGCGGACTGTTCTGTTTTAGACAGATTATGCCTTTTTATTTTGCATTCTCTCTTTTACTAGTGTTGAGTGAAATTCTTTTTGGGTGGAAGAGCTTCACATAACATCAGTGGCTGTATCTAATGTTTAAAGTAACAAATCATATTGCGTCTTTATAGAACATGTGAATTTTTTATTATGAACTAACCCTCTAATGAGATCTACTTTGAGTTTGGTGTGACGAAGTTTTCAATGGTCAAGAGAGAAGGATGATATAATAGGATCAAGAAGAGTGAAGAGCTTAAGCTTGGGGAGGCTCCCATGGATCTCCCCAGCATATTTCAAGAAGACTCAAGCGTCTAAGCTTGGGGATGCCCAAGGCATCCCCTTCTTCATCGTCAAAATTATCAGGTCATGTCTAGTGAAACTATATTTTAATTCTTTCACATCATATGTGCTTTTCTTGGAGCGTCTGTGTGCTTTTATTTTCAGTATTGCACTTTTATTTTCAATAAAGCTTGACTGGACCCTAGCATTCTTGATTGGGAGAGAGACACGCTCCGCTTTTTCATGAGAATACTCCTATTCTTCACTTATATTTGTTGAGTATTCATATCTAGCGCTGTTCAGCTTTTAGCTCTTGTTTTCATGTATCTCTTGTCAGAGCTATTAGCTTTCTTTTGTAGAAAGTACTCTCTTGCTTCACTTATATTTGTTTGGAGAGTTGATGAAATAAATTGATTGGTGATTGGTTGGTTCAGAAAATGTTTCATGTGGTAATTGGTATAAGGAAAAACTTGCTTAATCTTGTAGATCACTAAAATGGATAACTTGATGCTTGTCAATTGTTTTGAGTTAACAAGTGATCATGATTAAATTGTGCATCACATGAGTTAAGCCTATTAGTGAAGAACTACCGTAAAGCTTGTTGAAAATTTGGTTTGCATCGGTGGTATCTCTAAGGTCTAGATATTTTCTAATAACAGGTTTGGTTAACAAGGAAGACGGTATGAAGTCTTATAACGTTTGCAATATGTTTGTCATATAAAACTTGGTGTACGGGTTGATATTCTTGTTTGCTTACATAACCTTGCTAGACTAAACTCTGTACTGAGAGGGAATGCTTCTCGTGCATCCATATCCTTGAGCCAAAATCCATGCCATTTGTGTCCACCATAACTACCTATATGTGGTATTTCCTTGCCACTCCAAGTAAATTTTTCATGTGCTACCTTTAAATTATTCAAAATGTTATTATTCCCTTTTTGTGTCAATGTTTACTAGCTCATGAGGAATTAGTGTGGTTATTCTTTATTCTATTTGTCGAATGGACTTTTACACCTGGACTAGTGGCATATACATCCGCTTATCCAATAACTTGCAAAAAGAGCTGGCAACGGGGTGCCCAGTCCCAATTAATTACAACTTTAACCAATTAATTCTCTTCACACTTTTGCCCTGATTCATCAGTAAGCAATGACAAACAGTGAAATACCTGAATGTGTGTAAACCAAAGAGAAAGAGGGATGATCTGCCTTGCTGGTAGAAATAACGTCCTTCATGGGAGCCGCTCTTAAAAGTCCGTTCGACAGGTAGAATACTGTTCTCACCCGCTACCATTCGTTGACAATTAACAAACACCTCTCAAAAATAGATACTCCTCCATGGTATGTGATTGATGGAAGGCACCCGAGGATTCGGTTAGCCATGGCTTGTGTTAGCAAGGTTGGGAGGAGTATCAAATATTTTATGCAATCTCTATATGCTTTCAAAAACCTAAAAGCTCTAGCACATGATTTAATCCCTGCTTCCCTCTGCGAAGGGCCTTTCTTTTACTTTTATGTTGAGTCAGTTTTCCTATTCTTTCTGTCTTCCACAAGCAAACACTAGTGTCAACTTTGTTACAACATGCGTTATATGCAATGTATTGGACTTGTTATACTACTTTGTGTTGACAATATCCATGAGATAAATATGTTGAAAGTTGAAGCAAATGCTGAAACTAAATTCTTCCTTTGTGTTGATTAAATACCTTTTATTAGAAACTATTGCTTTATGAGTTAACACTTATGCAAAACTGTTTGATGCTTGTCTCGAAAGTACTATTCATGAAAACGTTTAGCTTGTGTGATTCATTGTTTACTCATTATCTATTTGGTAGCAAATTATAGACCATTGACTTGGATCACTTCATTCATTTACATGTGCCTTGCAATATTATATGATCAAGATTATGATAGTAGCATGTCACCTCAAAAATTATTTTTTTTTATCGTTTACCTACTCGAGGACGAGTAGGAACTAAGCTTGGGGATGCTGATACGTCTCAAACGTATCTATAATTTTTGATGTTCCATGCTTGTTTTATACCAATTGCTACATGTTTTGCATCTACTTTATATCACTTTTATACATTTTTTGGGACTAACCTATTAACAAGATGCCGAAGTGCCAGTTCCTGTTTTCTGCTGTTTTTGTATTCCAGAAAAGCTAGTCTGGAAATATTCTCGGAATTGGACGAAACTACACGGGGGTGCCTATTTTTCCAGAACACGCCTGACGGAGCGAAGGAGCAGCAGAGGAGGGCCACCAGGAGGCCACACGCACCTAGGGCGCGGGCCCCCCTCTGCCGCGCCCTAGGGTGGTGTGGGCCCCTCGGGGGTCCGCAGCCGCCGCCCTTTCGCCTACTTATTCCCCCCGACGCGAAAACCCTAAGTACCTGAGCAAATATCCACGAAAAGATCCAGAGACGCCGCCGTCGTCAACCCTAGCTCGGGAGGGTTCAGAACCTCTTCCCGGCACCCTGCCGGAGAGGGGAATCGTCACCGGAGGCTTCTACATCGCCATGCCTGCCTCCGGAGTGATGCGTGAGTAGTTCATCCTTGGACTACGGTCCATAGCAGTAGCTAGATGGTTGTCTCTCCACTTTGTGCCATCATGTTTAGATCTTTTTTGATGTTCTATGCTTGTTTTATACCAATTGCTACATGTTTTGCATCTACTTTATATCACTTTTATACATTTTTTGGACTAACCTATTAACAAGATGCCGAAGTGCCAGTTCCTGTTTTCTGCTGTTTTTGTATTCCAAAAAGCTAGTATGGAAATATTCTCGGAATTGGACGAAACTATACGGGGGTGCCTATTTTTCCAGAACTCGCCTGACGGAGCGAAAGAGCAGCAGAGGAGGGCCACCAGGAGGCCACATGCACCTAGGGCGCGGGCCCCCTTCTGCCGCGCCCTAGGGTGGTGTGGGCCCCTCGGGGGTCCGCAGCCGCCGCCCTTTCGCCTACTTATTCCCCCCGACGCGGAAACCCTAAGTACTGAGCAAAAATCCATGAAAAGATCCAGATACGCCGCTGTCGTCAACCCTAGCTCGGGAGGGTTCAGAACCTCTTCCCGGCACCCTGCCGGAGAGGGGAATCGTCACCGGAGGCTTCTACATCGCCATGCCTGCCTCCGAGTGATGCGTGAGTAGTTCACCTTGGACTACGGGTCCATAGCAGTAGCTAGATGATTGTCTCTCCACTTTGTGCCATCATGTTTAGATCTTGTGAGCTGCCCTACATGATCAAGATCATATTATTGTAATGCTACATGTTGTGTTTGCTGGGATCCGATGAATATTGAATATTATGTCAAGTTGATTATCAATCTATCTTATATGTTATTTTAGATCTTGCATGCTTTCCGTTACTCGTAGATGCTTTGGCCAAGTAGATGCTTGTAACTCCAAGAGAGGTATTTATGCTAGATAGTGGGTTCATGTCCCCATTTAACCTGGACAGTGACAGAAAGTTCTAAGGTTGTGGATGTGCTGTTGCCACTAGGGATAACCTAACGATGCATGTCCACGGGCATGTGTGTTTGTTTCATTACGCACTTTACTTAATGCAATATCCGTTGCTTGCAACTTAATACCAACGGGGGACTCGGATGACAACCCGGCGGTGGATTATTAGTCATAGATGCTGTTAGATAACGGTCTATGTATTATGTCGTAATGCCCAATTAAATATCATAGTAGTCAACATGTCATGTATATGCATTGTCATGCGCTCACTATTCGTCAATTGCCCAGCTGTATTTGTTCACCAACATGTTTAGTTATCTTTTATGGAGAGACACCACTAGTGAACTGTGGACCCCGGTCCATTCTTTTAAACTGATTAAACAACCACAAACTGCAAACTGTTCCTTTTTCATTCTCTGCAATTTAATTACTCATTTTCCACACCATACGTTTAATCCTTTGTTTCAGCAAGCCAGTGAGATTGACAAACCTCACTGTTTCGTTGGGGCAAAGTAGTTTGATTGTGTTGAGTGCAGATTCCATGTCAACAGTCCAGACTCCCTTCGACAGCTATTTTTTCTGCACCGTTGACAACCTTCTGAGAGTTGCCTGCTCCTACTGGTTCGATAACCTTGGTTTCTTTCTGAGGGAAACTTGCTGCTGACTACATCATACCTTCCTCTTGGGGTCTCCCAACGAACGTGTGTTTCACGTCATCATGGGTCTAGCAGACAATTAATATTTGGCAAGATCATGGGTTCCTAGTAGCCCATCACGAATTATCCTTACTCCTTGAGGTCAACGAATTCTTCGAACTGTGGATGAACTCATTGATGCGAAATATCAAACGTGGAAGGAACGTTGATTCGGGAGACATTTCAATCTGATTGATGTTGATAGGACATTGAACGAAAATATGACAGAGGGCTTCATTGCTTGGCATCTCTCCAAATCATACAACTTCACTGCTCGGTCCGCCTATTATGCACAATGGTGGCATACATTTGGGCAAAGGGTGAATCATGCTGATGGCCAAGGAAATGGAGTGTAATCCTGTTGGGAAATTCTCTACAATTTAAAGGTGCCGACAAAAGTGAAAATATTCACATGGAAAGCGCTACATGGCACTATCACTGGACTTGCTATTCTTGCTGGTAGGCATATCAAAACTACAGTTCAATGCTCGATTTGTAAGCAGGACCGGAGGATATAAAGCACTTGATGTTCACTTGTTTACGTGCTCGTCAAGTGTGGAAGTTCTTGCCTATGGAAAAATCAAGATCTGTTGTGTTGAGGAAATTATGAGAACTAAAAGTCCAATGGTTCCGATGCTAGGATCTATTGGTTTTAGAGCATCTCTAGCAGACCCCTCAAAACGCGCGGAACCTCAAAATAATCGCCAGATAAGGTTTCGGAACCTAAAAAAACGTAAAGAACAGAAACCTTAAAACGCGCCGACCCGTAAACCATTTTGAGGGGGCCCGTGAATTCGGCCTTGGAACCGAAGTGAAAGTTAGGTTTTCATCCCCGACCCATAGACGGAACCTTATCCTCCACTATCGTTGGCGCGAGGGAAGATTCAGCCCGCGAACCACCGCGCTACCGCCGCCGCTTTCTCTTCCCCCACTCCGGCCATCGCGCGCCCTGCCCCATCGTTGCCATTTTTAAATTTTGGAATTTCAGAAAGATCAAAAACTTTTTGAAAACTATATATATTTTGATTTGAAAATTTAAAATCATGCTGTATTCATCATCTTCTTGTCTTGTTTGCATTTGAAACTTCAAAAGTTGGAATTTTATTTCCACTTGAAAACATATTTGATAAAATGTCATATAAGGGCATATTATGCTCTATATAATATTTTTGATTTCTATGATTTTATTTGTTCTATTTAAAAATTGGTTTTGATTTGATTATATTTATTTAAAAACTAAGTTTATAGTTAATTTTCAAATAATTACTTTGTGTATTTTTATTTGATTTTAATAAGCCACAAATGATTTTATATAAAACCCTATTTTTAAATTGACATAAAGTGTCAATTAAAGCAATTAATGCAATTTTTTAAATTTCAAATTTTGAAATGTGTAGAAAAGTGTTCTTGAATGTTTTAAAAGAAAGATATTGTTTTTACAAATTTTAGAAACTGGTTTGAGTTGATTTGGACACTTAAAACAAAAGTATATGAAAGAAATAAGAAAAACAGGAAAAGAAGAAAAATGATGACGTCAGCAGGCCAGAAACTGCTCCCATTGCCGTTTTATTTCCCAACTTGATTGCCGCGTTTTAGTGCCCCAAATTTCGCACCGTTTCTTCCAATAAGAATCCCACGGCCGCCTCTCCAGTTCCCTCTCATTCGAAAACGAATCGTGCGCCTAGGCTGGTGTATTTGCTCGCCGGAGTTCTGCTCGACCGCCGCCGTTTCTCTCCGATTCTGGCCAAGTAGGAAGCCCACGACCCCGGGACCCTGCCTATTCTCTTCCCCTTATCATTGCACACATCCTCATTGCCTCTTTCGATTTGTTTCGCAGCCGTAGAGATGAGGACTGATGACGTGAAACCACGTTCGTTGGGAGACCCCAAGAGTAAGGTATGATGTAGTCAGCAGCAAGTTTTCCCTCAGAAAGAAACCAAGGTTATCGAACCAGTAGGAGCAGCAACTCTTCAGAAGGTTGTCAACGGCGCTAGAGAAATAGCTGTCGAAGGGAGTCTGGACTGTTGACGTGGAATCTGCACTCAACACAATCAAACTACTTTGCCCCAACGAAACAGTGAGGTTGTCAATCTCACTGCTTGCTGAAAACAAAGGATTAAACGAATGGTGTGGAAAATTGAGTATTAAATTGCAGAGAATGAAAAAGGAACAGTTTGCAGTTTGTGGTTGTTTAATCAGTTTAAAAGAATGGACCGGGTCCACAGTTCACTAGTGGTGTCTCTCCATAAAAGTAACTAACATGTTGGGTGAAAAATTACAGCTGGGCAATTGACGAATAGTGAGGCATGACATGCATATACATGACATGTTGACTACTATGATATTTAATTGGGCATTACGACATAATACATAGCCGTTATCCAACAGCATCTATGACTAATAATCCACCGCCGGGTTGTCATCCGAGTCCCCCGTTGGTATTAAGTTGCAAGCAACGGATAATTGTAAGTAAAGTGCGTAATGTAAACAAACATATGCCCGTGGACATAGCATCGTTAGGTTATCCCTAGTGCAACAGCACATCCACAACCTTAGAACTTTCTGTCACTGTCCCAGGTTAAACGGGGACATGAAACCCACTATCTAGCATAAATACTCCTCTCTTGGTGTTACAGCATCTACTTGGCCAAAGCATCTACGAGTACGGAAAGCATGCAAGATCTAAAATAACATATAAGATAGATTGATAATCAACTTGACATAATATTCAATATTCATCGGATCCCAGCAAACACAACATGTAGCATTACAATAATATGATCTTGATCATGTAGGGCAGCTCACAAGATCTAAACATGATGGCACAAAGTGGAGAGACAACCATCTAGCTACTGCTATGGACCCGTAGTCCAAGGATGAACTACTCACGCATCACTCCGGAGGCAGGCATGGCGATGTAGAAGCCTCCGGTGACGTCCCCTCTCCGGCAGGGTGCCGGGAAGAGGTTCTGAACCTCCCGAGCTAGGGTTGACGCGCGGGTATCTGGATCTTTTCATGGATTTTTGCTCAGGTACTTAGGGTTTTCGCGTCGGGGGAATAAGTAGGCGAAAGCGGCGGCGGCTGCGGACCCCCGAGGGGCCCACACCACCCTAGGGGTGCGGCAGAAGGGGGGGCCCGCGCCCTTGGTGCATGTGGCCTCCTGGTGGCCCTCCTCTGCTGCTCTTTCGCTCCGTCAGGCGAGTTCTGGAAAAATTAGGCACCCCCGTATAGTTTCGTCCAATTCCGAGAATATTCCATACTAGCTTTTCTGGAATACAAAAACAGCAGAAAACAGGAATGGCACTTCGGCATCTTGTTAATAGGTTTAGTCCCAAAAAAATGTATAAAAGTGATATAAAGTAGATGCAAAACATGTAGCAATTGTATAAAACAATCATGGAACATCAAAATTATAGATACGTTTGAGACGTATCAGCATCCCCAAGCTTAGTTCCTACTTGTCCTCGAAGTAGGTAAACGATAAAACAATAATTTTTGAGGTTGACATGCTACTATCATAATCTTGATCATATAATATTGCAAGGCACATGTAAATGAATGAAGTGATCCAAGTCAATGGTCTATAATTTGCTACCAAATAGATAATGAGTAAACAATGAATCACAAGCTAAACGTTTTTCTGATAGTACTTTCGAGACAAGCATCAACCGTTTGCATAAGTGTTAACTCATAAGCAATAGTTTAATAAAAGGTATTTAATCAACACAAAGGAAGAATTTAGTTTCAGCATTTGCTTCAACTTTTCAACATTTTATCACATGGATATTGTTAACATAAAGTAGTATACAAGTCCAATACATTGCTATAACGCATGTTGCAACAAAGTTGACACTAGTGTTTGCTTGGGGAAGTCAGAAAGAATAGGAAAACTGACTCACATAAAAGTAAAGAAAGGCCCTTCGCAGAGGGAAGCAGGGATTAAAATTATGTGCTAGAGCTTTTAGGTTTTTGAAAGAATATAGTGTCGGGGGGCTGCCCCCGGGTAGGGCAAAGAGGTGGTGTTGGGAGATATAAAGTGGAAAGGAAAGTCAATCCGGGTCACTCAAGCCGGATCACTTGGATCGGATCGGTTGAGAAAGTCGGTTAGTACTTAATCTTGTTTAAGTATAGGAGACGCCAAAGGGAACAGGCAAAGTCTAGCCGGATCAGAAGAAGAGATCCGCTCAACTAGCCGGGTTGCCTGGAAGAGATCCGGCTCAACTAGCCGGGTTGCCTGGAAGATCCGCTTACCAGCAATGTCGGATAATGCACAAGGGCCGAGTAATGTCAGTAAGTTCACGGTCCTGCAGGCCTCCTGCCCGAGGCTCAGAAGACAGCCAGTCGAGACACGGGATTCCTGGGAGCGCAGCCCTAGGAGCTGACTCGGCCAATTCGGGAAAGGGGCTATGACCTAGACCCGGTGGGCTACACCTGCCATTGCCCGAAGTGGCAAGATAGGCCTGCTAGGCCTGACAGTCCAGCCGTTGGACTGACAGGGGGCAGAGGCTTGTCCTCTTCCTCTTGGAAGTGCCATTATCTCATGAGCCAGGGGCAAAGAAGTAACTCGGCAAGCCTTTATATACAGCACCACCACCTCCTGTGTGGAGACGAACCCTAGAGCTCATTTTCCCCCCTTGGTAGCTTCTTCTTCATCGTGAGCTCTCACCATTGTTGCTTCATACAGCTCGAGGAGCACTTTGTACTTGTCACCATTGAGATATAAAGAGACTAGGCTAGTGCTGCAGTAGGGGTGTTACCTCCACAAGAGGGCCCCGAAGCAGGGTACATCGTGGTGTGCTTTGTGTTTTGGTTTCTTGGTTTCTTGTTCATGTTCTTGCGGTTTCTTGCGTGTTCTTGCTTGTGCACTTCTTGAGTGCATAAACCCTCCCCGGTTCCCCCAACGCACTTTCGGCCCCATCTTAGCCATACCTATGGCATCTGCCGTGATCCCACCACGACAGTTGGCGCCCACCGTGGGGCAGATTGAGGCGTTGGAGGGAGTTTACATCCGGACGGGCTCAGGCGAGCGTGTTCTTTCTGGGCTTATCGCCAAGATCGGCGAGTTCACCTTCGTCAGCGACAATGCAGGGTGTTTCGCCGGCAAGCCCTTCCCCGAGCATGGCTTCCTGATGATGCTTGGTAGCTTCGTCACCTATGTTGCTGTCGAGGCTGTTCGCGAGTACCCGGCGCAGGTGCTCGTGGCCGAGGACCCTCCTTCTTTCCGCGCAGCTCTCGGACGGCGTAGTAGCGCTCGCCCCGGGAGTAGCGTGGAAGTGATGATGACCGGACAAGTGCTGGAGCAGGCAAAGGAGATGCCGGCAATAGCATGCCCGAGGAGCTGATCACGCCAACCGATCCGGTTGACAAGCCGACTCGGACGGCAAAGTTCCCAAAGGAGAAACCAGATCCGGTTGGTCCACTTGGCATGTCAAGTAGGGAGGCTCCCTTAGAGGATGTCCTGGAAAAGTTAGCTCGGCCAGTGGCACCTGGGGCAAACGTAGAGCTTACTATAGCTCAGTTAGAGGCAGAGCGCCTGAGGTTGCAAAGAGAAGCCCGGTTAGTGGTGGAGTCTAGGCAAGCATTTGATAGAGACATGAGAGAATATAATGCTGCCAATGGTATACCGATGGTTTCACTCCGGTAGCGCCTCACCCGCGCAAGAGCAGATTTGCGCAACAGGGGTAAGGACCTCAATGATGAGTTAGCTAGAGCCGCAAGTCGAGCTCGAGTAAGGCTACTAGTCATAGATCGGGTACAGGCAAGCCGGTGTATAGCTCCCCGGCCAAGAATCTTAGGGCTGCAGCGGCAGCGCGAGCCGAGTTGACCACATTAACCGGGGATGCTTGGCGCAAGCAGGCAGAAAGGTCAATGAGCTGGTTGATGTGTGTAACCGGCAGAATGAGGCTTACCGGAAGCTAATCCGGACGCTGGTGGTTCTCGGTAGTAGTGTCGGCTAAGGCGGTTAGCCAGAGATCCAAGGGGCAAGCGTCATCCCCGCATGTCGGAGCTGACCGGGCCCAAAGCGTGAATTCGGGCAAGAGCAAACAGCTGCAGGCCTATGATGCTGAGTATGCCGGCAAGCAGCAGCTAGCTGCTCAAGGAAGAGGTGGCCAGAGCAGAAACAATGGCGGTCAAGGCAATCCGGGAGCCGGAAGGGGTAATTCGGCTGGCCGAGGTCAACCACCTCGTCCTCCTGGGCAGAATCAACCCCGGCAGGAGCAGCAAGTAATGGTGCAAGCGCAGCAGCAAGGTGGTGGCCAGGCGGGCTACCGCTATGATGATGGTAATTCGGCTATGGCGCGAGCCGGATACCAAACGTATGATAATGCACTTGCATCCAGGCTGGGACCTCGGACATTGGCTCCGGATGATCAGCGTCTCAGGTTGGATAGGATTTACCAGTCCGAGAGGCTGGAAGAGCAAGGCCCACCAGGTCCTCCATGCTTTGGGCCTAGGATCATGAACGAGCCGAATGTGCCGTTGTTTCAGCTTGGCCGAATCACAAAGCCGTATAACGGCAGCACTAAGCCGCAGGATTGGCTGATAGACTATGTATCCTCGGTGCACATTGCGGGGGCAATCGCCGATGGGCGGTCCGGTATCTCCCGCATATGTTGGAAGGGCCAGCCCGGATTTGGCTGAATAACTTACCAGAGGGTAGTATCAACTCTTGGATGGATTTGGAGCAGGCGTTTTACAGCAACTTCTCCAGCACTTACAAGAGGCCAAACCGACCTCAGCTCTTGTCTGCGTGCAGGCAGGAAGAGCGGGAGACAGACCGAGAATTTTTGACTCGGTGGAGCAACATTCGCAATTCTTGTGAAGGTGTCGTGGAGGAGCAGGCCATTTCTTGGTTTGCGCAGGGTTGCCGACATGGCACCCCGCTTTGGCAGAAGCTCCAGAGGGATATGCCAAAGACCCTGGCGGAAATGATCCGGATAGCAGATACATATGCTCTTGGCGATCCGACGCAGCCAGCGTTGGATGTGGTGGGAACAAGCAGGAGGCAACCGGTCAAACCGAACTGGACCATTGAGGCCCAGTGACCGACATGAGTTCGGTTATAAGGAGAGATCCGGATTACAGATACGGTTCAGATCAGGTTGCTGCAGTAAATATGGATCATCCTGATAGCCAGAGACCAAAAAATGAGGGTCCAGCTTGGAGGCCGAATCAAGGTGCCTGGGCAAAGAAAGTGTGGGATGGACCGAGTCCACCTCTAACTTTTGAGGCAATGATAGATGGGCCTTGCCGTTATCACACAACAGACCCACGCAAGCCGGCCAATCATTCAACTCGGAATTGTAGCTGGCATCATCGCATCCAGGCGGAAGGTCAGAGAGGGCCACCTCAGAGAGGTGCTCCTAGACCGAATTTCAGGCCAAATACGCCTTTATCCGGAGCCAATGCAACCCGGTGAACGAAGGAGCTCCAAGGCCGGCAGCCACAAAGCCGGTTAACCTGGTAAATATGGGAGGCAACAACAACAATGCTGGTCCGAGTCGGCAAGGTGGATACCCCGGAAATGATTACAAGGCTCATCAAAGTTATGTGGTTTTTGTGACCGAGCCAACTGACAAGAAAAGTCAGCTGCGAAGGGCGAAGGAGGTGAATGCAGTCACACCAGCAGTCCCAAAATACCTGAACTGGTCCGAGCAGGAGATCACTTGGAGCAGGGCTGATAATCCCAGGGTTATGCCAAGCCCAGGAAACTACGCACTGGTGGTGGATCCGACTTTGGTTGGACCAAAGATTAATGTGAAATTCACTCGAGTCTTGGTTGACAATGGCAGTGCTATAAACATCATGTATCGGGACACAATGGTCAAGTTGGGTTATTCGCCGAATCAGTTGCAGCAGAGCAGTTGCACCTTCCATGGTATAGTACCCGGGTGTCTTGTTCCCCAATGGGTAAGATCTGGGTAGATGTTGTTTGGTACCAAGGACAATCACAGACTTGAGAGTCTCGAATTCGAGGTGGTAGACTTGGAGAGCCCATACCATGCTCTGCTCGGCAGGCCGGCATTAGCCAAGTTCATGATATCCACTCATGTGCCTACCTCAAGATGAAGATGCCTGGCCCGAATGGTATCATCACCGTTGCGGGAGATTACAAGAAGGCCATACAGTGTGCCACGGTCGGTTCCACCTTAGCCGAGTCGTTGGTGATCCAAGCTGAGAAGAGCAAGATGCATGAAGTAGTGGCGATGGCGAAGTCAGCTCAGCTCGGCGTGCTGGCATGACCAATCCGGATGCAGGTGCAACATTTGAGGTGCCCAAGGAGACAAAGAAGATCCCCATTGACCCGGAGAATCCGGAGCGCATGGCCATCATTGGTGGGTTGGGAGAAATAGGAAAGCGCGCTCTGTCACTTCCTCCGTGAGAATCGGGATATCTTTGCATGGTCGGCTAAGGACCTGCCTGGTGTTCCGAGGGAGTTGGCAGAGCACTCTTTATTTGTCAGGCCGGATGTGAAGCCGGTGAGGCAACCGACTCGGCGTCTTTCAGACGATCGAAGAAAAGTGGTGCTTGATGAGCTGGCTAAGCTACTTGCAGCCGGATTCATTATGGAGGTGTTGCATCCAGACTGGATATCCAATCCGGTTCTGGTAGAGAAGAAGAAGGACGAACCAGCGGTGGTCAAGGTGTGGCGTATGTGCATCGACTTCACCAACCTGAACAAGGCGTGCCCGAAGGATCCTTTCCTTTACCTCGGATTGATCAAGTGATCGATTCTACTGCTGGGTGTGAGTTGTTGTCTTTTATTGATGCGTACTCTGGTTTTCACCAGATACCACTGAACCCCAAAGATCAAATAAAGACTGCTTTTATTACCCCGTATGGGGCGTATTGCTATCGTGTCATGTGTTTCGGTTTGAGAAATGCCGGTGCAACTTATCAGAGATGTATGCAGAAATGCTTACACTCAAATGGGCAAAAATGTGCAAGTGTATGTCGATGATATCGTCATCAAAACTAAAGAAAAACGCACTCTCCTCGAGGATCTCGAGGAAACATTTGTGAACTTGAGAAAGTATCGGTTAAAATTGAATCCGGATAAATGCACCTTTGGTGTCCCGGCTGGAAAGTTGCTCGGTTTCCTTGTATCGAGCCGAGGTATTGAGTGAATCCGGCTAAGATCCGAGCCATAGAAAACATGAAATTGCCTAAATGTCTAAAAGATGTACAAAAGTTCACCGGGTGTTAGCCTCGAGTCGGTTTGTGAGTCGGCTAGGAGAAAAAGCCTTGCCCTTGTATCAATTGATGAAAAAGAGCACCGGGTTCACATGGACCCCGCAGGCAGATTCGGCTTTCAATGAATTAAAAAAGATGTTGTCCACTGCACCAATTTGGCATCACCTTTGCCGAATGAGCCAATGCTACTTTACATTGCGGCCACTAACCGGGTCGTAAGTGTGGTGATAGTGGTAGAGCGAGAAGAGGAGGGTAAATCCGTGCAGAGACCGGTGTACTATTTAAGCGAGGTGATCTCAACCTCAAAGCAAATTATCCTCACTACCAGAAGATGACATATGGTGTATACCTGGCGGCCAAGAAGTTGAAACATTACTTCCAGGAGCACCCGATCACCGTAGTATGCGAAGCTCCAATCTCGGAGATCATTGGGTGCAAAGATGCGACTGGCCGAGTTGCCAAATGGGCAATAGAAGTGTCTCCTTACACCCCGCATTATGAGAGAAGAGATGCTATCAAGTCTCAGGCTTTACCGGATTTCCTTTGTGACTGGGCCGAGATGCAGTATGAGCCACCCAAGCCGGATTACAATTACTGGAAGTTGCACTTTGATGGCTCCAAAACCAAAATCGGACTGGGTGCTGGGATAGTACTCACATCACCGAAGCAAGATCAGTTGCGATATGTGTTGCAGATTCATTTCTCAGCATCAAACAATGTGGCCGAATATGAGGCACTGATCCATGGGCTTAATGTGGCTAAGGACATCGGCATCCGCCGATAGAATGTTTTGGTGATTCAGATTTAGTGGTGCAGCAGTCTTCTGGAAATTGGGATGCCCTTGATGCCAATATGGCACTATATCGATTTCATGTCCAGAAAATTTCAGGATTTTTTGAAGGCTGCGAGTACAAGCACATACCTCGGCTGAGAACGAAGCTGCTGATATCTGTCAAAACTCGGGTCGTCTAGGGATGCAATCCCACCCGGGATATCCTTGAATCACCTAAGGATCCCTTCAATCAAACCTTCACCTGATTCCGAGTCAATTTTTATCCCAAAGCAAGAATCTGAAGCTGTTCCTATGAATGTTGATGTCGGGTACATTTGGGAAGACCGGGGACTGCGCACCGAGACTCGGGAATGCTACCAAATCTTAGGGAAGAGGGGAAGAGAGGAAGATGGTGCTAACCGAATCTTAGGGAATGGACAGAGACTGATAGAAGAATAATGGCGGCCGAACCAGTGGAAATAGATGAGCACTTATTCCCTTTGCATCCAGTACCGGAATGGGCTGAAGAAATCATGAAGTTCATGTCGGAGGGGAGTTTGCCAAATGATGAAACCGAAGCTAGGCGAGTGCAGAGGAGGTCCAAGGGTTACACCATCATAAACAAGGAGTTATACAAAAGGAGTGCAACCGAGGTGCTACACGTTGCGTGGAGCCAGCCGAGGGCAAGGAGATGCTCCTGGAGATACATCAAGGAGAATGTGGGCATCATTGCAGTACAAGAGCCCTGGTGGCTAAAGTATTCCGGCATGGGTTTTACTGGCCCACTGCTCATGCAGATGCAGAGGACATAGTCCGAAAATGTGAAGGATGCCAAAGGTTTGCCAAGCAGACACACCTACCCGCATCGGCGCTCAAAACAATTCCTATCACTTGGCCGTTTGCTGTGTGGTGTTTGGATATGGTGGGAGAATTCAAGCCGGCTAGGGTAACATGACACATATGCTGGTGATGGTGGATAAGTTCACCAAGTGGATAGAGGTGAAACCGATCCGGAAAGTGGATGGTCATTCGGCTGTAACTTTCCTGAAAGAAATCATTTTGAGATACGGTTACCCCCATAGCATCATCTCGGATAATGGCACGAACTTTGCTGTGGGAGAGTTTGCCCGATTCTGCATGAATAAGGGGATCCGGTTAGACATAGCCTCAGTGGCACACCCAGAGTCCAATGGACAGGTGGAAAGATCAAATGCTTTGGTATTAGCTGGGATAAAAGCCGGTTAATAGAACCTTGGTAAAGACTCCGGGGTGCTGGATAGATGAGATACCATCAGTACTATGGGGTCTAAGGACCACGCCGAATCGGTCAACTGGCTATACGCCATTTTTTCTGGTATATGGGGCAGAAGCAGTGCTACCCACTGACATAGAATATGATGCACCAAGGGTGACAATGTATACGAAACCGAGGCAAAAGAGGCCCGGGAAGATGCAGTGGATCTGCTAGAGGAAGCAAGGAATTGGCCCTATCTCGGACAGCAGTATATCAGCAGGGTCTCCGACGTTATCATAGTCGGAAGATCAGCCCTCGAGTGTTTCATGAGGAGATCTAGTACTAAGGCTGGTGCAGCGCAGCAAAGGCCGACATAAGTTATCACCTCCATGGGAGGGACCATTCATTGTGAGCAAGGCTATGCACAATGACTCGTACTACCTTGTAGACGCACAGGAACCAAGGAAGGATGGCCTGGACAGACCCGGAGAAGAAACCAAGCGACCCTGGAATGTAGCTCTGCTTCGACCCTTTTACTCTTAAGGGCGCAATGTATGTATCTCAGTTTATCATAAATGAAATTTCGGCAATCCGAGTCTGGACTCGGGGACTGCCTCGTCCTTATGCATGTGTTTTTTATTACTGTTTTGTCCATACCGTTCATGTGTCGGATTGTTTTGAACCTCGTCCCAAAATTCAAGTAATGTATGTGTTGTTGATCTCGTGACTCGACTGACAAACACCAAAATGGTAGTCAAGAGCAGAGGTGGGAATATGGGAAACATGAAAATGGACTCGGGGACTCGGTCCAAAACCGATTCGGCACATGTCGTTTACTAACCCCTGTTATTTCTTTTTTGTTTATGTTAGATGATTCTAAACCACAACTCGCATGTTTCAAGTATTGTATGCTATGATTCCTATCTTGTGACTCGACTGTCAAACACCTAAAAGGTAGACAAGAGCAAGATTCGGCAAAAATAGTAAACAAGAAAACAGACTCGGGGACTCGGTTTAAGATGATCCAACATAAACCTAGTCCGGATCACATTAAGCAAAATAAAAGTAGTCTCGAAGAACTTAAATTGTATATTACATCTGCTCCCGGCATACCGGGGATTTAATGTTTTTCATTAAGATAATTCAGGAAGGAGCCTAGGTTGCAGGAGACTCGGTTGCAGGGATGGACTCGGATGATGGAGGAACCTCGGTTGAAAGAGGACCCTCACTTGCAGGAATGACCTTGGACGGAGAGCTTGAAGGCTGGCAGATTCGGAAACATCCGGTCAGCTGAAGAAGTGGCGGTCTTGACTAAAGCTTGCTCTGTGGTCTTAGCCGAATCAGTGGCTGGCGTCTTGGAAGTTGGATTAAGCTTGTTCGGCAGTTTCAGCCGAGTCAGTGGCTGGCATCTTGGAGGTCTTGGCCGAGTCACAAGCTGCAGGTTGTTCGGCGAGTTAGCCGAATCACCAGATTCGCCCTCAGACTCGGCGTATTCGTCAAGGGAGGCATCATCCGATTCCTCTTCTTCAGATTCTTCCCCATCCGAGTAGACCGGAGCCTTCAGATCAAGATGCTTGGTGTTTGCAAATTCGGCCATAAAGTTGGCAGCTTCCTCGCGGATCTTGATCCGGTGGATCTGAAGCCCATGAAGAACCCTCGCGAAGGGAGCGCACTTTGGCAAGATCAATCAGCTCATACCAAGACATG
This sequence comes from Poa pratensis, assembly GCA_947311845.1. Lineage (NCBI taxonomy): Eukaryota > Viridiplantae > Streptophyta > Magnoliopsida > Poales > Poaceae > Poa > Poa pratensis. The sequence continues at coordinate 41,710,360 of CAMZMU010000089.1, read as the reverse complement.
ATAATAGCAAACCTGCGTCAGCACCAGCGCGGGCGGACGAAGATCTCCACTGCTTTAACCGGGTCTCTGCCTGATCCAGGTCTTTGATTAGCTCGTCCGCAGACCGGACTTGCCGAGCTTCAGGAAACAAGACTCGGTGAGCTTTGAGCTTGCATTGAACAGATCAATGTGGGACTCCTTCAAAGGAGCAATCCGAGCTTTAAGTGCAGTAACGTGAGCAACGGCTAACTTAGCTCTCTCAGCTCGGGCATCCCTCACAGCTTTGGCGGCTTGAAGCCGGATGCTGGTAAACTCTCCTACATTCAGATAAGCTAACACCGAGTTAAACGAGGAAACACGAAATGATGTGTCGGATAAGAGCAGAGGAGGAAGAGGAGATTCGGCAAACTTACGATCCATGTCTTCATTGAGGCTAGCAAGATCAGCAAGCCATTTCGCGCTGATCGCCTTGTGAGCAGCCAGATCATCTTTCGCCGCTTTAGCTTCGGCTTCAGCATCTGCAACGTGCGTTTGGATTTTCTTGTCCAATTCGGCCCGCTTCTCAAGCCCGGCTTTGAAAGTATCTCGCTCCTTCTGGATCGAGTCTTTCTCCCTCTGCAGCGTGTCCCGGTCTTTCTTGACCTTCTCCTTCACTTTTTCAACCCGGTCAAGCTCCCGCAGGAGCGGGTCACTTCTGACTTTTCCTCCGATAAAGCGCGCTTGTGCTCCTGATCTTTCTTTTTCATCTCCGCACCTTGCGCATCGAAGGAAGCTTGGAGGGCCTGGTGCTGCAGGACTAGCTGCTTAAAGATCCGGCTGCGAGCAGTCGTGGTTTCCTGAAAGAAAAAGGGTTAATGGCGAAAACGAATCTCGGGACTGGAGGCCCGAGATTAATAAAAAGAAAGTTGACCGAATCAATTGGAAGAGAGACTCGGGGACTGGGAGTCCCACAAATTTATGATCAAGTTTTAGAGATTCAAGCCGAATGACTTTCTTACTCGGAGGAGTATCAGTCGTTCGACCCGAATCTCGGGGACTGGGGATAGTGTAGATTGATCATAATAAAAGCAGGATTCGGCAAGTTACCTCGAAGACCCGGTTAGCTTCAGTGACGAGGCCTGCACAGAGTGTAGAGATTGAAACATCCGGCTAGGACCAGCCGGATGCGGCGACGCTGAAGTGGTTGAGCCTTCGGCAAGGTCCGCAGCATTCCAAGCTTTAACAAATTGCTGCGGAGCCGAGGTTGTCCCGCTCGGAGTGCGGAGATTCGGCAGAACCTGGCCACTAAGCGGGCGCGAGTGATCGCCTCAGAGAGTGATCATGCACCCGAGTTGCTGATGGAGCGGCGGAAACGGCTTGCTAGCAACCATTGCTTATCCGAGGTGGTTGGAGTTGTGCCAAAGGAGACCTGAGTCGGCTTAGGTAGAGGCGATGCGCCCGGGGTCTTGGCTGGATCTGGCTGTTCGGTTGGTTCTGACCGCTTGCTGTGGTGGTTTAGATACTTCCTGTTGCTGCTTCTGCTTCTCTCGAGGTTGCTGCTGCTGCTTTCTTCTTTTCTGCTGCTCTTGATTCAGAGCCTTGGCGGTAGGGCGAGGATCCGGCTTAGTCAAAGACTTAGCCGAAGTCTTAGCTTTTTCCTTCTCCAACTCCTTCAGAGGACGTGGCCAAGTTGAATCTGGGTAGGACCCGAGATTTCCTCATTCTCCAAGTCAATAACCGACTGGAACGAGAGTGGCGGAGGAGTCTTGGCGGTTGTGGCACGCGCGGGAGAGGGACAGCCTTTTCAGGAGATTGGCTCTCGTGGCCGTATCCAGTGGAGGAATGGGAGAAAGAATGGATGAATGAGTTTGCTCGGTGACGAGGACGTCACTGCATAGAGCAAAGTAAACAGTTAATTCGGATAGAGGTGACTCGATTAATAAAGGAAGAAAGCAAATGAAATTGGCATTACCCCTTGGTAGTAGGCATGGCCTTGAGCCGATTCGGTTTGGAGCAGTTTTCTTTTTCTCTTGGCTGGAGGGGCATCTGATCCGGACGCATCAGGGCGTTTCCGAGATGTCCCTTGAGCATCCGGTTTGGCTGGAACACAAGGTTGTGACCATGAAATCGGAATGGCATCAATAGGATCTAGGATCCAGCAATCATCATCTTCATCCTCGGAAAGTTGTAAATAGTCGGTTGCTTACCCTTGCGAATGGGCTTGGCGCGCGGAATCGGCAAATAATCGTCCGTATCCGCATCCTCTTCGCCCTCGCGCAGCGGGCTGCGATCCGGTCCCCACACTTGGTGGAGAGATCTCCATCTTCGGTGATTTGGCGGTCGAACAGCTGCAGTAGAGTCAAGGCGAATCTGGATTAGTCCGATGTCATTTTGATGAAGTATGGATTGATTCGGAGAATGGTGAACTAACCTGTGGTGGAAGCGCATCTCGGTGGAACGGCTCCACGCCCCACCGCCACTTGTCCAACATCTCGGTGTAGGCAATGGCGTTTACCTGTCTCTTGACGGAAGCTCTGGTGAGGTCATGTTTGCTGATCCGGTAGGATCTAGCAGACCACCCATGTGGCAAATCTTGTGCTCGCGTTGTTGAAGAGGACTGACCCGGCGACAGACGAAGGTCCGGAGGAGATCGTCCGCGAGCAGGCCTTTCTCCAGAAAATCCTCCAAAGTTTGATGTATGATTTGAAGCTCCGCAAGAGTGTCAGCCGGATCATATGAAGTTCAGTTCGGCTGTGGGGGGCTCGATCCTGAACTCGGGCAAGTTGAGAGCATCATGGCCTTCAACGCTCTTCACGTAAAGAAAGGACCTTTGCCATTTCTTGCAAGTATCCAGGCCAGTGATCCGGGGAAAGATGGAGCCCGTCCTCGGGGTAATGCTGGACGAACCACAGGCGGTCATCACCTTCGGGTCACTACCCGGGATCGTATGTTTCGGAGGTGGAAGTACTTCGCCCAGGTTTCGACAGTCGGCCAGAGACCGAGATATCCCCATAAAGGAGGTAAAAGCCGACAGGGAGACAAAGGAGTTAGCCGGAAGGTGGTGAGGCTGCAGGCCGAAGAAATCTAGGAATCTCCGGAAGAAGTCACTCGCTGGGAGTCCGAATCCGCGCTCGAAGTGCGCTAGAAATACAACGCGCTCACCCGGTTGGGTGACCGGTTCGAGTTCTTTCCCCGGTTTTCGGCATATAACTTTAGGTGTTATACGCCGGGTGCTCAGCAGCCATTCCAGATCATCATTTGTAACGTCGGAACCCTCCCAACTGCCGGGGGGCAGCTTCGGCATATCCGAATCAGTCCTGCAAAAGGTCGGATATAGCCGAGTTAGGAGATGCGGAATCTCTAATCCAGAACGAATCGAATAAAGGTGTAACCGAATCAGCTGTTAAGGGATTCGGTAGAGGCTATCCCGGATAAAGTGGTCTAGTTACTGGAAAAAGTAATTCGGCTAGTAACTACAAACACCTTTTCGTGAGAAATCTAGGGTTACGCAAGATCTACCGCAGCAGTAAATAGAGAAGAAATCCCGAGTAAAAATATGGTGGAACTGTTCAAGCAGTGGCAAGCCAAACTGGGGCAATCTAGTGCAAAACCTAGAAGGAGATCTAGGGAATGCACTAAGGCGCGGCAATGGACTCGTTTGCTAGTGAATCTAGAAAAAGCAAGCGCAAGTTCATGGGGAAGATGAACTCGTCGAGGGAAGCATGGCTGGGGATGAAA
>CAMZMU010000089.1:41613855-41706651 GCA_947311845.1 Poa pratensis | reverse complement strand
CTGAGTGCGCGATGGAGACGCGGCCTTGGAGGTAGTGGCATCGATCTTCCTCTTCGGCGGCATGCTTGACGAAGAACTTGAGGTTGATGAAGAAGAAGGACGATCCAGCGCTTGCACCCCTACCTGGGCGCGCCAGATGTCGTGTCTCGGGTGACGGACCCGGGAGTAGATGGTACCCCTTTTTAGGTTCGGCACGGGGCGCGAAGGAGGCTGGGACGCCTTACCCGGGAGCAAGGTCGTCAGGTTCTTCATCGGTGGGCGAGGGCAAACAACCACAGAAAGCCACACGGAGTTACCCAGGGTTCAGCCGCCCGGAGGCTAAAACCCCTACTCCTGCATGTCTGGATTGAGAGGTTCATCATGGTGTAGTGTACAGGGTGTTCTGGAGTGAATCCGGCAGAGTTTCGGCCGGAGGTAGACGAAGACCAGATCCTGCCCTAGGAGATCACGTCTCTCTCTACCCTCCAAACCCTAGTCTAGTCTTGCCTGAGCTCTAACTTGGTTCCCCCCTCTCCGGTGCCATGGTGCACCTTTTATAGGCTAAGGGGAACCGACATGGGCACGCGAGGGGCGTGAAGGGTTTTGACAGGAAAACCCCTCGGCGGTCTTTGGAGGAGACGTTGCGTCCTCTCCTCCAAGCAGTCTCTGGAGGGCGGCGTGGTCGTCCGCCCTTGGAAAGGTGGGACGGACAAAGCCTGTCCGCCCCACCAACTACGCTCGTGGCAACGTCACCAGGGCGCGACCTTCATCTTGGCGCCCAAGTCTTCCACCAGCTTCCAGCGAGCTGGCAATCTTATCCACTCGGCGGTCAGGATGGAGGACCAGGGGCGCGCCTGACCTCCTGCCGGGCGCACGCCCGTGGGTATCCCGCCTTGTTCTCCGGGCGAGGGTGACCCCGGAAGGTCGCCTTGTCCTTAGCCCAGAGCCTTGTTGTCGAACTTGTCGGGTTTCCATGGGGCGATGGGCTTAACTCATCTGCTATTCTTGACTCCTTGCCTTGTCATCTTCTTGGTGGGCCCCAGTGGAGGACCCACTTTGGCAGCATTAGGGGAACCCCATGTTCCACTGCTGCGACAGGTTAAGACATCCTTTTATGAACGGAGAGAGTACATGGCAGAGTATTGTGGCGGGCTTGAGTACTTTCAAGCGAGGATATATTTGGAGAGGTGGGTTGATACGTCTCAAACGTATCTTAATTTTTGATGTTCCATGCTTGTTTTATACCAATCGCTACATGTTTTGCATCTACTTTATATCACTTTTATACATTTTTTGGGACTAACCTATTAACAAGATGCCGAAGTGCCAGTTCCTGTTTTCTGCTGTTTTTGTATTCTAGAAAAGCTAGTCTGGAAATATTCTCGGAATTGGACGAAACTACACGGGGGTGCCTATTTTTCCAGAACACGCCTGACGGCGCGAAGGAGCAGCAGAGGAGGGCCACAGGAGGCCCACGCACCTAGGGCGCGGGCCCCCCTTCTGTCGCGCCCTTAGGGGGTGTGGGCTCCTCGGGGGTCCGCAGCCGCCGCCCTTTCGCCTACTTATTCCCCCCGACGCGAAAACCCTAAGTACCTGAGCAAATATCCACGAAAAGATCCAGAGACGCCGCCGTCGTCAACCCTAGCTGGGAGGGTTCAGAACCTCTTCCCGCACCCTGCCGGAGAGGGGAATCGTCACCGGAGGCTTTTACATCGCCATGCCTGCCTCCGGAGTGATGCGTGAGTAGTTCATCCTTGGACTACGGGTCCATAGCAGTAGCTAGATGGTTGTCTCTCCACTTTGTGCCATCATGTTTAGATCTTGTGAGCTGCCCTACATGATCAAGATCATATTATTGTAATGCTACATGTTGTGTTTGCTGGGATCCGATGAATATGAATATTATGTCAAGTTGATTATCAATCTATCTTATATGTTATTTAAGATCTTGCATGCTTTCCGTTACTCATAGATGCTTTGGCCAATTATGCTAGATAGTGGGTTCATGTCTCCGTTTAACCTGGGACAGTGACAGAAAGTTCTAAGGTTGTGGATGTGCTGTTGCCACTAGGGATAACCTAACGATGCTATGTCCACGGGCATATGTGTTTGTTTACATTACGCACTTTACTTAATGCAATTACCGTTGCTTGCAACTTAATACCAACGGGGACTCGGATGACAACCCGGCGGTGGATTATTAGTCATAGATGCTGTTGGATATTATTATATGTATTATGTCTAATGCCCAATTAAATATCATAGTAGTCAACATGTCATGTATATGCATTGTCATGCGCTCACTATTCGTCAATTGCCCAGCTGTAATTTGTTCACCCAACATGTTAGTTATCTTTTATGGAGAGACACCACTAGTGACTGTGGACCCCGTCCATTCTTTTAAACTGATTAAACAACCACAACTGCAAACTGTTCTTTTTTCATTCTCTGCAATTTAATACTCATTTTCCACACCATACGTTTTAATCCTTTGTTTTCAGCAAGCCAGTGAGATTGACAACCTCACTGTTTCGTTGGGGCAAAGTAGTTTGATTGTGTTGTGTGCAGATTCCACGTCAACAGTCCAGCCAGACTCTCTCGACAGCTATTTTCTGGCGCCGTTGACACCTTCTGAAGAGTTGCTGTCCTACTGGTTCGATCCTTGGTTTCTTTCTGAGGGGAAACTTGCTGCTGACTACATCATACCTTCCTCTTGGGGTCTCCCAACGAACGTGTGTTTCACGTCATCAAGCTATTTTTCTGGCGCCGTTGCGGGGAGATAGCAGTCTTCTGCAAGGGAGTAGTTTCACGCTTTCAATCTCTTTACTTTGTTTTTGTCTTGCTTAGTTTATTTTATTTTATCTTGTTTGTTTTTCAATTATCAAAAACAAAAAAATTAGTTACTTGCGTCTAGTTTACTTTCAAGTTATTCTCTGTCCTGTTTTTAATTCTGCTAAAATGAGTACTCCTGAGAACACTAAGTTGTGTGATTTCACTAGCACGAAAACAATGATTTCATATGCCACCTATTGCTCCACCTGTGCTTCAGCAGAATTTTATGAAATTAAACCTGCACTTTTAAATCTTGTTATGAAAGAGCAATTTTCTGGTGTTAGTACTGATGATGCTGCTGTTCAACTTAATAACTTTGTTGAACTTTGAGAAATGCAAAGCTCAAGGAAGTAGATGGTGATATTATTAAACTGAAACTTTTTCTTTCTCCTTGAGAGGACGTGCTAAGAATGGTTGTTATCTTTGCCTAGAAATAGTATTGATTCATGGACTAAATGCAAAGATGTTTTTATTGGAAAATATTATCCTCCTGCTAAGATTATTTCTTTGAGAAGTAGCATAATGAATTTTAAGCAATTTGATAATGAACATGTTGCTCAAGCATGGAGAGAATGAAATCATTGGTTAAAAATTGTCCCACTCATGGACTGACTACTTGGTGATCATCCAAACCTTCTATGCAGGATTAAATTTTTCTTCAAGGAATTTATTGGATTCGGCGGCTGGAGGTACCTTTATGTCCATCACTTGGGTGCTGCAACAAAGCTTCTTGATGATATGATGATTAATTATTCTGAGTGGCACACCGAGAGAGCTCCAACAGGTAAGAAGGTAAATTCTGTTGAGGAAAACCTCTTCCTTGAGTGCAAAATTGATACTATTATGTCTATGCTTGCAAATGGTCAAACACATGTTGATCCAAATAATATTCCTTTGGCTTCTTTGGTTGCTCAAGAAGAGCATGTCGAGTGAACTTCATTAAAAATAATAACTTCAACAACAATGTTATAGGAATAATTTTGGTAATAGCAATTATAGGCCCTATCCTTCTAATAGTGGCAATGGTTATGGAAATTCCTATGGTAACTCCTACAACAATAATAAGAGTGTACCCTCGATTTTGAAGTTATGCTTAAGGATTTTCTTAGTACACAAACTGCTTTTCAATAAAACTGTTGAGGAGAAATTTGAGAAAATTGATGTGCTTTCTCTAAGTTTGATAGTCTTGCTATTGATGTTGACTTGTTGAAACTAAAGAACATGCCTCATGATGTTTTAAGAGAGCAAAACTCTCAATTGCTATACAAGTTAAAATTGATAACAATGTGAGGATGTTAGCTGATTGCATGCTAGATGGGAAAGAGAGGATGAAATTGTTAGAAAGATAATAACTCCATTACTTTTGATAATATGATTTTTGATTTTGATGGTTGCAATATTTCTGAAGTATTAAGTTCTTGCAAACCTAGCTAGAAGTCCTAATACTAGTGCTATAAACATGGTTTTTACTAAACATCTTATATCTTATATTTACTAATTGGAGGCATCATACAAGCCTCACGTTAATCCTCAAGGTTAGAAAAAATTTTGTCCATCAGATTTACCGAATAATCTATCTGAGCCGTCAGATTAAGACGTTTGGCAAACACGCGGCGTGACTCCTCTCGCACGTATGTTTCTGCGCTTGAGTTCGAACCCCAAACAATGCACGTCCACATCAATACTTAATTAATTTCATCCGGTGCAGAGGATTATTTTCCATTGGCTAATCGTCATCAAAACAGATTACGTCTCTCCGCACAGGTGATGACCGAAGTTCGTACGGCCGGACTCCAACACGAGCCATCCATCAGCCGTAGTATCTCAGGTAAGGTTCAGATCCGTCCAATGCTCTCATCGGTAAATTGAGAAACAGTTTGTTCGTTTATGGATGCATGGATCCTGTCGGTGTGCAAACACATGATCGATCGGGTATGATGCTGTCCTACACTTTTCTTATCCTGTGCAAGCCCAAATCTACTGGCTTCTGTCACCGGCGCCGCGTGGTGTTCAGTTGATTTATTTTCGTTTTTCCTGCTGCAGATATAAACTCTTACTTATCTGCCTATTCGCAGGGCTATTTCCATATCCTATGAATCGATAGATAAATCCTGTAGGGGAATAGGAGCTGCGCAGACATACAAGCACGCACTTCAATTCAAGTCTGAATCCTGTGCGGCGGCATGTCAGTACACGATTGTATTTTTGTGTGGTATTCCTAATATTGTCTATATTTAATTCACATTGCACGTCGGATCTAAACCGAGCATGTTGTCATTCCTACAGGTACGTATATTCAAGGTGCGTTTACTTCATTCATGGTTCTACTTATATTCGATGCTAATCCAAAGTAGAAAGTTTCAAGTACATTAGGATATATATATTTATGAAGCTTTTTATACCTTAGCACACTGCTTGGACTAATTATGGACGTGGATTTTTTTCTAATACCATTTATTATTATCGTGCGGATGGGGGGTCAGGAATGATAAGGAAATAAATCTAAGATTTCATTATAGCTTATCACCGGGTGTTTCCCATGACATGCAGTTGGTCATTTTCTAAATAATTTTGAATAGAAATCGTTTCAGTTGTAAATAGTGATACACAGATATAATTTGGTACAAAAAATAAACAATTTTTGTGATTTATAAAAAACTATGAAGACGGTCCTTAATAAGTTCAAGCATAGTAGTAGATCGGGTAAAAGCTACACATGTAGAATTTAAAGTTCTTATTAGGAATATTTGTAATTTCATGGTCTATTTGTAAGTGCAAATTTTCTTTCTTGCCAGTTTTATACGTTCTAACTGTATTAGGTTAATATGTTGGTTCAAATTAGTGTTCAAACAAGTTCAAAGACGCCAGAAGCATCTGTTTAAATAACCTAAAAAATCGGGAGATAAAGACCAGCCCGTGCGAATGCACGGGTTGTCGACTAGTATTACTAATGCTCTCATACAAGTTAGGGAAGAAGGAAATTAAAACATGAAGCTTCTATCCATAGGAAGTTAGAGATGGTTGGGAGCCCATCATTAATTGAAATTGAATGACTTTGATTGCAATGCTTTGTGTGATCCTGGTGCTACTATTTCTGTTATGCCTAAAAGATTATATGATATGCTTGATTTAGCACCTTTGGAAAATTGTTACTTGGATGTTCACCTTGTTGATTCTACTATTAAAAAACCTTTGGGAAGAATTGATGATGTTCTTATCATGGTTAACAACAATTATGTCCCCGTTGATTTTATTGTCTTGGATACTGAGTGCAATCCATCATGCCCTAGTGCTGGGAAGATCTTTTCTTAGAACTGTAGGTGCTATTATTGATATGAAAGAGGGATATAAATATCAATTTCCTCTCAGAAAGGTATGGAACACTTTCCTAGGAGAAGATTAAGCCCCTTATGATCTATTGTTCGAACAAATTACAATGTTGATGCTTCTTCACTTGGTAATACTTGATGCATGCTTTGTGCCTAGCTAAAAGGCGTTAAAGAAAAGCGTTATGGGAGGCAACCCATTTTATTTTCTGCAATTTTTCTTTTTTGAGTCAAGGTGCTTGTTTACTTCTGTAGCAACTCCTTTGTATGTTTTTTTTCTCGCATTGTTGTGCCATGAGTAGCTCTAATGTTAAGATGATGCTTAATTTTGATTGCTGCGCAGAAACAGATTTTTTCTGTTCACTGTACGAAATTCCTAAAATCACCAGATTGTTAATTAAATCTGAAATTTTTTGTGCGTAATCTTTATGAATGTCTGACACTTTCATTAGTCTAGAGTTTTTTCGATCTGAGCGTCGTAAGTGCCTTGAAAAAATTCATCTTTGCGGACTGTTCTGTTTTAGACAGATTATGCCTTTTTATTTTGCATTCTCTCTCTTTTACTAGTGTTGAGTGAATTCTTTTTTGGGTGGAAGAGCTTCACATAACATCAGTGGTTGTATCTAATGTTTAAAGTAACAAATCATATTGCGTCTTTATAGAACATGTGAATTTTTTATTATGACTAACCCTCTAATGAGATCTACTTTGAGTTTGGTTATTGTGACGAAGTTTTCAATGGTCAAGAGAGAAGGATGATATAATAGGATCAAGAGAGTGAAGAGCTTAAAGCTTGGGGAGGCTCCATGGATCTCCCCAGCATATTTCAAGAAGACTCAAGCGTCTAAGCTTGGGGATGCCCAAGGCATCCCCTTCTTCATCGTCAAAATTATCAGGTCATGTCTAGTGAAACTATATTTTTAATTCTTTCACATCATATGTGCTTTTCTTGGAGCGTCTGTGTGCTTTTATTTTCAGTATTGCACTTTTATTTCAATAAAGCTTGACTGGACCCTAGCATTCTTGATTGGGAGAGAGACACGCTCCGCTTTTTCATGAGAATACTCCTATTCTTCATTTATATTTGTTGAGTATTCATATCTAGCGCTGTTCAGCTTTTAGCTCTTGTTTTCATGTATCTCTTGTCAGAGCTATTAGCTTTCTTTTGTAGAAAGTACTCTCTTGCTTCACTTATATTTGTTTGGAGAGTTGATGAAATAATTGATTGGTGATTGGTTGGTTCAGAAAATGTTCATGTGGTAATTGGTATCAAAAAAACTTGCTTAATCTTGTAGAATCACTAAATGGATAACTTGATGCTTGTCAATGTTTGAGTTAACAAGTAGATCTGATTAAATTGTGCATCACATGAGTTAAGCCATTAGTGAAGAACTACCGTAAACGCTTGTTGAAAATTTGGTTTGCATCGGTGGTATCTCTAGGTCTAGATATTTTTTAATAACAGGGTTTGGTTAACAAGGAAGACGGTATGGAAGTCTTATAACGTTTGCAATATGTATGTCTATAAAACTTGGTGTACGGGTTGATATTCTTGTTTGCTTACATACCTTGCTAGACTAAACTCTGTACTGAGAGGGAATGCTTCTCGTGCATCCATATCCTTGAGCCAAAATCCATGCCATTTGTGTCCACCATAACTACCTATATGTGGTATTTCCTTGCCACTCCAAGTAAATTTTTCATGTGCTAACTTTAAATTATTCAAAATGTTATTATTCCCTTTTTGTGTCAAGTTTACTAGCTCATGAGAATTAGTGTGGTTATTCTTTATTCTATTTGTTGAATGGACTTTTACACCTGGACTAGTGGCATATACATCCGCTTATCAATAACTTGCAAAAAGAGTGGCAACGGGTGCCCGTCCCAATTAATTACACTTTAACCAATTAATTCTCTTCCACACTTTTGCCCTGATTCATCAGTAAGCAATGACAAACAGTGAAATACTGAATGTGTGTAAACAAAGAAAAAGAGGGATGATCTGCTTGCTGGTAGAAAATAACGTTTCATGGGAGCCGCTCTTAAAGTCCGTTCGACAGGTTAGAATACTGTTCTCACCCGCTACATTCGTGACAATTAACAAACACCTCTCAAAAATAGATATCCTCCATGGTATGTGATTGATGGAAGGCACCCGAGGATTCGGTTAGCATGGCTTGTGTTAGCAAGGTTGGAGGAGTATCAAATATTTATGCAATCTCTAATGCTTTCAAAACCTAAAAGCTCTAGCACATGATTTAATCCCTGCTTCCTCTGCGAAAGTGCCTTTCTTTTACTTTATGTTGAGTCAGTTTTTCCTATCTTTCTGTCTTCGACAAGCAAACACTAGTGTCAACTTTGTTACACATGCGTTATATGCAATGTATTGGACTTGTTATACTACTTTGTGTTGACAATATCCATGTGATAAATATGTTGAAAGTGAAGCATATGCTGAAACTAATTCTTCCTTTGTGTTGATTAATACCTTTAATTAGAAACTATTGCTTTATGAGTTAACACTTATGTAAAACTGTTTGATGTTGTCTCGAAAGTACTATTCATGAAAACGTTTAGCTTGTTGATTCATTGTTTACTCATTATCTATTTGGTAGCAAATATAGACCATTGCCTTGGATCATTCATTCATTACATGTGCCTTGCAATATTATATGATCAAGATTATGATAGTAGCACGTCACCTCAAAAATTAATTTTCTTTTTTATCGTTTACCTACTCGAGGACGTATGAACTCGCTTGGGGATGCTGATACGTCTAAAAGTCTATAATTTTTATGTTCTTGCTTGTTTTATACCAATCGCTACTGTTTTGCATCTACTTTATATCACTTTTATACATTTTTTGGGACTAACCCTATTAACAAGAATGCCGAAGTGCCAGTCCTATTTTTGCTGTTTTTGTATTCCAGAAAAGCCTAGTCCGGAAATATTCTCGAATTGGCCGAAACTACACAGGGGGTGCCTATTTTTCAGAACGCCTGACGGAGCGAAGGAGCAGCAGAGGAGGGCCACCAGGAGGCCACACGCACCTAGGGCGCGGGCCCCCCTTCTGCCGCGCCCTAGGGTGGTGTGGGCCCCTCGGGGGTCGCAGCCGCCGCCCTTTCGCCTACTTATTCCCCCGACGCGAAAACCCTAAGTAACCTAGCAAATATCCACGAAAAGATCCAGAGACGCCGCCGTCGTCAACCCTAGCTCGGGAGGGTTCAGAACCTCTTCCCGGCACCCTGCCGAGAGGGGAATCTTCACGGCGGCTTCTACATCGCCATGCCTGCCTCCGGAGTGATGCGTGAGTAGTTCATCCTTGGACTACGGATCCATAGCAGTAGCTAGATGGTTGTTCTCCACTTTGTGCCATCATGTTTAGATCTTTTATGATGTTCTATGCTTGTTTTATACCAATTGCTACATGTTTTGCATCTACTTTATATCACTTTTATACATTTTTTGGGGACTAACCTATAACAAGATGCCGAAGTGCCAGTTCCTGTTTTCTGCTGTTTTTGTATCCAAAAAGCTAGTATGGAAATATTCTCGGAATTGGACGAAACTATACGGGGGTGCCTATTTTCCGAACTCGCCGACGGAGCGAAAGGCAGCGAGGAGGGCCACCAGGAGGCCACATGCACCTAGGGTCGCGGGCCCCTTCTGCCGGCCCTAGGGTGGTGTGGGCCCCTGGGTCCGCAGCCGCCGACCTTTCGCCTACTTATTCCCCCGACGCGGAAACCCTAAGTACCTGAGCAAAATCCATGAAAGATCCAGACGCCGCTGTCGTCAACCCTAGTCGGAGGGTTCAGAACCTCTTCCCGGACCTGCCGGAGAGGAGAGGGGATCGTCACCGGAGGCTTCTACATCGCCATGCCTGCTCCTGACCGAGTGATGCGTGAGTAGTTCCTTGGATCCGGGTCCATAGCAGTAGCTAGATGATTGTCTCTCCACTTTGTGCCATCATGTAGATCTTGTGAGTGCCTACTGATCAAGATCATATTATTGTCATAATGCTACATGTTGTGTTTGCTGGATCGATGAATATTGAATATTATGTCAAGTTGATTATCACTCTCTCTTATATGTATTTTAGATCTTGCATGCTTTCCGTTACTCGTAGATGCTTTGGCCAAGTAGATGCTTGTAACTCCAGGAGAGAGTATTTATGCTAGATAGTGGGTTCATGTCCCCATTTAACCTGGACAGTGACAGAAGTTCTAAGGTTGTGGATGTGCTGTGCCACTAGGGATAACCTACGATGCTTTGTCCACGGGCATATGTGTTTGTTTACATTACGCACTTTACTTAATGCAATTATCCGTTGCTTGCAACTTAATACCAAGGGGGACTCGGATGACAACCCGGCGGTGGATTATTAGTCATAGATGCTGTTAGATAACGGTCTATGTATTATGTCGTAATGCCCAATTAAATATCATAGTAGTCAACAAGTCATGTATATGCATTGTCATGCGCTCACTATTCGTCAATTGCCCAGCTGTAATTTGTTCACCCAACATGTTAGTTATCTTTTATGGAGAGACACCACTAGTGAAATGTGGACCCCGGTCCATTCTTTTAAACTGATTAAACAACCACAAACTGCAAACTGTTCCTTTTTCATTCTCTGCATTTAATACTCATTTTCCACACCATACGTTTAATCCTTTGTTTTCAGCAAGCCAGTGAGATTGACAACCTCACTGTTTTCGATGGGGCAAGTAGTTTGATTGTGTTGAGTGCAGATTCATGTCAACAGTCCCAGACTCCCTTCGACAGCTATTTTTCTGCACCGTTGACAACCTTCTGAAGAGTTGCCTGCTCCTACTGTTCGATAACCTTGGTTTCTTTCTGAGGGAAAACTTGCTGCTGATACATCATACCTTCCTCTTGGGGTCTCCCACGAAGTGGTTTCAGTCATCATGGGTCTAGCAGACAATTAATATTTGGCAAGATCATTGGGTTCCTAGTAGCCCATCACGAATTATCCTTACTCCTTGAGGTCAACGAATTCTTCGAACTGTGGATGAACTCATTGATGCGAAATATCAACGTGGAAGGAACGTTGATTCGGAGAATTTCAATCTGATTGATGTTGATAGGACATTGAACGAAAATATGACGAGGGCTTCATTGCTTGGCATCTCCCAAATCATACAACTTCACTGCTCGGTCCGCCTATTATGCACAATGGTGGCATACTTTGGGCAAAGGGTGATCATGCTGATGGCCAAGGAAATGTAGAGTGTAATCCTGTGTGGGAAATTCTTACAATTAAAGGTGCCGACAAAGTGAAAATATTCACATGGAAAGCGCTACATGGCACTATCACTGGATTGCTATTCTTGCTGGGTAGGCATATCAAAACTACAGTTCAATGCTCGATTTGTAAGCAGGGGACCGGAGGATATAAAGCACTGATGATTCACTTGTTTAGTGCTCGTCAAGTGTGGAAGTCTTGCCTATGGAAAAATCAAGATTGTTGTGTTGGAGGAAATTATGAGAACTAAAAGTCCAAGGTTCCGATGCTAGGATCTATTGGTTTTAGAGCATCTCTAGCAGACCCCTCAAAACGCGCGAACCTCAAAATAATCGCCAGATAGGTTTCGGAACCTAAAAAACGTAAAGAACAGAACCTTAAAACGCGCCCGACCGTAAACCATTTGAGGGGGCCCGTGAATTCGGCCCTTGGAACCGTGAAAGTTGGTTTTCATCCCGACCCATAGACGGACCTTATCCTCACTATCGTTGGCGCGAGGGAAGATTCAGCCCGCGAACCACCGCCGCTACCGCCGCGCTTTCTCTTCCCCCACTCCGGCCATCGCGCGCCCTGCCCCATCGTTGCCATTTTAATTTGGAATTTCGGTCGAACAACTTTTTGAAAACTATATATTTTGATTTGAAAATTAAAATCTGCTTGTATTCATCATCTTCTTGTCTTGTTTGCATTTGAAACTTCAAAAGTTGGAATTTTATTTCACTTGAAAACATATTTGATAAATGTCATATAAGGGCATATTATGCTCTATATAATATTTTGGATTTCTATGATTTTATTTGGTTCTATTTTAAAAATTGGTTTTGATTTGATTATATTTATTTAAAAACAAAGTTATAGTTAATTTTCAAATAATTACTTTTGTGTATTTTTATTTGATTTTAATAAAGCCACAAATGATTTTATATAAAACCCTATTTTTTAAAATTGACATAAAGTGTCAATTAAAGCAATTATTATGCAATTTTTTAAATTTCAAATTTTGAAATGTGTAGGAAAAGTGTTCTGAATGTTTTAAAGAAAGATATTGTTTTTTACAAATTTTAGAAACTGGTTTGAGTTGATTTGGACACTTTTTAAAACAAAAGTTATGAAAAAATAGAAAAACCAGGAAAAGAAGAAAAAATGATGACGTCAGCAGGCCAGAAACTGCTCCCATTGCCGTTTTATTTCCCAACTTGATTGCCGGCGTTTTAGTGCCCCCAAATTTCGCACCGTTTCTTCCAATAGATCCCACGGCCGCCTCTCCAGTTCCCCTCTCATTCGAAAACGAATCGTGCGCCTAGGCTGGTGTATTTGCTCGCCGGAGTTTGCTCGACCGCCGCCGTTTCTCTCCGATTCTGGCCAAGTAGAAGCCCACGACCCGGGACCCTGCCTATTCTCTTCCTTATCATTGCACACATCCTCATTGCCTCTTTCGATTTGTTTCGCAGCCGTAGAGATGAGGACTGATGACGTGAAACACGTTCGTTGGGAGACCCCAAGAGTAAGGTATGATGTAGTCAGCAGCAAGTTTTCCCTCAGAAAGAAACCAAGGTTATCGAACCAGTAGGAGCAGCAACTCTTCAGAAGGTTGTCAACGGCGCTAGAGAAATAGCTGTCGAAGGGGCTCTGGACTGTTGACGTGGAATCTGCACTCAAACAATCAAACTACTTTGCCCCAACGAAACAGTGAGGTTGTCAATCTCACTGCTTGCTGAAAACAAAGGATTAAACGAAAATGGTGTGGGAAAATTGAGTATTAAATTTGCGAGAATGAAAAAGGAACAGTTTGCAGTTTGTGGTTGTTTAATCAGTTTAAAAGAATGGACCGGGGTCCACAGTTCACTAGGGTGTCCTCCATAAAAGTAACTAACATGTTGGGTGAACAAATTACGCTGGGCAATTGACGAATAGTGAGCATCATGACAATGCATATACATGACATGTTGACTACTATGATATTTAATTGGGCCTTACGACATACAAGACGTTATCCAACAGCATCTATGACTAATTAATCCACCGCCGGGTTGTCATCGAGTCCCCCGTTGGTATTAAGTTGCAAGCAACGATAATTGCATTAAGTAAAGTGCGTAATGTAACAAAACATATGCCCGTGGACATAGCATCGTAGGTTATCCCTAGTGGCAACAGCACATCCACAACCTTAGAACTTTCTGTCACTGTCCCAGGTTAAACGGGGACATGAACCCACTATCTAGCCATATACCTCTCTCTTGGAGTTACAAGCATCTACTTGGCCAAGCATCTACGAGTACGGAAAGCATGCAAGATCTAAAATAACATATAAGATAGATTGATAATCAACTTGACATAATATTCAATATTCATCGGATCCCAGCACACAACATGTAGCATTACAATAATATGATCTTGATCATGTAGGGCAGCTCACAAGATCTAAACATGATGGCACAAGAGTGTAGAGACAACCATCTAGCTCTGCTATGGACCGTAGTCCAAGGATGAACTATACTCACGCATCACTCGAGCAGGCATGGCGATGTAGAACGCGACCGGAGACGTCCCCTCTCCGGCAGGGTGCCGGGAAGAGGTTTTGAACCTCCGAGTAGGGTTGAACGACGCGCGTATCTGGATCTTTTCATGGATTTTGCTCAGGTACTTAGGTTTTCGCGTCGGGGGAATAAGTAGGCGAAAGGCGGCGCTGCGGACCCCCGAGGGGCCCACACCACCCTAGGGTGCGGCAGGGGGGGGCCCGCGCCCTTGGTGCATGTGGCCTCCTGGTGGCCTCCTCTGCTGCTCTTTCGCTCCGTCAGGCGAGTTCTGGAAAAATAGGCACCCCCGTATCGTTTCGTCCAATCCGAGAATATTCCATACTCGCTTTTCTGGAATACAAAAACAGCAGAACAGGAACTGGCACTTCGGCATCTTGTTAATAGGTTAGTCCCAAAAATGTATAAAAGTGATATAAAGTAGATGCAAAACATGTAGCATTGGTAAAAACAAGCATGGAACATCAAAAATTATAGATACGTTTGAGACGTATCAGCATCCCCAAGCTTAGTTCCTACTTGTCCTCGAGTAGGTAAACGATAAACAACAATAATTTTTGAGGTGACATGCTACTATCATAATCTTGATCATATAATATTGCAAGGCACATGTAATGAATGAAGTGATCCAAGTCAATGGTCTATAATTTGCTCCAATAGATAATGAGTAAACAATGAATCACACAAGCTAAACGTTTTCATGAATAGTACTTCGAGACAAGCATCAAACCGTTTTGCATAAGTGATAACTCATAAAGCAATAGTTTCTAATAAAAGTATTTAATCAACACAAGGAAGAATTTAGTTTCAGCATTTGCTTCAAACTTTCAACATATTTATCACATGGATATTGTTAACATAAAGTAGTATAACAAGTCCAATACATTGCATATAACGCATGTTCCACAAAGTTGACACTAGTGTTTGCTTGTGGAAGACAGAAAGAATAGGAAAACTGACTCAACATAAAAGTAAAAGAAAGGCCCTTCGCAGAGGAAGCAGGGATTAAATTATGTGCTAGAGCTTTTAGGTTTTTGAAAGAATTTTAGTGTCGGGGGGCTGCCCCCGGTAGGGCAAAGAGGTGGTGTTGGGAGATATAAAGTGGAAAGGAAAGTCAATCCGGTCACTCAAGCCGGATCACTTGGATCGGATCGGTTGAGAAAGTCGGTTAGTACTTAATCTTGTTTAAGTACTAGGGAGACGCCAAAGGGAACAGGCAAAGTCTAGCCGGATCAGAAGAAGAGATCCGACTCAACTAGCCGGGTTGCCTGGAAGAGATCCGGCTCAACTAGCCGGGTTGCCTGGAAGAGTCCGGCTTACCAGCAATGTCGGATAATGCACAAGGGCCGAGTAATGTCAGTAAGTTCACGGTCCTGCAGGCCTCCTGCCCGAGGCTCAGAAGAGCACAAGGTCGAGACACGGGATTCCTGGGAGCGCAGCAACCTAGGAGCTGACTCGGCCAATTCGGGAAAGGGGCTATGACCTAGACCCGGTGGGCTACACCTGCCATTGCCCGAAGTGGCAAGATAGGCCTGCTAGGGCCTGACAGTCCAGCCGTTGGACTGACAGGGGGCAGAGGCTTGTCCTCTTCCTCTTGGAAGTGCCATTATCTCATGGAGCCAGGGGCAAAGAAGTAACTCGGCAAGCCTTTATATACAGCACCACCACCTCCTGTGTGGAGACAACCCTAGAGCTCTTTTCCCCCCTTGGTAGCTTCTTCTTCATCGTGAGCTCTCACCATTGTTGCTTCATACAGCTCGAGGAGCACTTTGTACTTGTCACCATTGAGATATAAAGAGAGTAGGCTAGTGCGTGCAGTAGGGGTGTTACCTCCACAAGAGGGCCCCGAAGCAGGGTACATCGTGGTGTGCTTTGTGTTTTGGTTTCTTGGTTTCTTGTTCATGTTCTTGCGGTTTCTTGCGTGTTCTTGCTTGTGCACTTCTTGAGTGCATAAACCCTCCGGTTCCCCCAACGCACTTTCGGCCCCATCTTAGCCATACCTATGGCATCTGCCGTGATCCCACACGACAGTTGGCGCCCACCGTGGGGCAGATTGAGGCGTTGGAGGGAGTTTACATCCGGAGGGCTCAGGCGAGCGTGTTCTTTCTGGCTTATCGCCAAGATCGGCGAGTTCACCTTCGTCAGCGACAATGCAGGGTGTTTCGCCGGCAAGCCCTTCCCCGAGCATGGCTTCCTGATGATGCTTGGTAGCTTGTCACCTATGTTGCTGCGATGCTGTTCGCGAGTACCCGGCGCAGGTGCTCGTGGCCGAGGACCCTCCTTCTTTCCGCGCAGCTCTCGGACGGCGTAGCGCTCGCCCCGGAGTAGCGTGGAGGTGATGATGACCGGCAAGTGCTGGAGCAGGCAAAGGAGATGCCGGCAATAGCATGCCCGAGGAGGTCACGCCAACCGATCCGGTGACAAGCCGACTCGGACGGCAAAGTTCCCAAAGGAGAAACCAGATCCGGTTGGTCCACTTGGCATGTCAAGTAGGGAGGCTCCCTTAGAGGATGTCCTGGAAAAGTTAGCTCGGCCAGTGGCACCTGGGGCAAACGTAGAGCTTACTATAGCTCAGTTAGAGGCAGAGCGCCTGAGGTTGCAAAGAGAAGCCCGGTTAGTGGTGGAGTCTAGGCAAGCATTTGATAGAGACATGAGAGAATATAATGCTGCCAATGGTATTACCGATGGTTTCACTCCGGTAGCGCCTCACCCGCGCAAGAGACAGATTTGCGTAACAGGGGTAAGGACCTCAATGATGAGTTAGCTAGAGCCGCAAGGTCAGCTCGAGTAAGGCTACTAGTCATAGATCGGGTACAGGCAAGCCGGTGTATAGCTCCCCGGCCAAGAATCTTAGGGCTGCAGCGGCAGCGCGAGCCGAGTTGACCACATTAACCGGGGATGCTTGGCGCAAGCAGGCAGAAAGGGTCAATGAGCTGGTTGATGTGTGTAACCGGCAGAATGAGGCTTACCGGAAGCTAATCCGGATGCTGGTGGTTCTCGGTAGTAGTGTCGGCTAAGGCGGTTAGCCAGAGATCCAAGGGGCAAGCGTCATCCCGCATGTCGGAGCTGACCGGGCCCAAAGCGTGAATTCGGGCAAGAGCAAACAGCTGCAGGCCTATGATGCTGAGTATGCCGGCAAGCAGCTAGCTGCTCAAGGAAGAGGTGGCCAGAGCAGAAACAATGGCGGTCAAGGCAATCCGGGAGCCGGAAGGGGTAATTCGGCTGGCCGAGGTCAACCACCTCGTCCTCCTGGGCAGAATCAACCCCGGCAGGAGCAGCAAGTAATGGTGCAAGCGCAGCAGCAAGGTGGTGGCCAGGCGGGCTACCGCTATGATGATGGTAATTCGGCTATGGCGCGAGCCGGATACCAAACGTATGATAATGCACTTGCATCCAGGCTGGGACCTCGGACATTGGATCCGGATGATCAGCGTCTCAGGTTGGATAGGATTTACCAGTCCGAGAGCTGGAAGAGCAAGGCCCACCAGGTCCTCCATGCTTTGGGCCTAGGATCATGAACGAGCCGAATGTGCCGTTGTTTCAGCTTGGCCGAATCACAAAGCCGTATAACGGCAGCACTAAGCCGCAGGATTGGCTGATAGACTATGTATCCTCGGTGCACATTGCGGGGGGCAATCGCCGATGGGCGGTCCGGTATCTCCCGCATATGTTGGAAGGGCCAGCCCGGATTTGGCTGAATAACTTACCAGAGGGTAGTATCAACTCTTGGATGGATTTGGAGCAGGCGTTTTACAGCAACTTCTCCAGCACTTACAAGAGGCCAAACCGACCTCAGCTCTTGTCTGCGTGCAGGCAGGAAGAGCGGGAGACAGACCGAGAATTTTTGACTCGGTGGAGCAACATTCGCAATTCTTGTGAAGGTGTCGTGGAGGAGCAGGCCATTTCTTGGTTTGCGCAGGGTTGCCGACATGGCACCCCGCTTTGGCAGAAGCTCCAGAGGGATATGCCAAAGACCCTGGCGGAAATGATCCGGATAGCAGATACATATGCTCTTGGCGATCCGACGCAGCCAGCGTTGGATGTGGTGGGAACAAGCAGGAGGCAACCGGTCAATAACCGAACTGGACCATTGAGGCCCAGTGACCGACATGAGTTCGGTTATAAAGGAGAGATCCGGATTACAGATACGGTCAGACAGGTTGCTGCAGTAAATATGGATCATCCTGATAGCCAGAGACCAAAAAATGAGGGTCCAGCTTGGAGGCCGAATCAAGGTGCCTGGGCAAAGAAAGTGTGGGATGGACCGAGTCCACCTCTAACTTTTGAGGCAATGATAGATGGGCCTTGCCGTTATCACACAACAGACCCACGCAAGCCGGCCAATCATTCAACTCGGAATTGTAGCTGGCATCATCGCATCCAGGCGGAAGGTCAGAGAGGGCCACCTCAGAGAGGTGCTCCTAGACCGAATTTCAGGCCAAATACGCCTTTATCCGGAGCCAATGCAACCCCGGTGAACGAAGGAGCTCCAAGGCCGGCAGCCACAAAGCCGGTTAACCTGGTAAATATGGGAGGCAACAACAACAATGCTGGTCCGAGTCGGCAAGGTGGATACCCCGGAAATGATTACAAGGAAGCTCATCAAAGTTATGTGGTTTTTGTGACCGAGCCAACTGACAAGAAAAGTCAGCTGCGAAGGGCGAAGGAGGTGAATGCAGTCACACCAGCAGTCCCAAAATACCTGAACTGGTCCGAGCAGGAGATCACTTGGAGCAGGGCTGATAATCCCAGGGTTATGCCAAGCCCAGGAAACTACGCACTGGTGGTGGATCCGACTTTGGTTGGACCAAAGATTAATGTGAAATTCACTCGAGTCTTGGTTGACAATGGCAGTGCTATAAACATCATGTATCGGGACACAATGGTCAAGTTGGGTTATTCGCCGAATCAGTTGCAGCAGAGCAGTTGCACCTTCCATGGTATAGTACCCGGGGTGTCTTGTTCCCCAATGGGTAAGATCTGGGTAGATGTGCTGTTTGGTACCAAGGACAATCACAGACTTGAGAGTCTCGAATTCGAGGTGGTAGACTTGGAGAGCCCATACCATGCTCTGCTCGGCAGGCCGGCATTAGCCAAGTTCATGATATCCACTCATGTGCCTACCTCAAGATGAAGATGCCTGGCCCGAATGGTATCATCACCGTTGCGGGAGATTACAAGAAGGCCATACAGTGTGCCACGGTCGGTTCCACCTTAGCCGAGTCGTTGGTGATCCAAGCTGAGAAGAGCAAGATGCATGAAGTAGTGGCGATGGCGAAGTCAGCTCAGCTCGGCGTGCTGGCTATGACCAATCCGGATGCAGGTGCAACATTTGAGGTGCCCAAGGAGACAAAGAAGATCCCCATTGACCCGGAGAATCCGGAGCGCATGGCCATCATTGGTGCCGGTTGGGCGAGAAATAGGAAAGCGCGCTCTGTCACTTCCTCCGTGAGAATCGGGATATCTTTGCATGGTCGGCTAAGGACCTGCCTGGTGTTCCGAGGGAGTTGGCAGAGCACTCTTTATTTGTCAGGCCGGATGTGAAGCCGGTGAGGCAACCGACTCGGCGTCTTTCAGACGATCGAAGAAAAGTGGTGCTTGATGAGCTGGCTAAGCTACTTGCAGCCGGATTCATTATGGAGGTGTTGCATCCAGACTGGATATCCAATCCGGTTCTGGTAGAGAAGAAGAAGGACGAACCAGCGGTGGTCAAGGTGTGGCGTATGTGCATCGACTTCACCAACCTGAACAAGGCGTGCCCGAAGGATCCCTTTCCTTTACCTCGGATTGATCAAGTGATCGATTCTACTGCTGGGTGTGAGTTGTTGTCTTTTATTGATGCGTACTCTGGTTTTCACCAGATACCACTGAACCCCAAAGATCAAATAAAGACTGCTTTTATTACCCCGTATGGGGCGTATTGCTATCGTGTCATGTGTTTCGGTTTGAGAAATGCCGGTGCAACTTATCAGAGATGTATGCAGAAATGCTTACACTCAAATGGGCAAAAATGTGCAAGTGTATGTCGATGATATCGTCATCAAAACTAAAGAAAAACGCACTCTCCTCGAGGATCTCGAGGAAACATTTGTGAACTTGAGAAAGTATCGGTTAAAATTGAATCCGGATAAATGCACCTTTGGTGTCCCGGCTGGAAAGTTGCTCGGTTTCCTTGTATCGAGCCGAGGTATTGAGTGAATCCGGCTAAGATCCGAGCCATAGAAAACATGAAATTGCCTAAATGTCTAAAAGATGTACAAAAGTTCACCGGGTGTCTAGCCTCGTTGAGTCGGTTTGTGAGTCGGCTAGGAGAAAAAGCCTTGCCCTTGTATCAATTGATGAAAAAGAGCACCGGGTTCACATGGACCCCGCAGGCAGATTCGGCTTTCAATGAATTAAAAAAGATGTTGTCCACTGCACCAATTTGGCATCACCTTTGCCGAATGAGCCAATGCTACTTTACATTGCGGCCACTAACCGGGTCGTAAGTGTGGTGATAGTGGTAGAGCGAGAAGAGGAGGGTAAATCCGTGCAGAGACCGGTGTACTATTTAAGCGAGGTGATCTCAACCTCAAAGCAAATTATCCTCACTACCAGAAGATGACATATGGTGTATACCTGGCGGCCAAGAAGTTGAAACATTACTTCCAGGAGCACCCGATCACCGTAGTATGCGAAGCTCCAATCTCGGAGATCATTGGGTGCAAAGATGCGACTGGCCGAGTTGCCAAATGGGCAATAGAAGTGTCTCCTTACACCCCGCATTATGAGAGAAGAGATGCTATCAAGTCTCAGGCTTTACCGGATTTCCTTTGTGACTGGGCCGAGATGCAGTATGAGCCACCCAAGCCGGATTACAATTACTGGAAGTTGCACTTTGATGGCTCCAAAACCAAAATCGGACTGGGTGCTGGGATAGTACTCACATCACCGAAGCAAGATCAGTTGCGATATGTGTTGCAGATTCATTTCTCAGCATCAAACAATGTGGCCGAATATGAGGCACTGATCCATGGGCTTAATGTGGCTAAGGACATCGGCATCCGCCGGATAGAATGTTTTGGTGATTCAGATTTAGTGGTGCAGCAGTCTTCTGGAAATTGGGATGCCCTTGATGCCAATATGGCACTATATCGATTTCATGTCCAGAAAATTTCAGGATTTTTTGAAGG
This sequence comes from Poa pratensis, assembly GCA_947311845.1. Lineage (NCBI taxonomy): Eukaryota > Viridiplantae > Streptophyta > Magnoliopsida > Poales > Poaceae > Poa > Poa pratensis. Next base: position 41,685,542 of record CAMZMU010000089.1, on the reverse strand, counting down.
CTGCGAGTACAAGCACATACCTCGGCTGGAGAACGAAGCTGCTGATATCTGTCAAAACTCGGGTCGTCTAGGGATGCAATCCCACCCGGGATATCCTTGAATCACCTAAGGATCCCTTCAATCAACCTTCACCTGATTCCGAGTCAATTTTTATCCCAAAGCAAGAATCTGAAGCTGTTCCTATGAATGTTGATGTCGGGTACATTTGGGAGGGAGACTCGGGGACTGCGCACCGAGACTCGGGGAATGCTACCAAATCTTAGGGAAGAGGGGAAGAGAGGAAGATGGTGCTAACCGAATCTTAGGGAATGGACAGAGACTGATAGAAGAATAATGGCGGCCGAACCAGTGGAAATAGATGAGCACTTATTCCCTTTGCATCCAGTACCGGAATGGGCTGAAGAAATCATGAAGTTCATGTCGGAGGGGAGTTTGCCAAATGATGAAACCGAAGCTAGGCGAGTGCAGAGGAGGTCCAAGGGTTACACCATCATAAACAAGGAGTTATACAAAAGGAGTGCAACCGAGGTGCTACAACGTTGCGTGGAGCCAGCCGAGGGCAAGGAGATGCTCCTGGAGATACATCAAGGAGAATGTGGGCATCATTGCAGTACAAGAGCCCTGGTGGCTAAAGTATTCCGGCATGGGTTTTACTGGCCCACTGCTCATGCAGATGCAGAGGACATAGTCCGAAAATGTGAAGGATGCCAAAGGTTTGCCAAGCAGACACACCTACCCGCATCGGCGCTCAAAACAATTCCTATCACTTGGCCGTTTGCTGTGTGGTGTTTGGATATGGTGGGAGAATTCAAGCCGGCTAGGGGTAACATGACACATATGCTGGTGATGGTGGATAAGTTCACCAAGTGGATAGAGGTGAAACCGATCCGGAAAGTGGATGGTCATTCGGCTGTAACTTTCCTGAAAGAAATCATTTTGAGATACGGTTACCCCCATAGCATCATCTCGGATAATGGCACGAACTTTGCTGTGGGAGAGTTTGCCCGATTCTGCATGAATAAGGGGATCCGGTTAGACATAGCCTCAGTGGCACACCCAGAGTCCAATGGACAGGTGGAAAGATCAAATGCTTTGGTATTAGCTGGGATAAAAGCCCGGTTAATAGAACCTCTGGTAAAGACTCCGGGGTGCTGGATAGATGAGATACCATCAGTACTATGGGGTCTAAGGACCACGCCGAATCGGTCAACTGGCTATACGCCATTTTTTCTGGTATATGGGGCAGAAGCAGTGCTACCCACTGACATAGAATATGATGCACCAAGGGTGACAATGTATACGAAACCGAGGCAAAAGAGGCCCGGGAAGATGCAGTGGATCTGCTAGAGGAAGCAAGGAATTGGCCCTATCTCGGACAGCAGTATATCAGCAGGGTCTCCGACGTTATCATAGTCGGAAGATCAGCCCTCGAGTGTTTCATGAAGGAGATCTAGTACTAAGGCTGGTGCAGCGCAGCAAAGGCCGACATAAGTTATCACCTCCATGGGAGGGACCATTCATTGTGAGCAAGGCTATGCACAATGACTCGTACTACCTTGTAGACGCACAGGAACCAAGGAAGGATGGCCTGGACAGACCCGGAGAAGAAACCAAGCGACCCTGGAATGTAGCTCTGCTTCGACCCTTTTACTCTTAAGGGCGCAATGTATGTATCTCAGTTTATCATAAATGAAATTTCGGCAATCCGAGTCTGGACTCGGGGACTGCCTCGTCCTTATGCATGTGTTTTTTATTACTGTTTTGTCCATACCGTTCATGTGTCGGATTGTTTTGAACCTCGTCCCAAAATTCAAGTAATGTATGCTGTGTTGTTGATCTCGTGACTCGACTGACAAACACCAAAATGGTAGTCAAGAGCAGAGGTGGGAATATGGGAAACATGAAAATGGACTCGGGGACTCGGTCCAAAACCGATTCGGCACATGTCGTTTACTAACCCTGTTATTTCTTTTTTGTTTATGTTAGATGATTCTAAACCACAACTCGCATGTTTCAAGTATTGTATGCTATGATTCCTATCTTGTGACTCGACTGTCAAACACCTAAAAGGTAGACAAGAGCAGATTCGGCAAAAATAGTAAACAAGAAAACAGACTCGGGGACTCGGTTTAAGATGATCCAACATAAACTTAGTCCGGATCACATTAAGCAAAATAAAAGTAGTCTCGAAGAACTTAAATTGTATATTACATCTGCTCCCGGCATACCGGGGATTTAATGTTTTTCATTAAGATAATTCAGGAAGGAGCCTAGGTTGCAGGAGACTCGGTTGCAGGATGGACTCGGATGATGGAGGAACCTCGGTTGAAAGAGGACCCTCACTTGCAGGAATAACCTTGGACGGAGAGCTTGAAGGCTGGGCAGATTCGGAAACATCCGGGTCAGCTGAAGAAGTGGCGGTCTTGACTAAAGCTTGCTCTGTGGTCTTAGCCGAATCAGTGGCTGGCGTCTTGGAAGTTCGGATTAAGCTTGTTCGGCAGTTTCAGCCGAGTCAGTGGCTGGCATCTTGGAGGTCTTGGCCGAGTCACAAGCTGCAGGTTGTTCGGCGGAGTTAGCCGAATCACCAGATTCGCCCTCAGACTCGGCGTATTCGTCAAGGGAGGCATCATCCGATTCCTCTTCTTCAGATTCTTCCCCATCCGAGTAGACCGGAGCCTTCAGATCAAGATGCTTGGTGTTTGCAAATTCGGCCATAAAGTTGGCAGCTTCCTCGCGGATCTTGATCCGGTTTGGATCTGAAGCCCATGAAGAACCCTCGCGAAGGGAGCGCACTTTGGCGAGATCAATCAGCTCATACCAAGACATGATAAATAGCAAACCTGCGTCAGCACCAGCGCGGGCGGACGAAGATCTCCACTGCTTTAACCGGGTCTCTGCCTGATCCAGGTCTTTGATTAGCTCGTCCGCAGACCGGACTTGCCGAGCTTCAGGAAACAAGACTCGGTGAGCTTTGAGGCTTGCATTGAACAGATCAATGTGGGACTCCTTCAAAGGAGCAATCCGAGCTTTAAGTGCAGTAACGTGAGCTCCGGCTAACTTAGCTCTCTCAGCTCGGGCATCCCTCACAGCTTTGGCGGCTTGAAGCCGGATGCTGGTAAACTCTCCTACATTCAGATAAGCTAACACCGAGTTAAACGAGGAAACACGAAATGATGTGTCGGATAAGAGCAGAGGAGGAAGAGGAGATTCGGCAAACTTACGATCCATGTCTTCATTGAGGCTAGCAAGATCAGCAAGCCATTTCGCGCTGATCGCCTTGTGAGCAGCCAGATCATCTTTCGCCGCTTTAGCTTCGGCTTCAGCATCTGCAACGTGCGTTTGGATTTTCTTGTCCAATTCGGCCCGCTTCTCAAGCCCGGCTTTGAAAGTATCTCGCTCCTTCTGGATCGAGTCTTTCTCCCTCTGCAGCGTGTCCCGGTCTTTCTTGACCTTCTCCTTCACTTTTTCAACCCGGTCAAGCTCCCGCAGGAGCCGGGTCACTTCTGACTTTTCCTCCGATAAAGCGCGCTTGTGCTCCTGATCTTTCTTTTTCATCTCCGCACCTTGCGCATCGAAGGAAGCTTGGAGGGCCTGGTGCTGCAGGACTAGCTGCTTAAAGATCCGGCTGCGAGCAGTCGTGGTTTCCTGAAAGAAAAAGGGTTAATGGCGCAAAACGAATCTCGGGGACTGGAGGCCCGAGATTAATAAAAAGAAAGTTGACCGAATCAATTGGAAGAGAGACTCGGGGACTGGGAGTCCCACAAACTTTATGATCAAGTTTTAGAGATTCAAGCCGAATGACTTTCTTACTCGGAGGAGTATCAGTCATTCGACCCGAATCTCGGGGACTGGGAATAGTGTAGATTGATCATAATAAAAGCAGGATTCGGCGAAGTTACCTCGAAGACCCGGTTAGCTTCAGTGACCGAGGCCTGCACAGAGTGTAGAGATTGAAACATCCGGCTAGGACCAGCCGGATGTGGCGACGCTGAAGTGGTCGAGCCTTCGGCAAGGTCCGCAGCATTCCAAGCTTTAACAAATTGCTCTGCGGAGCCGAGGTTGTCGCCGCTCGGAGTGCGGAGATTCGGCAGAACCTGGCCACTAAGGCGGGCGCGAGTGATCGCCTCAGAGAGTTGATCATGCACCCGAGTTGCTGATGGAGCGGCGGAAACCGGCTTGCTAGCAACCATCTGCTTATCCGAGGTGGTTGGAGTTGTGCCAAAGGTGACCTGAGTCGGCTTAGGTAGAGGCGATGCGCCCGGGGTCTTGGCTGGATCTGGCTGTTTCGGTTGGTTCTGGACGCTTGCTGTGGTGGTTTAGATACTTCCTGTTGCTGCTTCTGCGGCTTCTCGAGAGGTTGCTGCTGCTGCTTCTTCTTTTTCTGCTGCTCTTGATTCAGAGCCTTGGCGGTAGGGCGAGGATCCGGCTTAGTCAAAGACTTAGCCGAAGTCTTAGCTTTTTCCTTCTCCAACTCCTTCAGAGGACGTGGCCAAGTTGAATCTCGGGTAGGACCCGAGATTTCCTCATTCTCCAAGTCAATAACCGACTCTGGAACGAGAGTTGGCGGAGGAGTCTTGGCGGTTGTGGCACGCGCGGGAGAAGGGACAGCCTTTTCAGGAGATTGGCTCTCCGTGGCCGTATCCAGTGGAGGAATGGGAGAAAGAATGGATGAATGAGTTTGCTCGGTGACGAGGACGTCACTGCATAGAGCAAAGTAAACAGTTAATTCGGATAGAGGTGACTCGGTTAATAAAGGAAGAAAGCAAATGAAATTGGCATTACCCCTTGGTAGTAGGCATGGCCTTGAGCCGATTCGGTTTGGAGGCAGTTTTCTTTATTCTCTTGGCTGGAGGGGCATCTGATCCGGACGCATCAGGGCGTTTCCGAGATGTCCCTTGAGCATCCGGTTTGGCTGGAACACAAGGTTGTGACCATGAAATCGGAATGGCATCAATAGGATCTAGGATCCAGCAATCATCATCTTCATCCTCGGAAAGGTTGTAAATAGTCGGTTGCTTACCCTTGCGAATGGGCTTGGCGCGCGGAATCGGCAAATAATCGTCCGTATCCGCATCCTCTTCGCCCTCGCGCAGCGGGCTGCGATCCGGTCCCCACACTTTGGTGGAGAGATCTCCATCTTCGGTGATTTGGCGGTCGAACAGCTGCAGTAGAGTCAAGGCGAATCTGGATTAGTCCGATGTCATTTTGATGAAGTATGGATTGATTCGGAGAATGGTGAACTAACCTGTGGTGGAAGTGCATCTCGGTGGAACGGCTCCACGCCCCACCGCCACTTGTCCAACATCTCGGTGTAGGCAATGGCGTTTACCCGTCTCTTGACGGAAGCTCTGGTGAGGTCATGTTTGCTGATCCGGGTAGGATCTAGCAGACCACCCATGTGGCAAATCTTGTGCTCGCGTTGTTGAAGAGGACTGACCCGGCGACAGACGAAGGTCCGGAGGAGATCGTCCGCGAGCAGGCCTTTCTCCAGAAAATCCTCCAAAGTTTGATGTATGATTTGAAGCTCCGCAAGAGTGTCAGCCGGATCATATCTGAAGTTCAGTTCGGCTGTGGGGGGCTCGATCCTGAACTCGGGCAAGTTGAGAGCATCATGGCCTTCAACGCTCTTCACGTAGAAGAAGGACCTTTGCCATTTCTTGCAAGTATCCAGGCCAGTGATCCGGGGAAAGATGGAGCCCGTCCTCGGGGTAATGCTGGACGAACCACAGGCGGTCATCACCTTCGGGTCACTACCCGGGATCGTATGTTTCCGGAGGTGGAAGTACTTCGCCCAGGTTTCGACAGTCGGCCAGAGACCGAGATATCCCTCCATAAAGGAGGTAAAAGCCGACAGGGAGACAAAGGAGTTAGCCGGAAGGTGGTGAGGCTGCAGGCCGAAGAAATCTAGGAATCTCCGGAAGAAGTCACTCGCTGGGAGTCCGAATCCGCGCTCGAAGTGCGCTAGAAATACAACGCGCTCACCCGGTTGGGTGACCGGTTCGAGTTCTTTCCCCGGTTTTCGGCATATAACTTTAGGTGTTATACGCCGGGTGCTCAGCAGCCATTCCAGATCATCATTTGTAACGTCGGAACCCTCCCAACTGCCGGGGGGCAGCTTCGGCATATCCGAATCAGTCCTGCAAAAGGTCGGATATAGCCGAGTTAGGAGATGCGGAATCTCTAATCCAGAACGAATCGAATAAAGGTGTAACCGAATCAGCTGTTAAAGGATTCGGTAGAGGCTATCCCGGATAAAGTGGTCTAGTTACTGCGGAAAAGTAATTCGGCTAGTAACTACAAACACCTTTTCGTGAGAATCTAGGGTTACGCAAGATCTACCGCAGCAGTAAAATAGAGAAGAAATCCCGAGTAAAAATATGGTGGAACTGTTCAAGCAGTGGCAAGCCAAACTGGGGCAATCTAGTGCAAAACCTAGAAAGGAGATCTAGGGAATGCACTAAGGCGCGGCAATGGACTCGTTTGCTAGTGAATCTAGAAAAAGCAAGCGCAAGTTCATGGCGGAAGATGAACTCGTTCGAGGGAAGCATGGCTGGGGATGAAGAACTCACGGTTGCAGTACGGCGAGGAAGAGGCCCGGTGAAGAAACGGCGGCGCAGGGCGCGGTGCGCGGCTCCGACGAGTTTTCTCAGGCGTTGTCGAGATCTCCGGCACGGCGAGGTCGCAAGGGCGAAATCGCAGCGGCGTCAATGGCACGGTTGGAGTTCTCGAAGTGGGGGGTGCGGGGAAGAAGAAGAGGTAGCCCGCACCCCTATATATAGCCCCTAGCTGGTAACTGGCGCACTACCGCGCGGTTTTCGGGGCGTGGGCGGATGAAGAGTGCCCTGAAACTCTGCGGTCGCTGATGTGGCCGTGTATTTCAAGCACATGATGGGTCATAGAATTGGAAGCGGTGGTGCGGATCAAGTGTGCCGGTCAGCGCAGAAACCGAGGAGACGCAGTCATTTAGTCAAATGCACTCAAGTACCTGATGGATCCGAATAATGTGCTGTCAGTGGCATGTCGAATCAAAGACCCGGATTACGGGGCTTTGCGCAGAGATTCTCAGCCAAGTGTCCCAGGAAATCCTGAGACAAATTTAGTCGATAAGAGTTTCGGTTCTGGGTGTTTGTTTCTAACCTGCTACGGCCCTCCATCCGACGCTGTAGGACCGCACCAGCTTCGGGGACTACTGTCGGGGGGCTGCCCTCGGGTAGGGCAAAGGGGTGGTGTTGGGAGATATAAAGTGGAAAGGAAAGTCAATCCGGGTCACTCAAGCCGGATCACTTGGATCGGATCGGTTGAGAAAGTCGGTTAGTACTTAATCTTGTTTAAGTACAGGGAGACGCCAAAGGGGAACAGGCAAAGTCTAGCTGGATCAGAAGAAGAGATCCAGCTCAACTAGCCGGGTTGCCTGGAAGAGATCCGGCTCAACTAGCCGGGTTGCCTGGAAGAGTCCGGCTTACCAGCAATGTCGGAAAATGCACAAGGGCCGAGTAATGTCAGTAAGTTCACGGGTCCTGCAGGCCTCCTGCCCGAGGCTCAGAAGACAGCAAGGTCGAGACACGGGATTCCTGGGAGCGCAGCAACCTAGGAGCTGACTCGGCCAATTCAGGAAAGGGGCTATGACCTAGACCCGGTGGGCTACACCTGCCATTGCCCGAAGTGGCAAGATAGGCCTGCTAGGGCCTGACAGTCCAGCCGTTGGACTGACAGGGGGCAGAGGCTTGTCCTCTTCCTCTTGGAAGTGCCATTATCTCATGGAGCCAGGGGCAAAGAAGTAACTCGGCAAGCCTTTATATACAGCACCACCACCTCCTGTGTGGAAGACGAACCCTAGAGCTCATTTTCCCCCCTTGGTAGCTTCTTCTTCATCGTGAGCTCTCACCATTGTTGCTTCATACAGCTCGGGGAGCACTTGGTACTTGTCACCATTGAGATATAAAGAGACTAGGCTAGTGCTGCAGTAGGGGTGTTACCTCCACAAGAGGGCCCCGAAGCAGGGTACATCGTGGTGTGCTTTGTGTTTTTGGTTTCTTGGTTTCTTGTTCATGTTCTTGCGGTTTCTTGCGTGTTCTTGCTTGTGCACTTCTTGAGTGCATAAACCCTCCCCGGTTCCCCCAACGCTCTTTCGGCCCCATCTTAGCCATACCTATGGCATCTGCCGTGATCCCACCACGACATATAGAGATTGCATAAAATATTTGATACTCCTCCCAACCTTGCTAACACAAGCCATGGCTAACCGAATCCTCGGTGCCTTCCATCAATCACATACCATGGAGGAGTATCTATTTTTGAGAGGTGTTTGTTAATTGTCAACGAATGGTAGCGGGTGATACGTCCAAAACGTATCTACTTTTCCGAACACTTTTGCTATTGTTTTTCCTCTAATTTGTGTGATTTGAATGCAACTAACACGGACTAACGCTGTTTTTAGCAGAATTGCCTTGGTGTCTTGTTTTTGTGCAGAAAGTCAAAGTTTTAGGAAAATTCCAAAAAATTCCAGAAATTCTATTTTTCCAGAAGACCCACGGAGCCAGAAGACGAAGCGAAGAGCGTGCACAGGGTACCACACGCACCTAGGGCGCGGTTGGGCCCTTGCCGCGCCCAGGGGTGGTGTGGCCACCCTGTGTGGCCCCCGACGCTCCCCTTCGGACTACTTAAAGCCTCTGACCTAAAAACTTCGGGGGATCGACGCTTTTTCCAAAAAACTTCCAGAGCTCCGCCGCCATCGAAAACCCTATTCCGGGGATCAGAAACTCCGTTCTGGCACCCTGCCGGGACAGGGAATTGGAGGAGATCATCGCCATCATCATCACCGCCACCTCTCCATCGACCATCCATGACTCCCCCATCCATGTGTGAGTAATTCCCCGCTGTAGGCTGAGGGGATGGTAGGGATTGGATGAGATCATTCATGTAATAGTTGTGAGATTTGTTAGGGCATGGTGCCTAGTATCCATCAGTAGAGCTTATTGTCATTGTTGCAACTTATTATGCTTAATGCTTGTCACTTAGGGCCCGAGTGCCATGATCTCAGATCTGAACATGTTATTGAATCATGAGAATAATTATTGTTTTGGATCATATCTATAAGTTGTATACACACGTCACTGTCCGGAACCCGAGGCCCCAAAGTGACAGAAATTGGGATAACCGGAGGGGATGGTTGCGACGTGAGGATCACATGTGTTCACGGAGTGTTAATGCTTTGCTCCGGTGCTTTATTAAAAGGAGCACCTTAATTACCAGTAGGTTCCCTTGAGGCCCCGCCGCAAACGGGCTGGTAGGACAAAAGATGTTGTGCAAGTTTCTCATTACGAGCACGTACGACTAAATACGGAACACATGCCTATGATTGTTTATTACTTGGATACCTTATTATTTATCTGCAATTGCCCTATGTATGACTATTTCATGAATTATCTCATCCATGCAGCGCCCGTTCATCCATCCCTATGCCTACAGTATTTTAATCCTGCTGTCTACTGCAATTATTACTGCTGTCTTTATTTTACTGCTGCTATTATTTCACTAATGCTACTGTCATAAAACTGTTGCTACTGATAAACTGTGCCGAGCAAGTCTACTTCCAGGTGCAGCTGAACTGACAAATCATCTGTCAAGACTTATAAATATTCTTTGGCTCCCCTTGTCTAGAATCAATAAATTTGGGTTGTACTTCCCTCGAAGACTGTTGCGATCCCCTATACTTGTGGGTCATCAAGACTATTTTCTGGCGCCGTTGCCGGGGAGCATAGCTCTATTTATAAGCTCACCAGGGAGTCATACTGCTCGCTGCAATTCATTCATCATGGGTAAACCTCGTGATGATAAGGTTCGCATATTGCCATCCACTACAAGGAGAGGTACAACTCTGAACACTTCTGCTGCTCTTGATTCACCGTCTGTTATAAGTCAACTTGTCACACCACCACATGCACATGCTTCACGTGCTGCTACTTCTGCTGAATCTGAGAATGTTTCTGATGAATTTGATGATGCTTCTACCGTGCTTGATGAAAGAGGTTCACTAGGTCCTTTTCTAGATGCTACAATTGCTAAATCTAAACAACTTGAAAATACTGAAACACCTAATGAAACTCCTGTTACACCTGCTTATTCACCTGAAACAAGAGAAACTACTAGTGATGATCTTGAGGAAACTTATGTTGAATTTGATGATGACTTTATTGATGAATGCATGAATTGTGATACCTCTAAAGATGTTAATGCTATTAAAAATCTTCTTCAAATACGTGCTGTCAACTATAAACTTTCTCCTGATGCTAAATTCGCCACATCTCCCATAAATATAAAAGATAAAGATTATGATTTCTCTGTGGACTTGTCTTTTATAACTATTGCTGAGAAAGAACCTTTTCGAGGAACTGAAAATGAAAGTGCTGTAGAACATATGAACACTCTCTCTACTCTGAGTAGTTTGTTTTCTGATGATATTAAGAAACGCAGTTACTTTGTTACTAAAATTTTCCCTTTCTCATTGAAAGATGAAGCTAAAACTTGGTTTAATGATTTATCTCCTGGATCTATTGAGAGCCCGATGGGTTTAGTCAATGCTTTCTTTCAGAAATATTTTCCTGCTAGTGCTCAACATGCTGCTTTACAGATAATCTTTAACTTTAAGCAAAATGAGGGAGAGAAAATGCCTGAATCTTGGGCAAGGTTTTGTTCTTTACTTAGAGCTCGGCCTGGACATCAACTAGCTAAAAATGAACTTCTTGATATATTTTATAATGGACTAACTGTTGAATCTAGGACATACCTGGATAGTTGTGCTGGTTGTGTTTTCAGGAAAAGAACTCCAGATGAAGCCGAGGAATTATTGGCTAAGATAAGCCAAAATCATGATGATTGGACCCTGCCTGAACCAACTCCGGTACCTACGCCGAGGAAAAGAGGAGTAATTGAATTGAATGATGAAGAAATGAGAGAAGCCAAGAAATCTCTTAAGGAGAAAGGTATTAAATCTGAAGATGTGAAAAATCTTCCTCCTATAGAAGAATTGTGTAAGCCAATTTCTCACTCATCTACAGTTGAGGTAAAATCTCTCCAACGCTTTGATGATAGAGATATCCCTTATTCTAAACCTCCTGATCAATGCTTAGATGAGTTTGATAATTTCATTGTTAAGCAAAACAATTTCAATAGGAGAATAGAAAATAGCTTCATAAAGAATTCTCATGTCATTAATCATTTGCATGATGTTTTGGAAAGAACTTCTAATGATGTTAAAATACTCATTAAACATTTTCGTATGGTTCGAATTCAAATTGAGCAATTGACTAGAGTGCAAAAAGATTTGCTAGGTAATGCTTCTAGAGAAAATGATAAACATGCTTTTGGTATAGCAACTAGAGGTGGTGCTTCCACTCAGGATCCTTTATATCCTGAGGGACATCCTAAAAGAATTGAGCAAGATTCTCAACTAGTTAATGAAACCACTACCCCTTCTAGCACGTACGACTAAATACGGAACACATGCCTATGATTGTTTATTACTTGGATACCTTATTATTTATCTGCAATTGCCCTATGTATGACTATTTCATGAATTATCCCATCCATGCAGCGCCCGTTCATCCATCCCTATGCCTACAGTATTTTAATCCTGCTGTCTACTGCAATTATTACTGCTGTCTTTATTTTACTGCTGCTATTATTTCACTACTGCTACTATCATAAAACTGTTGCTACTGATAAACTGTGTCGAGCAAGTCTACTTCCAGGTGCAGCTAAACTGACAAATCATCTGTCAAGGCTTATAAATATTCTTTGGCTCCCCTTGTGTCGAATCAATAAATTTGGGTTTTACTTCCCTCGAAGACTGCTGCGATCCCCTATACTTGTGGGTCATCAGCGGGTGAGAATAGTATTCTACCTGTCGAACGGACTTTTAAGAGCGGCTCCCATGAAGGACGTTATTTCTACCAGCAAGGCAGATCATCCCTCTTTCTCTTTGGTTTACACACATTCAGGTATTTCACTGTTTGTCATTGCTTACTGATGAATCAGGGCAAAAGTGTGAAGAGAATTAATTGGTTAAAGTTGTAATTAATTGGAACTGGGCACCCCGTTGCCAGCTCTTTTTGCAAGTTATTGGATAAGCGGATGTATATGCCACTAGTCCAGGTGTAAAAGTCCATTCAACAAATAGAATAAAGAATAACCACACTAATTCCTCATGAGCTAGTAAACATTGACACAAAAAGGGAATAATAACATTTTGAATAATTTAAAGGTAGCACATGAAAAATTTACTTGGAGTGGCAAGGAAATACCACATATAGGTAGTTATGGTGGACACAAATGGCATGGATTTTGGCTCAAGGATTTGGATGCACGAGAAGCATTCCCTCTCAGTACAGAGTTTAGGCTAGCAAGGTTATGTAAGCAAACAAGAATATCAACCCGTACACCAAGTTTTATATGACAAACATATTGCAAACGTTATAAGACTTCATACCGTCTTCCTTGTTAACCAAACCCTGTTATTAGAAAATATCTAGACCTTAGAGATACCACGATGCAAACCAAATTTTCAACAAGCTTTACGGTAGTTCTTCACTAATAGGCTTAACTCATGTGATGCACAATTTAATCATGATCTACTTGTTAACTCAAAACAATTGACAAGCATCAAGTTATCCATTTTAGTGATCTACAAGATTAAGCAAGTTTTTCCTTATACCAATTACCACATGCAACATTTTCTGAACCAACCAAACACCAATCAATTTATTTCATCAACTCTCCAAACAAATATAAGTGAAGCAAGAGAGTACTTTCTACAAAAGAAAGCTAATAGCTCTGACAAGAGATACATGAAAACAAGAGCTAAAAGCTGAACAGCGCTAGATATGAATACTCAACAAATATAAGTGAAGAATAGGAGTATTCTCATGAAAAAGCGGAGCGTGTCTCTCTCCCAATCAAGAATGCTAGGGTCCAGTCAAGCTTTATTGAAAATAAAAATGCAATACTGAAAATAAAAGCACACAGACGCTCCAAGAAAAGCACATATGATGTGAAAGAATTAAAATATAGTTTCACTAGAGATGACCTGATAATTTTGACGATGAAGAAGGGGATGCCTTGGGCATCCCCAAGCTTAGACGCTTGAGTCTTCTTGAAATATGCTGGGGAGATCCATGGGAGCCTCCCCAAGCTTAAGCTCTTCACTCTTCTTGATCCTATTATATCATCCTTCTCTCTTGACCCTTGAAAACTTCCGTCACACCAAACTCAAAGTAGATCTCATTAGAGGGTTAGTGCATAATCAAAAATTCACATGTTCTATAAAGACGCAATATGATTTGTTACTTTAAACATTAGCTACAGCCACTGATGTTATGTGAAGCTCTTCCACCCAAAAAAGAATTTCACTCAACACTAGTAAAAGAGAGAATGCAAAATAAAAAGGCATAATCTGTCTAAAACAGAACAGTCCGCAAAGACGAATTTTTTCGAGGCACTTACGACGCTCAGATCGAAAACTCTGAACTAATGAAAGTTTCAGACATTCATAAAGATTACGCACAAAAATTTCAGATTTAATTAACAATCTGGTGATTTTAGGAATTTCGTACAGTGAACAGCAAAAATCTGTTTCTGCGCAGCAATCAAAATTAAGCATCATCTTAACATTAGAGGCTACTCTTGGCACAACAATGCGAGAAAATAAAGATACAAAGGAGTTGCTACAGAAGTAAACAACACCTTGACTCAATAAAAGAAAAATTGCAGAAAAATAAAATGGGTTGCCTCCCATAAGCGCTTTTCTTTAACGCCTTTTAGCTAGGCACAAAGCATGCATCAAGTATTACCAAGTGAAGAAGCATCAAAGAGAGGTCGGAAGTTTTCTCAACAATGCAATTTATCTTATCTATGTAGGTTTCGGAATTCCCTTTCTCAATACCTCTAGGCTCATCATTTTCATCAAATGGGTTCTCAGGAACAATCCAATCAAAATTCTTTTCTAGTGCCTCCTGCATTCCTATAAGCTTAAAAGGTATTGGTATTTTAACTTCCCCCTCACCATTAGTTTCCTTAGTGTACTTGAGCCTCTCTTTTTCAAGTTTTTCAAGTGTATTAACAACGTCAATACAATACCAAGCATCTTGTATTTAATAAAAACTTTTCTAGCTTCCCTAGCAACATCACCAAATTCTTTAAGTAGGGTTTCTAAAACAAAATCTTTCTTTTCACCATCTTCCGTATCATGGAGTTTTAGAAACATGTGCTGCATTATGGGACTAAGATTGACAAACCGAGCTTCCAACATGTGAACTAGAGAAGCTGTAGCAATTTCATAATTTGGAGCAAGTTCTACCAAGGATCTATCTTCAAAATCTTTAACCATACTAACATGATTAAGAATTCCTCAATGTTATCTCTTCCAATGATAGACCCACTACCCACAGATATTTCTTTTAAAGTATACTTAGGGAGAAGCATGATGAAATAATAAAAACCAAACAGAAAATAAACTAGATGCAAGTAACTAATTTTTTTGTGTTTTTGATAATTGAAAGCAAACAAGATAAAATAAAATAAACTAAGCAAGACAAAAACAAAGTAAAGAGATTGGAAGCGTGAAACTCCCCTTGCAGAAGACTGCTGTCTCCCCGGCAACGGCGCCAGAAAAATAGCTTGATGACGTGAAACACACGTTCGTTGGGAGACCCCAAGAGGAAGGTATGATGTAGTCAGCAGCAAGTTTTCCCTCAGAAAGAAACCAAGGTTATCGAACCAGTAGGAGCAGCAACTCTTCAGAAGGTTGTCAACGGCGCCAGAAAATAGCTGTCGAGGGAGTCTGGACTGTTGACGTGGAATCTGCACACAACACAATCAAACTACTTTGCCCCAACGAAACAGTGAGGTTGTCAATCTCACTGGCTTGCTGAAAACAAAGGATTAAACGTATGGTGTGGAAAATGAGTATTAAATTGCAGAGAATGAAAAAGGAACAGTTTGCAGTTTGTGGTTGTTTAATCAGTGTAAAAGAATGGACCGGGGTCCACAGTTCACTAGTGGTGTCTCTCCATAAAAGATAACTAACATGTTGGGTGAACAAATTACAGCTGGGCAATTGACGAATAGTGAGCGCATGACAATGCATATACATGACATGTTGACTACTATGATATTTAATTGGGCATTACGACATAATACATAGACCGTTATCCAACAGCATCTATGACTAATAATCCACCGCCGGGTTGTCATCCGAGTCCCCCGTTGGTATTAAGTTGCAAGCAACGGATAATTGCATTAAGTAAAGTGCGTAATGTAAACAAACACATATGCCCGTGGACATAGCATCGTTAGGTTATCCCTAGTGGCAACAGCACATCCACAACCTTAGAACTTTCTGTCACTGTCCCAGGTTAAACGGAGACATGAACCCACTATCTAGCATAAATACTCTCTCTTGGAGTTACAAGCATCTACTTGGCCAAAGCATCTACGAGTAACGGAAAGCATGCAAGATCTTAAATAACATATAAGATAGATTGATAATCAACTTGACATAATATTCAATATTCATCGGATCCCAGCAAACACAACATGTAGCATTACAATAATATGATCTTGATCATGTAGGGCAGCTCACAAGATCTAAACATGATGGCACAAAGTGGAGAGACAACCATCTAGCTACTGCTATGGACCCGTAGTCCAAGGATGAACTACTCACGCATCACTCCGGAGGCAGGCATGGCGATGTAGAAGCCTCCGGTGACGATTCCCCTCTCCGGCAGGGTGCCGGGAAGAGGTTCTGAACCCTCCCGAGCTAGGGTTGACGACGGCGGCGTCTCTGGATCTTTTCGTGGATTTTTGCTCAGGTACTTAGGGTTTTCGCGTCGGGGGAATAAGTAGGCGAAAGGGCGGCGGCTGCGGACCCCCGAGGGGCCCGCACCACCCTAGGGCGCGGCAGAAGGGGGCCCTCCTCTGCTGCTCCTTCGTTCCGTCAGGCGAGTTCTGGAAAAATAGGCACCCCCGTATAGTTTCGTCCAATTCCGAGAATACTTCCAGACTAGCTTTTCTGGAATATAAAAACAGCAGAAAACAGGAACGGCACTTCGGCATCTTGTTAATAGGTTAGTCCCAAAAAATGTATAAAAGTGATATAAAGTAGATGCAAAACATGTAGCAATTGGTATAAAACAAGAATGGAACATCAAAAATTATAGATACGTTTGAGACGTATCAAGGACGAGCTCGACCTGAAGCTCGCCGTCGCGGCCGTGACTCCATCCGCTCCTCCACGTCATCCCAGGAAGCAACTGTCGACGCCGTCACCTCCATAGTCTTCGCCGTGTCGCTCCGCATCCCTTCATCGCCTTTCCGTGCCCGGAGCACCACCGTAGCGTCGTCGCCATCAACGTCCGAGCCGCGACCGCCGCCGTCCTCTCCATTTCCAGCAGCCCAGCGCCGCCCGTCCCGCCCGTCCGTGACTGTCCGCGTCTGCGCCTGCCCGCGCCCGTCCGTGACCGTCCGCGTCGGTCCGCGCCGTCACGGTATAACGCTAGATCCCTGACCGACTAATCTGTTTTCAACGCACACGATTAGATCGTTTAAATCGAACCGGTACGGTTCGATGTCAGCCGCCAGATCTGGATCTGACGATCCAGATCAGATCCAGTCAGCACCCAGTCAGCGCCAGGTCAGTGCCTAGTCAGATCCACGTGGCCTGGGAATTTCTGTGAATTTCCCGAATTAGAATTAATTTGGCAGTTTTGCAGAAAACCACCTAGATCTTAGAACCTTCATATCTCTTTATTGGTTTGGCCAAATTTTACAAACTTTATATTTTGAAAAGCTCTAGACCTGTAGAATGTTTTGGCACGGTTAGTTTTCTGTTTTGCCAAATATAAATTTATTCAAATTTCAAATGTGTTATTTGAGTAAATTTGGCATATCTTTAAATATAAAAATTATTTTTGGGTAAATCCTATTGTGTTAGATTTGTTTAAAAGCCCTCTCTCCAGTAGAGCCATTCAATGTTTTAATAAAAAATAGTTGGTAGCATTGTTTTATTTAAATGTTGTGTATGCCCTTTTTGGGAATGTAAAAATAGATTATTTATTTCTAAATTGCATTTTGGGTCTTATGACATCATGCATGTTTTCAAAAACAAAAAACATAGTTGATTTAATAATTGTGATTTAAATTTGCATTGCGTGCATATCATGTATTCTTGTTTGATTATATTGCTTGTATATTTATTCTTGCCTTGTGTGATTTGTTTAGATATTTCGGAGAGTCCGGAGAACATTTGCGATTGTTGCACCTGCAACTCTTGCCAAGGCAAGTGATGCTCACTGCATAAATTCCATAAGTACTTTGTCTATGCATGAGTAGTTATTTTTGGAGTAGTATGCATGATAGGTGTACTACTACTATGCTATGCTATGAAATCCCAAAGTAGTATAGCCACCCCTTTTATACCATGTTGTTGTAGTAGACTTTAACTTAGTGGAATTTCTTAGCTATGCCAAGATAAAATGTTTTAGTAAAACTAAAAATTTAGCCGTGTCCCCGATTACGGACAACTTGAGCAACTTGAAGCAGAAGACAACTTGGAGCAACTGGATTGTGAACTGATGGAGAATCTCCTCATGCCAATGACAATTGCAAGCGGTATATGACCCTGACTTGTTGATATGTGTCGAGTGACATAAGTAGGTGGCTAATAGCCCGACCTATTGATGTGTCCATTAGACTTTACAGCGAGTGACATAGTAGTGGCTGAGTGTCTGATCTATTGATATGTTCACATTAGACTTTACGACGAGTGACATAGTAGTGGCTGAGTGCTTGATCTATTGATATGTTCGCATTAGACTTTACGGCGACTGACATAGTAGTGGCTGAGTGCCTGATCTATTGATATGTTCACATTAGACTCTATTGATATGTTCACATTAGACTTTACGGCGAGTGACATAGTAGTGGCTGAGTGCCTGATCTATTGATATGTTCACATTAGACTTACGGCGAGTGACATAGTAGCATGGGCGGACGCACATTATAGCGAGTGGGGGCATTGGCCCCCAGTCAATTTCCAGTCCTACCTATACATGTCCGATAGGATTAGGTCGATGCCCCCAGTCAGGCCAGTACCAATGCCCCCAGTCCCCCGGGCCCAGCCTTTTTTGTGAAAGCCCAGTAAGAAAAAAAAAGGTGTGTGAGCTTGCTGGGCCAGTTTTCCACGTCTCACGATCGACTAACTCGATACAGCGAAGCCTCCGCCGCTTCGTTTCTGTAGATCGGAACAGAGAGCAGAGAAATGAGCAGGCAAACCTCCGACGGTTCGTCTCTGTTCTTCTTTGACGGTCGCCGATCGAGATCGAGCCATTGCGGCCGCCCTCTACCTCTGCCACCGCCCCTCTGTGTGCCCGACCGGCCGGCCGGCGACGCGCCGACGCCTTCAGTAGATCAGTATTCAGTAGCCCAGGTAAGCTCTCATCTCAAGTTCTCAACTGCTAAACATTAGGACTTTTGATCAATTTTTGATAAAATCTTGTTATTCTGGTTATCTTGATCTTGTACGTATCAAATCAAATAGAATCCTTACTGTACGGTGGTTCTCAATTCCTTATTTATTTTTGTATACTACCCGTGACCCAATTTCTAGGATTTGGCAATTTTCTATGCAAATTCATTCAGGCTAGCCTGACGACCTGACCAATATATGACTATGTTATTTTTTTGCTTGCCTGCTACTACTAGTCTACTAGCATATGAATTTACACTCGTACTGTTTCAATGATTTGGTAGGAAAGAAAAAGAAAGAATGGAGAGATATTTGATTAAGAAACCAGCAAACAATAATCCCACCAGTACCACCACAGAGAGTTCAACCCCAAATGCACCAAGAGCTGCAGCACCGAGATATAATTCTGCTGTACCTGAACTGATTGATTTGGAGAAGCTTCCTCGAGATCCAGCAAAAAGAAAGAGAATGGCAGATTATCATCCCAATCAACGTGACCAGATCAGGAGAAAGTATTTTACTTGGGGACCTCATCAGCCTCGTGGTTTTAATTTTTCATACAAGCTAATTGGGAAGAAGAAGAAGAGCAGGAGGCGATTTAATCCTGATTGGTTTGATCAGTAAGGTAACTGGATAGAGTACAACAAGAAGACGGACAGAGCCTACTGCTTATGTTGTTATTTGTTCAGGGACAAAGTCAAGGACAACCATCATGGGCATGATGCATTTGTAGTAGAAGGATGGAACACTTGGAAGAAAACTGAGAGATTAGTTACTCATGTTGGTGACCGCAATAGCTTTCACAACAGGGCAGTAAAGGACTGCAATGATCTATTAAACCGGGATCAATCAATCCATGCAGCATTGCATAGACAAAGCGAAATTGAAAATAATGAGCATCTCATCCGGTTAAACGCTGCAATTGATGTTTGTCGACACTTGTTGCATCAGGGGCAGTCTTTCCGTGGCCATGATGAATCAAATGATTCTGAGAATAAAGGAAATTATAGGGAGATGATGGACTTCACTATTAAGCAGAATGATGTTGTTGCTAAGGCTTAAAAAAATGCTCCAGATAATAATCAATTGTTGTCTCCAAAAATTCAGAAAGATATTGTTAAGTGCTTTGCAGAAGAAATGTTGAGTAATATGATGGAAGATATTGGCGACGGTGTGTTCAGCTTACTGGTAGATGAGTGTCGAGATGTTTCCGATAAAGAACAAATGGATGAAAATTCAGAAAGATATTGTTAAGTGCTTTGCAGAAGAAAAGTTCGTCGGTGTTGTTCATGTGGAGGAGACAACAGCTTGTCATCTCAAGTCTTCCATAGATTTCTTATTTTCTGAACTTGGTTTGAGTCTGAAGCAAGTTAGAGGCCAAGGTTATGATGGAGCAAGTAACATGTCGGGTGAGTTTAATGGTTTGCAAGGAAAAATTACGAGTGAGAACAAGTCAGCATATTATATACAGAGTGTCACTCCTTTAGTTGTTATCTATGTATCAGTTGGTGTGAGTGTGTCTTTATTTAGAATATTAATGAGAAGTTTCACCTTTACTTTCGTACACTTTATTTTAGCCTGCAAATCCTCTTTATATGCTGATCTTGTCATTAGTATTGACATCACTTTGGGGTACATCAAGTAAATTAGATTGGTTATGGCAAACTTAGCATTGGTCAGTAGCAACAATATTTTGAAAACTTAAGTAGAAGGAGGGAATTACATGCAAAAATATTATCCCATTATCTTTCTTTCTTGTTGGCCAATGAGATTAGTATTCTTGAGTTAAAATATTTGTGCTTACAAGGAAGATTGCATGATTGATCTTATTACATGTATATTTGCTTGTATCCCTCAACTCTTATGCTTGCCGCCCGACCTTGCTAGCCTAAAACCCTGTACTGAGAGGAAATACTTCTCGTGCATCCAAAACCTTGAGCCAATACCGTTTAGTGTGTCCACATAACTTCCTATGCGTGGTATTTAACCGCCACTCCAAGTAAATTTGTCATGTGCTACCTTTAAATTATTCAAAGTTGTTATTACTCCTTTTTGTGTCAATGTTTACCAAGCTCATGAGGACGTGGTAGATGTCTTTATTTCACTTGTCAAACAGACTTTACCTCCAGACTAGCGGCATACACATCCGCTTATCTGTTAATTTTGCAAAAAGAGCTGGCAACGGGGTGCCCAGTCCCAATTAATTACAACTTTAACCGCTTAATCTCTTCACATTTTGTCAACTGAATACTCAGTGAAACATCTGCATGTGTAAACAAAAGAGAAAGAGGGACGATCTGCCTTGCTGGTAGAAATAACGTTCTTCATGGGAGCCGCTCTTAAAAAGTCTGGTTGGCAAGGGTAATATCGTACTATCTACTACTGATTCGTTGACCAATTAACACACACTTCTCAAAACTAATTTTTACTCTCTATATGATTTCAAAAATTAAAAAGCTCTAGCACATAACTTAATTTCTCCTTCCCTCTGCGAAGGGCCTTTCTTTTACTTTTCATGTTGAGTCAGTACACCTATTTCCTTCCCCCTTGAGCAAGCATTTGAGTTGTTGTGATTCAACCATCTATAGCATTAATATTTTCAATCATGTCTTTTATCCTTCCTTTGTCTTAGCACAAAGACCTTTGCCTTTAAGGATATAACTTTGAAAGTTATCAATGACTGCAAGGAAAGTGTGATGATTGGGCATGTAAGTTCTGCAATATAAGCTTTGGTATAAAGACTCCTTTCGAAAGATAAGTTTGAATTGCTGATTGTTCTATGACTAAGAATCAAGTGTGCCGTCACTAATTTATAATTTTCTTCATGCACCTTTATTGTGGTTGTTTCATTACTCATGTTGAAGTTAAGTTATATGAAGAGTAGTTGTTGTTTAAAATGATTTGTGTTGTTAAGTAAATAATGATGCTTCTTGTCCGTATTCTTTATTATCGACGCTTCACTCCATAAACTTGTGGTCTTGTTTACTGAGCTCAGCTTTCGCTTGGGGACAAGCGAGGTCTAAGCTTGGGGGGAGTTGATACGTTCATTTTGCATCACTATTTTATATCATAATTTACTGTTATTCATTGATATATTTCATATTAAGATATGTTACTTATGTTATTTTATCTTATTTTGCATGTTTGATGATTATTGGAGAATTAACTGCCGGAGTCAGATTTTAGCCGGAAAAAGCACCGTCAAGACACTATATTACTGGAGATCCAAAAATCACGACAAATATACATAATCTCCTATTTTATCACAAGACGGAGGCAGCCAAAAGGGAGGACGAGATGGGCCACGAGGGGCCCACGCCACCCTAGGGCGTGGCCACCATGGGGCCTGCGCCGAGGCATGGCGTGGCGCCCCTGGCCCACCTCTGACGCTCCCCCTTCGCGTACATCATCCACTCAACCCTAATCTTCACGGGGAGCCATCGAGGAAATATTCCGCCGCCTCCACGGGACAGAAACGACAGAGAGAGAAAAAGCTCTCCGGCAGGGTAAAATCTGCCGGGGAAATTCCCTCCCAGAGGGGGAAATCTTCGCCATCGTCATCGCCATCACGCTGGACTTCATCGGGATCATCATCATCATCATCTCCACCGCCATCACCATCATCTCCGCCGCTCCACTTCGTTCCGCTGTAACATCTAGGGCTGTACTTTGTCTAGTTCATAGTGGGAACTCTCCCGGTGTTAATTACTCCTTGTGGTTGATGCTATTGAGTTTTATCAGTGAATTAAAGTTTATGTCCAGATTGTTATTCGTCATTATATCACCTCTGATCATGATCCATATGATGTCTTGTGAGTAGTTCGTTTAGTTCTTGAGGACATGGGGAAGTCTTGTCGCTAGTAGTGGAATTATGTTGAGTAATATTTAATGGTTTGATATTTAAGTTGTGGTGTTATTCTTCTAGTGGTGTCATGTGAACGTCGACTACATGACACTTCACCTTTATGGGCCTAGGGGAATGCATTGTGTAGTTGGTCGCTAATTGTGGGGTTGCCGGAGTGACAGAAACCTAAACCCCCGTTAGTAAACCGGTGCACGAGGGAGTGTAGGATCTCAGAGTTTAAGTTTGTGGTTAGATTTATCTTAATTACTTTCTTATAGTTGCGGATGCTTACAAGGGGTATAATCACAAGTATGTATTAGTCCAAGTAAGGGCGGTGCATTAGCATAGGTTCACCCGCACAACACTTATCAAAACAATAAAGATTAATCAACTGTATGAAGCGAAAGCACTTGACTAAATTCCCGTGTGTACTCAAGAACATTTTGTCATCATAAGTAAACCAACCGGCTTGTCCTTTGCTTTAAAAAGGATTGGGCCACTCGCTGCAATTATTATTGCACTCTTTTATTTACTTGTATTTTATTTATTTGCTATATCAAAAACCCCTAAAAACTTGTCTGCTAGTGTTTACAGTGAAACCTTGACCGAAACTACTTGTCAACACCTTCTGCTCCTCGTTGGGTTCGACACTCTTATTTATCGAAAGTACTACGATACACCCCATATACTTGTGGGTCATCAGCAACGTATATTATGTCCGGATGGCTATGTCGAACCCCACGGGTATCATGCGACGGCCAGTAATTATATATGTCGCTGATTAGTCACGATCACCGATGGGTGTTTCTGATGGCCGTCTCTATACTGGAGATGGCTGATTCTCCCGGCCGTTTCAGGCACGAGCACATTACAGCCGGTCCTCTGGAGCGTACATTAGAGACCCCCGCGCAGAGACGGACAGTTTAACCGGCTGAGATGACTGTCTGGGCCGGCTCTAATCTACGTTTCTGTATTGGTGTTTCTTGTCTTCCTTCTAATGGGGAGATGGGATATCGGGAGTTGGGATAAACAACCCTCACCAACTCTTTTCTAGGTATGACCGACTATAGATTCTCCCAAAAACTAAGATGCTCGTGAGGAGCTTCGGCCCCTGGAATGAAGTTGTTTTCGGACAGTGTGAGGTAACAACACAACTTGTTTGGAACTAAACATGGTCGAAAGTGGATTCCATTATTCCTGGCAACTAGTTGCTGATAATGATACTACCTCCAATCCTAAAAGAATGTCGTGAGGAGTACTACGAATTTGTACGTACTCAGCTCAATCTCACCGACACTTATACCGGATCGGAGGGAGTATGACATATATGTCACGCGCACCAACTTATTTCTTTCTTGCACCTTGTCCAAGTAAAGCTCCAATTTGATTAGCCACGTGAAATCTTACCCACATATAAATAAAGATGCAAGGCGCAAGCTCACTTACTCCAGAGTCCAGACCATAAATTAGTCAGAACCAGCCGATTAAGAAGAGCAGTCGTTATACATTTCGAAGTAAGTAGTATTGTAAGCTCGATTCTACTGTAGATGTCATGGCTTGCTTCCGGCTGTTCCTGTTCCTGCTGGGCACGGCCATCGGCGTATACGCGGCGTAGAACTACAAGGTCCCAACCATCGCCACCTCGCCAAGCGCTATGAGGAGGAGTACCGCAAGAAGAAGGGCGGTGAAGCCCTTTCCCCCGACTGCTCCGCGTCGCCCCCCGCGGGCGACCGGGGCAAACCCTAGCTCTCGCGTCTCCAGCCGCCTCTTCCTCCCTTCCTCCACCGCCGCTGCCGACAAGGGCCACTAGGCGAGGCCCGCGTGGTGCCGGCGGCGGCGGACTTCTTGTACCCGCGCGCGCGCGATCCCCGTGGTGCGGACTCGACGGCGGCGGTGCACCATGGTAGACAAACTCGGGCCGGCGACCTCCGGCAGGGTCGTTTGGGCGACGACGACGACATGCTCGGCGGCGGCAGGCGAGGAGCAAGTCTCCAGCTGGCGCGCGGACGGTGAAGAGGGATCTGGCGACGGCGGCATCTGGGCCTCGGTCTTCTTCGAGGATTCCTTCCAGGTGCGGGCGTGCTTGGCGCAAGCGCGGCGGGGAGCGCTGGCCGCGATGCGTTCGTCGGCTCTTCCGGCTGCCGTGCCCATGCTGTTGCGGGCGTGTGGGCCGGATCTGGGCCAGCAAGCTCGGTCTGGACTAGCGCGGGTTCCCGACGTGGTAGGGTTTGGTACGAGCGATGTGGATGCCGATGGATGGCGACGGCGGCGGCCTTGGCATTGCAGCACGGCGGCGGGGCTAGTCGGGCCTGATCTGGACCGGATCTGTCTGATCTGGACCGGATCTGGGGCCTGACAGGCTGCCTGCTGTGTCCGGTCGGCGACCGCCTGTGGCGGTGGAGGACGGCGGATCTCCTTCGATTGGCTGCTGCGCTGTTTGCCGCCCACGCTGGCTTGGATCAGTCGCATTTCTTACCTCGTCTGAAACGTTGGGCTCACGGTGCACTGTTGTCGCTCTCGTGTCTCGAGTTTGCGGATGCCGGGGCGGCGGCCCTGGAAGGTGGACTGCACGGGCGTGGCGGTGGTGATGATCCCTCTCTTTGGTCATGTGGACGGCGAGGAGCGGATGGCGGGGGTCCCTGGCGCTGGCGGTGCTTCGGCTAAGTCAGCTCCCAGATCATGTTCTGGAGCTCAGACTCGGGGCTACTGGACGGTCCATCTTTTCGAACGTTGTGCGAAGGTTTTTCCGAGTGAAAACTCTGCGCTTTGGCGCCAACGGCGGCGATGCCTGAGGGCATCGTTATCCTCTTGGGGGCGTTGTTGTGGTTATCTTCGCCTCGTTAGGGCTTCGGGTGAAAACCCTAACCATGTCGGTCTCGACGACGGCGGCGTGCCACGTCGTTACCTTCTTGGAGGCGTCGTCGTGGAGCTTCGGTATCTGTTGGCCCGTCCTAGTGTCTTCGGTGGCAAGTCTTGGGTCTCCTTTGTTTTTCTTTTCTATCTTTGATCTGCTTTGTAAGTGGTTCTCCTCATCACTTTGTATCGGTTTGGCCGTTGGGCTTTATTTATAAAGCGGGGCGAAAGCCTGTTTCGAGAGAAGAAGGGCGGTGATGCGAGCACCGGAGCTGCCGATGATTAAGAAGACAAAGAAGGTGATGTTGGAGATCGACGACGACTAGCAGTAGATCAGTATAATACTCACTCCGTACCCAAAAGGATGTCACAAAAGATGTCTCAACCTAGTCCAAATTTACATTTATCTACACACTAAATTATGTCTAGATACTTGCAAATTTAGGCTAGGTTGAGCGATACTACATCTGTGCTAGATTTTGAGATTGACGCACACCCTATCCCCTATGAATACCTCCGAAATACTAAGCCGGCGGTCAGGTCTTGAGATTGACGAAGTCACCACAGACGCCTTGTTGTCGATGGGAACGTTTGCCTCCCACTGAAGAATATTCGGCCTAAATAAGAAACACCAATGTGAAATTTATGATTTAAATTTTGATAGGTTAGGGGTACAACCACCCTCCTAATCATTCTCATATGTGCTAGATCTTAGATACCTAAATTGCAAGCTAAAGTGTACCTTGTGTCAGTGTGTCTCGTAGTACTTGCAATATCATGTTAGTTATCGGTCAATGAAATTTCAAATCTATTTAGTATTTAGTTTTGTGCCATGCCTTTCAGAAAAGGTTAAAACAAAACTCTGCCATCAATAAGAAAAGAAAAGGAGCATAACCGAATTCAGCGAACTTTATTTTCAGAGTGATAACTATCTAGGCCGAAGCTTGTAGTCGACTTCGGCTTCCCGTCCAGAAAGGCCCACGCACATACGCACGACATTACCCATTAGCCGCGGGTGCCACTATACAAAGGTACCCTTTTGAAAGGGAACCTGTGTGCTGCGAGCGTGCCACGTGGAGGACATACGGAGCAAGGAAAATTAATTTTGAACACCGCTTCTGGCACAGCACGGACGGGCGCGCCGCGTGCTTTCCATTCCCGTGCGCGTGGGCGTACGGAGTCCCAGGAGACGGAACGCGCGGCGTACGGCCGGCCGTCCGTCCAATCATATTTACTACAGACAACAAATACAAACAGTGGGTAGTAAGGAAATTAGAGCACCGTACAACAGAGTTCTAGAAGTGTACAGCTACACAGACATACGATGTACAACTATAAGGACACATGTTGTACAACTACATAACACATGTTGTACAGACACATGACACAAAACTGGAAGTACAGAGTACGATGTACAAACTAAATAGAGTAGGAGTACAAACTACCATGTTGCTACTGGATGTACACACATGTTGCTACTGGATGTACGTACATTGTGCTACTGGATGTACGGATGCGCTGCTACTAGTTGTACACGATTCTACTGGATATACGCCCGCGGTGCTACTGGATGTACAGACCGCTACAAGATGTACGCTCACGTTGCTACTAGTTGTACACGATGCTACTGGATGTACTACACTCGCGCTGCTACTGGATGTACACACCGCTACTGCTACTAGATGTACACTCACGCTGCTACTAGTTGTACACGATGCTACTGGTTGTACTTCTGCTTGCTACTGAATGTACACGATGCAACTGGATGTACAATCGCGTCCTGCTATTGCATGTACACTCACACTGCTACTAGATGTACACGCTGTTACTAGATGTACAAAGTACACAGAACTGGTTGTACAAAGTACGAAAAAAAAGTTTCTCAAAACCTATCAACATAGGATCTACTTTTGAAGATCTCGACGCGAGGATTTCAAATATGCAAACCGTTCATAATTTGGATAAACGGTTCTAAAGATATTTCGTTTTTAAAAAACAAATCTCGAAATAAATGCGGTACAAATCTGAGCAGGGACAAGAAAAGAAAACCCACCAAAATTCTCTCATGCTGCCACTTGTCACACATGCAAGCACCCACGGGGACCGCGTAAAAAGAGAGGCTGACACTTGTCATGACCACAACGCGCGCGGGGTTCCCTTCCCGAAGGGAAGCCTTTTATTAGTGATTTCCGCGACGTGAACGCCTCACGCTGCCTGAAGGAATCCGGGATGGACCGGCCCATTGAACAAGTCACTTCTTTTATATATTTTTTTTTGTTTTTGTTTTTTTTTTGTCCTTACAATTTATTTTTCTATTTATGTATATATATTTTAAATAAAACAGTTCACATTGTGAAAAAAGTGTTCGTGGTTTTTACAGAAACTGTGTGTGGTTAAAAAATGTTCACGATGAGGTTATAAAATTAACGAGATTAAAATGTACGTGAGGTTTCAAAAACTATTCAATGGATTTACTCTTTACACCACTTATCTGATTTTTTATGAATAAATAAAAAACTATAACTTCTGTAAATTTGTTCTGAGACTAAAGACTAAAATATTTTTGTTGGGCCTTATTTTAGAGCAGGCCATGTAACCACACTGGCACACTCCCCTACAACATTGGTCGTCAGACGGTAATCACTAGAAAAAGGGTTCCCTTTGGAAAGGGAACCAGACAATCGTTCTAATTGTGACAAATGTCGGTTTCTCCTCACATGATTCAATTTTTGTTTGTCTGCATGTCTGCCATGTGTCACAATTAGATTGAAAGTGGGGGAGTATGAGAGAGAAAGGGAGAGCATGCACGTACGTGGGCATACAGTTTTGCCTTTTTGTCTTTTATTTTTCAAATCCGAATTTTAAAAACGAAATATCTTGAGAACCGTTTATCCAAATTACGAACCGTTTTCACTTTTGAGCTCCTCGCGTCGAGATCTTCAAAACTAGATCCCATGTTGATATGTTTCGACGAACTTTTTTTTTTGTACAACCGGTTATGTATAGTTGTACAACCTGTGTCTGTATTTGTACAACCCAAACTGTGTATGTGTAGTTGTACAACCTGTGTCTGTCTAGTTGTACAACGTGCGTCTGTACAACCTGTGTCTGTACAACCTGTGTCTGTCTAGTTGTACAACCTGCGTATGTACAACCTGTGTCTGTACAACCTATGTCTGTCTAGTTGTACAACCTGCGTCTGTACATCTGTGTCTGTACAACATGTGTCTCTCTAGTTGTACAACTTGTGTCTGTACAACCTGTGTCTGTCTAGTTGTACAAGCTATGTCTGTTTAGTTGATACATGTACAACTACCGTAGGTGCTTAGTACGAGGCGCAGCCGAAATGACGCGCTTAGTTTGTACATCCTTCTATTTGTGTCTTGTACACTGTGCTATATATTTCTCGTACTCTACTGTACAAGTTTGTACATCTCAGTTTTTTAATTTGTGTACCGTACGTGTCTGTCGGAACGATCGGAAACTGCTGAGGCTGCGCGCGTACGCGGGGCCGGGGCCTTCTTGTACATCCACCTTGAGCAGCTCCTTGTACATCCACCGCGCGCTGAACGATCGGAGCAGCTGAACGATCGGGAGCAGCTGGCTTTGTCTCGTTTCGTACCCACGGATCGGTGCCGTATGGAATTTTGATTCCACCCACTTGACCGGGTCTACGTGGTCCAGCAGGCAACCACGTGGTGCGCTCACGTTGCTCTGTTTTTCTCTTTGCAAAGGGAAACCTTTTCCTAATCGCACCCTCGTCAGGCCACAACCCTTATATATCCCTCAATGTGGCAGCGAGCGGGGCGCCGCCTACAACGAGGCTGGCCCATTCACAATTTTTGTTTTATTTCGCCTGTTTGTTTTCTTTTGTCTTTTATGTTGTTATCTTTTCTCTTCGTTTTTGTATTTTTGAAAATCTATTTTTAATTAAAAATTAAAAATTCTTAACTTTTAAAAATGTGATTTTTTTTCCATATTTGAACACTGTAAAAAATCTGAACATTATTTCACATTTAATCGTTTTCAACCCTAAAAAGTAAAAGTAAAAATAAATAGATAAGGAGAAAACACGTACCAAATTTGGGCTGGCCCGTTAGCCTGATCCTTCAGGGCTCAGGCGCCCGCCCCGCTGAATGGGAGACCGAAAATGCAAACAAAGGAATTGCTGTCCCATTTGATTCTAGGAGGCCTGGCCTACTCGAGAAAAGCTCAAATTGGCCGGAGCAAAACTGCCCGCCTGATACGTAATTGTATGAGAATGCTACGAGTATATTTTTTTTGATTTTCCTTTTGGACATGGCCTTTGCACAAAAGCTAACGGAAAGGGAGAGCAGTGAAGAAACGCCATGCGGCAATTGGAGATCGTCTACCTGCCGGGCAACGGCCCCAACGGAAACCGATCCCAGCTCACTCGGCCGCCGCTTTCGGTTCCCAGAGCAGCGTCGACGAGCTTGTGGTCGGCGGCGTCGCACTCCGGCCGGCCGGGATGGGCCAGCCGAAAAGGGTATCCAGCTAGCAATGCATCGATCGACATCAGCCATCTTTGTCTCGGGGAGTCAGCAGGCAGCCGACGTGGTCACGCGGCGGCGGCGCCCACCGTATAGTAGCATCATGCAACCAATCCTCTTCCTGTTTGTGGCAGCAGCGGCTTCACTGGCCGTTTTGGTTTGTTTCTCTCCACTCCAGTAGGAATTAATTAGAGGTCATGCGTGGCCTTGCCCACGTCGGCAGCCAAAACGGAACAAGTGGCCGCCGGAAGGAAGCTGACCTCCCCACATACGGAGCCTCGCAGCCACTCGCAAAACCTCGATCGCTTGTATCCAAGAACCAAAAGCGTGCGACCGATCGAGAGGTTGCGTGCCACGAAACCGGCATGTCACCCGCCCTACCTATATATATACCTCCATCGTGTTGTTTTATAATTATCCAAATTTATATGAAGATAAAGCCTAACTTCTGACGAGCGGACGTCGTCGGAGGCTTGGGCCAAGTGGACGGATCGTTGCCGAGTCGGACTGCAGTCGATTTAGTCTTTTGCCTCCCATATATATCTTTTATAAGCCGCCGGTTTGAGATAAGTCGAAAGTTGTAAATCTCTGTCGTTTGTAACCTCACCCGATCATAGTAAAAATTTGTTGGCTTGCGCCCGTGGCTTTTTCTCTTCCATAGTTGGAAGGGTTTTCCACGTTAAATCGCGTGTCCCCGTTCGTTTGATTTTGTGTTTCTTCGTCGTTTATTTGCTATCGTTTATAACAGATCGTTCGTTGCCACACTGTTATATCTTAGCTATTTTAGAGCAACTCTAACAGATCCAAAAAATGCCAACCCGAAATACCAGTTTCGTGTGTCCTTGATACTGGTTTTTCGGTTTAGAACTTCACGGTGAGTAATAGAAACGGAAAATTTGAACCCAAACTTTTTAAACAGTCCCCGGAACACTTGACATAATAGTGCCGCATCCGCTTATTCGATGGTCTGGAAAAAAAAAATCTGGACCGGACCGATATGCGGTGCCCGTTCGGGCCGAAAAAAAGGCCGATCCTGTATATCGGCCGGAATTTTCAGGCAGACGCTTATTCCGAACCTGCTATGGGTTGTCTTAGCTTAGTGCTGTATACTAGTGGTGCTCGAGGTTCGCATCCTACCCCATATACACTTATGTCAGCATCGACGGCAACCATCATCGTGAACTTTCTTGGGGAGCAGTAGCTTGCAGTTCGAAATAGGGATATGCATATACGCACGCACGTAGGTGCCCCCTGCCGGCCGGCCTAACTTGAGCAGCACAAAGAACCGGAAATACAGTGCATGTTGTTCTCATCTTAATTTTTCTTCTCTCCTGACAAAACTGTGTGGCTGCGGAATTCACGGCAGCAACCTGCATATTTGTTCTCCGTGGATACTAGCCACGTGGTATATTTATTTATCATCGGTCTCTCATGCATAGAGTGGATAAACCCAGCCAACCAAACGGAATAAAAATACACAGGTTTCTGAAGTCGTTGACATCACGGAGCCGGCCAGCCACTCGTGCGCGCGCAAGCAAATGCTAGGAAGAACACCGCCCCCAGATCCACCGGTCCAGACGAGAAGCACCGTCGCTCGCTTCGCTCGTATCCAAGCAACCAAATGCCGGCAGCGTTTTTGAGCCTGACCACGCACTTCACCGGCCCTTTTCCTGTCGATCGATTGGCCATGAGCTTCTAGCTGTTGGTTCATGCGACTACGATCGTAAATTTCGCCTAGAATTGATACAAGACCACGACTGTTCGAATGCATGGACTATTCAATTCGTCGATACGTGCGCTATTGTCAACACCAATCCATCGCCAAAATTAGCTATTGCTGCATGCATGTGTGTCGGACGTCGGTTGGAGAGCTGACCAGCGAGATGTGTACGTTCTGGGTATATAAGATCCAACCTCGAAGTGTCTAGACTGGCCACCTCATTGCATCTCCATATACTCTATCGGGTAGTCATTATTTCTTCACTTCTTCTTGTGGTCGATCACGGCGTCAAGTCAAGCTCCAGATCCATCGCGGGAGCCTCACGAAACAGCTATGTGGATTAACTTATAACTAACTATATGAAAGCTGAGCACTTTGGCGAGCTCTCCGCGCTCGGGCTACTGTGCTTAGCAACAGTAGCTACAGTACATACAGTGTTGAACAGTGCCGCCGGCATTTTTGCAAAAAAGTCCCCAGGTTAGTCTAAAATCACCATTCGGTCCTCCCAGTACACAACACTTCGAGAGGAAGGACTTGCCTGCAATTACATGAAAATCCTGGTTCTTTTTCGTAAAAGACCACCACAACCCCCCTTCTTCCTCCTCTCTCGCACGCGGGTCGGAGCGCGCCGCCGCCACCGACGCTGGCCCCCGCCGCTCTGCTCCTCCCCGTCCAGATCGACGACTACGGCCAGCTCCGACGCCTCTTCCTCTCCCTCCTCTCCGAAAACCACGTGCTGAGATGCCACTACCTCGCCGGAATCGACGTCTCCGTCCTCGGGGACCGCCGCCGCGTCCGCACGCCGCATCCGCCGCTCCGGCGACCATTCAGAGGCGGCGCCGCCGCTCCCTGGCGCCCCACGTCCGCGCGTGTCCCACGGCCGCACGCGCACGCCCCACGTCGCTTTGCTGCGCCGCCGGCGAGGTCCGCGCCGCCACGCCAGAGCCGGCCACTGGTGACGTCACGCTGACGTCCCAGCGGGCCTGGGCCGCGTAGCAGGCCTGTCTGCTAGGCTGGGCTGCCTGATGCGCAGCCCACTCGGCCCTTTTTCCCCTTTTGTTTTTTTTCCTGTTTTCCTTTTCTAAAAAACTTCTGTAAATTCCGAAATACAAATTCAACAATTTACAAATTTGCACGATTTTAAAATGTGGACACTTTCAAAATTTGAATTTCACCACAGAAACGCGTCATACAAATTTGAATATTTCAAACTTTTAAATGCCTTCCAAGTCTAATTAATTCACGATTTTTAGGACACCAAATAATCCATAAATATAAACCTTCTCCGTAATTCGATACATTCAAATCTGAACACATTTATAATATGGACATTTCAAAATTTGAATTACCTACATCAAGCTATTTACAAATGTGACAAACAAAATAAACATGAACACAACAATAGACGCTGACTATTCGCGCCATCCGATCACAATTCAAATTTGAAAGTTTCAGATAAGTTCAGCAAATTTATACATTCCATTCTACGGTCCAAAATAACTCAAGAAAAATATCAAGTTCCCTAAAAATTCACCAATATCCAAACTTCCCAGAAAACAATATGCACACACAAAAAAAATTGCACAAAATTATTGAAACAATCTATGAAAAAAACTACAAATATAACGACTTTCCAGCCTTTTCGCATGAAAATTGCACCAAAAACCCCATTGTGCACCCCTTAAAATTTAAGGAATTTTTTAAAACTACATTTTTTCCTAGACTTTACAAACGAATAAATGGCCATTTTGTCTAACATCTGTCCAACTAGCTTTTCATGTATTTACCCACTTCTTTCGCAAAAAAAAGACTGCAAAACACGAAAAAGACCAACAAATTCCAACATTTCGAATCACACGAGCGCGGCGACAGGAGTTAATTGTATTGAATCTCGAGCATATCAATTTGTACCAAACATTCGTGTATATTTTCCCTAAGCAACATAATCATTTTTCCTTCGTCCACCTGATTAAAATCGTTTTAATTTAAAAAAACAAAACAAAAAAACCATTTCTACAACTTTGTGACCTTCTCAAAATTATTACAAATTTTACATAACACATAGAACAACCATTTTCCACATACTTGTGCCCTTTTCCAAGTTATTTCACCTTTAAAATAAAAAGGCAAAAAAATATAACTACATCAAATATTTTGATGACTTCTCAAAATAATTGCAACTCTTCAAAATCTTAAACAATACATACAAAACCATTTGACAATTCATGTCATTTTATACATGGATTCAATCATTTTCTTTCAACCTCAAATAACAAAATCTTAAACAATACATACAAAACCATTTGACACTTCATGTCATTTTATACATGGATTCAATCATTTTCTTTCAACCTCAAATAAAATCCAGAAAAATATTATCAGTGCTACAAAGTATATCATTTAAATAGAGTTTAGTACACCATTTAAATACAATAATCCATTTATATCATGGGCTTCAAAATATCAAAATATGAACACACCACAAATGTAAAAAATGACAAATAGTTTTTTCAAACTTATTTTCCCACTAAACATAAGTGAATCAAAAAAAAACATGCTTTACATAATGTCAAACACTTCATTGGTAGCTCTTTGAGTATTTAAACAATTTCAAAATAGATGCTAATTCCTTCAAAATGGGTAACTTAACCTATATCCATCAACAAAATATGAAAAATATATCAAAAACAACCACACACAAAAAAGACTACTTATAGCGTACGATCAAATTTTGATATTTCAAACTTTTAAATACCTTCCAAAACTGATCATTTCACAAATGTTGAAAGAACTCCAATATGAAAAACTTCCCAATTTCAACTAATTCAAAAACGTTGACAGTTTTACATCACAAGCTTTCTGTACATTCTAATAATTTCCAAATCTACACACTTCTAAAATGTTGTCATTTTCAAAATTTCAAATTGAACATAATTACGCGACATACAAATTTAAATATTTTAAAATTTGTCATGCCTTCCAAATCTAGCCATGCTACTACCGTTAAAAGAATTCGAATCTAAATAACTGTCCAATTTGAACAATTTTGAAACTCTAAACAAATTCCAAATGTAATCCCTCTTTGCATTCCAACATTCTCAAATCCGCACAATCTTAAAATGTCAAAATCTTCAAATTTGAATTTCACCACGCGCTTTGGAGTTCAGTTAAAAATTTATAGGACCATATAACCATATATCTGAACATTTCAGTCCACCAACTATTTGAACATACTCTACACAAAAAAAAAAATATAATATTTCAAAATATGCATTAAATTTTTTTATTACAACTACTGCATTCCACACATAGTTAATCGACTTCAATTTGATTTTAATTGGACTTCCATAATTCATTTATCTATTTTTATCATTACAAGAAAATCTAAAATCTGTAAAATTTATAACTCCCCATCTAAAATTCGGAACAATGCAAAAATGTACGAAAATTTGTGGACCAATTGCATTCCATACATGATTGATGAACTTAAGAATAATTACAACAAAAAACTCCAATTTGGTGAAATTTTAGAGACAAACTATATGCATTTTCTCCAATTTTATATAATTGAATATAATAATTGCTCGCATAATGTATTCCCTCTGATTGTGGAGTTACAATAAATTTTTAAAGCAAAATACTAACTAATTGCATCATTTCATGTAGATTAACATTTAGAGATCATTTAACTGAACTCCCTCCAATTATGCATACACCTTCAATACATGCTAAAAATAATCACAATTTCGACCTACCCATAATATATTCCCTCTTATTATATTGCTAAATAAGAAAACTATAGCAAAACGCAACTATATTTAACCATTCCAATTTAGCTAACATGTTTACAGGCAGTATAACTTAAATCCATCTAATTACATACTCACATTGCTAAAAAAAATGAACGACTATATGAATAATCTGAGGAAATACAATTTTTTTTTTGCGAATTGAGGAAATACAAATTTGTTCCCTCTAATTACGGAATGATTTCAAATTGAACTTAACCTACATACATTATACAAATTATAACTATCTTATTTCCTTATAATATATTATTCTCACCAATCACGCGGCGTGACGCCGCGCAAAATTTAACTAGTATCTTATCAATCATCAAGCGACCGTCACCCATGATTTATGGTATACTGTCTGGAACCACGTACGTACATACGTATACGTGTGCTCCGTAGAGAATGTTGGCGTGTCTCACTTCTGGAATTTTTTGAGCAGTCATATTCTGCTGATCGCACTTTGCTGTCGACCGCTCTAATAATCTTATCGGACAGAACAGTGCAGGGATACGGCGTATACATATATCCTGCACTAGCATGCGTTACCACAAAATCGAAAGGAATCAATTTGGTCGTGACAACACCATCCTAGCTAGGAGCCCACAATACAAGAAACAATTTTATCGACATTTTTGAAACCCGAAACACCACTTGTTTCATATGCTGCCTCCAAGTCAACGCATAAATTGAACAAGTAGACATGGAATGCTCCAACCATGAGTTCAGTTGTAGATTGTTTCATACTCCAAGTCGATGCATAACGTGCTCACTTTCCGATATTTTCATGGAGTTTAAGAATGCTTAGTTTCATGCTCACAAATCGAATCTAGTGTTATCTAATTTACACATGTCAACCGATTCAGCTCATCTATAAGTATAACCCTAGACACGACCATGTATAGAAGGTCATGGAGTAATCGAGAACCCTCTTGAGATCGCACTCGAGCACCTGATATCCTACTATATATAAAAGTTGGTGCAAACCGCACCCCGATCCAGCCTCCACGTCGCCCCAGAAACGTCGGCCGTCCGATAAGCCCGTCCGACGGCCCAGATCGCGTCCTTGCTACAGTAACACTGTAGCAGGGCAATTTCTACCAATGAGACGCGGACACGTCGCGCTGCAGTGTGCCAATTTGCAGAAAACCGCCCGCAAAGGACCTGTTCGCAAATTTGAGAAACGTTGAGGGCTTCCGTGCAAAAACGTCACCGCATCTCCTCCTTCCTCTTCTCTTCTTCCCACGACGCGGAAATCGCCGCCGCCGCTACACCCCTCCCCGTCCAAATCGCGGCCCACCACGGGATCCGCCGTCTCTGCCTCTCCCTCCTCCCCCATAGCCGCTTGCCAGGACGCCGCGGAGGCGCCGGAATCGACGCCGCCGGGCGCGCTGCCCTCCGCCGCGTCCGCGGCCCGCCGGTGGCGCTACAGTGACCTAAAGGGGGCGACGCCGCGTCGATGCGCGTCGCGCGCGCCCCCGCGCGAGTCCCGGAACATGCGGGCGCGTCGCCGGCGCCGCCGTGGCCACTGTGGCCGCAGATGACGGATGACGTCAGCACGACGTCATCTGCGGCCCCACGTGTTTTTTTTTTACAGAAATTGTTTAAATTTGCAGAAACAATTACTTTAAACTTACCCACCAGAAAAATATGACAAAAATATCAAAATAATCAGAAAAATACATGCTATTTATTTATGGCACAACACAAATACTTTTCAATTTCCAAATTTGGTAAATATTCGGAGAAATTTGAATTCCAAATACGACCAAAAAAAAACTACAAAAAAAAACACTACCTATTTATGTCATATGACCAAAATTAAAATTCGAAAATATTTTTTTCCTATTTTCTGGAAACCAAATACAAATTCAAATCAGTTCAAATCAATTTCCACAAATTCCAAACAAATTTAAATCATCGTTCCAGAAACTTTGGGGAAAAAAAATTATATTCCCTCTCATAACAAAAAAATGGAACTATATTTCATCAAATCAATTTATTTAACATATCTAAAATAAAGATAACAAAACTTTACTTCCTCCAACTATGTAACTAAATTTAAAATATTTTAAACAAACAATATGTAAACAATTACAGGTAAAATATTAAAATTCAAAAATAGCAATTACAAAAAAATTCAAAAATTCAAAAAAATAATAATACACATACCAAAAAAAAATCCACCATGCAATTCAAATAACAATTATAAGGAAATAGTAGGACTCAAACAAAAAAAACATATTTTTCAAATCTACATTTCAAAATAATGCATACAATATGACAAAATTTCCTAAATTTAACAAATTCTCAAACTTACCACACAAAAGTTATACTATACGTCCTCTAATTATGAAACTCAAACAAATATTCCAGCAAAATACAAACATATATAACCATTTCGATTTGCTGAACATTTAACGGTACTGTATATTATATAAAGACACTAAAAAAAATAACAAACAAATATTCCAGCAAAATACACACATATATAACCATTTCGATTTGCTAAACATTTGACGGTACCGTATATCATATAAAGACACTCAAAAAAAATACTAACTATTTCAAAGTATTTCCCTTTAAAAAAAACAAACACATTTGAAATAAATGTTCAAAGAAATGCAACACATTTGAACATTTCAAATTGCTAGAAAATTGAAAACACTTTAAAATATAACTGACAAAATGCATTAACCCTAACTATGTAGTCGAAACAAATAGTTATGATGTACTTCAAATATATCCAAACATCCCAATTTTCTAAATATCTGAAAATAGTCAATATGACAAATTGCTTCTTCTACGATAAAATATATCATATTTCTCATAAAACAATTACATGCAGCACATTTCTAAAACTCAATTTGCTAAAAAAAAGGAAAACTCCAAAATATAAATACTTCACATATTATCTCACATAACCTTTAAAAAAACTAACACATTTGAAATAGACGTTAAAAAAAATGCAACACATTCGAACATTTTAAATTGCTAAAAAATTAGAAGCACTCTAAAATATATCTCACAAATTGCATTCACCCTAATTATGAAGTTGACGCAAATTTTATATTAGATTTCAAATATATCCAAACATCCCAAAATTTCTAAATATCTAAAAATACTCGATATGACAAATTACTACCTCTACGATAAAATATATCATAATTCTCACAAAAAAAAATACATGCAACACATTTGAAAAATTCAATTTGCTAAAAAAAAGATCAAAAAAAATGAAATACTCTAAAATATATATCTCACATATTATCTTACATATTGCATTCTCCCTAATTACGAAGTTCAAACAAATGCAAACAAATATTTCGACAAAATACAAACATCTAAAACCATTCCAACTTACTAAACATTTAACGTAACTCTAAAATGTGTGAACCAACTCACAGAAAAAAAACTAACTACTTAAGAATATTTTCACACAAAAAAAACAAAACACATACAAACATGTAAAACCATTCCACCTTACTAAACATTTAACGTAACTCTAAAATGTGTGAACCAACTCACAGAAACAAAAACAAACTACTTCGGAATATTTTCACACAAAAAAGCAAAATACATTTAAAATTGAATTACAATAATTCCCAAATTTGAGCAATCTCCAAAATCCAACCATTTTTAAAACAAAACCATTTTTCAATTTTAATGATTTCCAAACTTAGACAACTTTACAGCATCACACGCGCGGCATTGCCGCGCTCAAATAACTAGTAATAGAGAAGAAAGCCACAGACATGGATAGGATTTTAGAGGACGATTCTTTACTTGGGCCTGAACTTGTATAAACTTCCCTCCAACTCGTATGAAAGAGTTTGAGGAGTCCGGATACATGCATGTTTCATATGCCTGGTGGAGTGGCACAAGATCTGTCTTTTGGTTTATGTCGAGATATTGATTCCTCTACATAACAATATACTTCTCGTATCGATCAAACCAAAGTTTACTTTATCGAGAAAAGTTTTTCTAAGAAGTTCATGTAGGTGTTCTTTTCTATATAAAATTATAATAAAGAGGAGTTCCGCCAAGCCTTGGAGCAAGATGCTTGGATCGACCATCTTAGCATGGACGACGGTTTATCGCTTAATCACATTCAACAATTCGTTAACCTTTAGAGCTTGCTTCGGGATATCACATTGGAGGACGATGTGGAGGACACGATTACTTGGAACTTAACCGTTCATGCTACCTACTCTTTGGCTTCGACGTATAGGGCACAATTCTATGGCGCCACCTTGAACAATTTTCATCCCACTATGTGGAAGGCTTGGGCAGCATCCAAGTGCAAAATGTTCACATGGTTGATTTTACAAAATCGGATTTAGACATCGGATCGCCTTTTGCATTGCGGCTAGCCAATCTGTGAGGTGTGCCCCTGTGTTCTATGGCTATGGAAACAACGGCCATCTTCTCTTTCATTACCGCTTCTCCAATAGAATTTGGCAAATAGTGGCCAACTGGTTGCGAAGCCTTCAGCTATAACATGGGTTCATGGAATGACTTCGACAATGTCAAGCACTGGTGGACCTCTGTCTGTTCCTCCCACCACACTCCAAAGAATGGGACCACTTCCATCCTTATGCTTGTCACTTTAGAGGTTTGGAACTAGCCTAATGCTAGGGCCTTCCGCAACCGCCAGTCCACCTCTCTTGCGGTCTTCTCCACCATTAAGCATGATGAATTAATGGGCTTTGGGTCACGCCTGACGCATGTTCTTTGGGCTTTGTAACGCCACGAGACTAGTCTTTACCGCCCTGGCCTTTCTCTATTAATGTAAAGGTAAAACTTTTGTCCGTTTCAAAAGATATGCAGAGGAATAATCGGAAGATACTTCAGTTTAACAGTCGAAATCAAATGGTTCTTACATTTTTTCCCTCTAGAAGTTCTTATAGTCCAATTTTCCTCAAAAAGCATTTGAATAGACGGAGCAAAGGACAATAGCAAAAAGTTCTCCGGATGAGAGGGAGACATGTGAATGAAGAGTCGACAACAGTAGTAGTCATTCTACGTGGCCGGCCGTTGTCGGGATCAGTTTCGGGGCCGCCGGCGTCCGGTAAAGGGAGGCGAGGCAAAACGGTTGGACGAGGGCGTTCGAGGGAGTGGCCCCCGGTATGGCCGAAGCGCGATGGAGGCCACGGGTGACGCGGCGGCAAGACCAAATCCGCACGGCACGCGTGGTATAATTCCCTTGGCGGGAAGGGAATATTCGGGCCTTCCGTCGCCGGCCTGGCTATACGTGGGATGGGAGACTCTCCATGATTCTTCGCTCTGCCCTTCATCTCATCCACTAATTACAGGACTTTGCCCTTCCTTCCTGGTGCATATATTGGCGTCGTCCACTTGTAAATTGTAATACAGCTCCGACCATTACCAAGCAGATTTGGAGCAAAATTGCAGCCAAACAAGACGACAGTTTATGTACTCTGGTGTAGTATTCTCTCTACTTGTTTGAAGTATTTTGTTTACCCAATATTTTTTCCTACGGTATCAAATTTTCTTCCTCTTGGCTGTGTTTCAACATAAAAAAAATACAGCTCGTAGGAGCGTGGGGGTTATAAATTAAAAAAAAAACTGTGCCACATGCTTCATGAGGCGATTACAGAATAGACCACATGTGTCACATACACACGCTTTATCCACACTAGCAAAAAAATTTGGCAACTTTATCCACTAACTAGCTAGTTACGTGTATCTTTCGAAAAATGTTTGCAAACATTTTAAAATCTCAAGTCAAAAACATACTCCTAAAGAAAGTGGAATTGGCTTTGTCTCGTGATAATTGGAACTGTATATTTTCCCACATTTGGAACAAAATTAGAAAGATTCAGCTTCCTCCACTAGGTGCAGGTTATACTGGTTCAAGGGGTATTTATGAGATCACAAAACCTGTTTTGTAGGGGTGTGCTGGGGTTTAGAGAAAGCGTCGAACGATATCTTTATCCTCTCTGTATGGCAGCATAATCTCCGGATCGTCTATCCATCGACTTACGCATTTTCGTAGTCATGTATGATTTCGTACTTTGTCTTTTATCTTCCTCTAGCCGTTCTTATCGGTTGTGTGCACCCTAATTAGGCAGAATCCAGATGCGTACTTTTGTGTAAATATTTGAGTATATAAAAAATGCCCTTTTTCGTTAAAAAAAAGTTCTCCGCTATAAAGCAAGTTTCAAGTCAAACATGTGCAACCAAGTTTGTTGTCAACTATGCACATCATTTAGATCTTGTCCTAATGTAATTGTACTGTCTTTTCGTATCTTCTAGGACTAGGACCAGCCTGTATGATTTTACCAATGGACAAGCCAAAAGATACGTTACATGGTTTAGTTTGGATGCACCCTCCAATGAGTATTGATGAGATATTGTGTCTGCTAGTGTAGGCGCTATGTTTGTTTCTAAAGTTTTTTCAGCAATTGGTGGGGATAATCCTTACAGGGATTGGGTGAAACCCTAACATTCACCAAATCCCATCAAATCCCAATTTATCCCCAATTCACTCCAGATCTTTAACTTTGCAGCAAAATTGCTGGTCAACAGAGATCGCACCATGTACTTTTATAACGGCGATTTTCTGAGATTACATTAATAAAAATAATATAAATGTGTTCCATCTAAAAGGAGTTTTATTTTTTCCCTGATTGGAGCCAGTTGCCAGGACACTACTACTAAACAGTGGAGTACCAACAAAGTAAAAGGGCATTATGGTCCAGGGGTATCACCGTAAATAAACCCGGAGACTCAGCTTGGCATCTGAATAAATACGAGCGAGAATCCTCGCTCGGACTCCTCGAGCCACCCAAACTCTCAATCAAGAAAGGAGAAACACAGGCAGAGCACCGCACCAAGGGGAAAGAAACGCCTTTCTTCCTTCCCCGGCCATCTCCTGCGCGTGCGCATTTCCGGCTAAACCCCTGATTGGACCTACTCCGGCTCGCCGCAGATCGGGAGAAGAGTCTCGTGTCCCCCGCGGAGGCGTCAGGTGTGCTATTTCCCCTAATCCATGTTTCTTGATCTCCTTGTACTTACTTGCCGATTCATTAGGCCAATCCGCAAGCTTGTTTTCTTCGGTTCCTTCCAGTGGCTGGGTTGTTGGTTCTGCGTTGGATGTCATGGGAGGTTTGGATTTGGATTGGGCGCTGGGCAGGGGATTCAGTCCGAGGTTTCACGGGGAGAGTGATAATCTGTCCTGTATTATTTTCCTGAACTGGGAGCTTTATTAGGTCGATTGCGCTGCTTGGTAGCCGTGGATGGAGCATTTGAACTGTAGTGATTTCTGGATTTGGAATATTGGAATAGTTTAGTTGCTGTGACGGAGACTCTGAATTTTGTATTCAGGGAGGTTGAGGTCAGGTTAGCTTTTACCTGCATCCACTTGGGAATCTATGTGCCTACCCGGTTGCTGACGAATTCAGTAGCAGTAATAAGTGGGGTGGAGGCATATTTTATTAGTATTACTTGGTGAATGGTCACAAATCGCTTTGATTCATGGTGATATTGTACCATGTGCATGATCAAGTTCACAGATGACCTGATCTTGATTATTGTGATCTAGAGGATGTCTTGCACTTGCCATCGTTGAACTGGGGCAGTAGCCGACAGATGGATCAAATTGTTTCCCAACATACTTTGGATCATTAGATGCGTGGTGACCAACAAAGTTCCATTTGGATTAGTGTTTTCAAGTTTTATTATAAAACATGATTACTTGTGAATGCTACTAATAATTATATTGCGAGGTGTATAGCCTAAATCATCAAACTTCACATATAATCGCTTTGCCATTGCCTTACATCCTCATTTGATGCTTTCAGGTGGTGATCATTCTTGTAGCAGCTGCAGTATAAAAGTTACCGACGTTCCTGTGTTGTCATGGCTAAGTTTCATGACACAACGAGCAGGAAACCTCCCGGCCTTCGGCTATTCAGAGGTGCCAAGGCACTAAGAAATTACCAGACGCTTGTCTTGGTCCTTACATTCTTGGCATACACTTGCTTCCATATGACTCGGAAGATAACAAGCATTGTCAAGAGTGAGCTTGATCCCCAGACAAGGGTGGGTTCTGCCTGGGGACGATTGCACACACGCAATACTCTTAACGTCGGTTGGTATCCCTTTAACACCTCTGATGGCTCGGCTTTGCTTGGTGAGATAGATGTCGCGTTCCTTGCGGTGTATTCTCTTGGGATGTTCTTCGCCGGGCATCTTGGTGACCGCATGGACTTAAGGATAGTTCTGACAATTGGCATGATTGGGACTGCCATATTCACTGCCCTCTTTGGTGCTGGATATTGGTTAAATATTCACAGCTTCTACTACTTCCTGGTCTTTCAGATGATTGCTGGCTTATTTCAATCATCCGGATGGCCTTCAGTTGTTGCAGTTGTTGGGAACTGGTTTGGGAAGAGCAAGAGAGGATTGATTATGGGTATATGGAATGCACATACTTCCATCGGAAACATATCCGGTTCACTGCTTGCTGCATCTCTGCTGAAGTTTGGATGGGGTTGGTCATTTGCCGTCCCCAGCTTTATCATGGCTCTTGTTGGGTTGGTAGTCTTCTTTTTCTTGCCGGTT
This sequence comes from Poa pratensis, assembly GCA_947311845.1. NCBI lineage: Eukaryota > Viridiplantae > Streptophyta > Magnoliopsida > Poales > Poaceae > Poa > Poa pratensis. The sequence continues at coordinate 41,641,711 of CAMZMU010000089.1, read as the reverse complement.
AGTCCTGAGGTAATGGAGATAGAGATTGATGACGGGGAGATAAACTCGGACAAGGATACTGCCAAGGAGCCCCTTTTGGAACCAGGCCAAGAAGTGCAACATAAGCCAATTGGATTCTTAGAGGCATGGAGGATTCCTGGAGTTGCCCCTTTTGCTCTCTGCCTCTCTCTTCTCCAAGCTGGTCGCATACACCTTCCTGTACTGGCTACCATTCTACATCAGCCATACACGTGAGTCTTCTTATTCATCTTTCAAGTCTGTATGATTTTTTGATGCTCTTGTAGTGACTGGGATCCCCTTTTCTGTTATAACAAGAACAGTGCTTTATAGTGTTCATTCCTAATAGGCATTCACTTCTTTCAGCTATTGGCAACGAGTACCTCTCTGATGCGATGGCCGGCAGCTTGTCAACAATCTTCGATGTTGGAGGTGTGTTGGGAGGAATCCTTGCTGGTCACATCTCTGATCGCTTAAATGCACGAGCAATCACGGCTGCAAGCTTCATGTACTGTGCGATACCTGCTCTCTTCTTGTATCGCACATACGGAAGCATGTCAATGACGTGGAACATTTGCCTCATGTTCATCACTGGCATGTTTGTCAATGGTCCTTATGCCCTGATCACAACCGCAGTGTCAGCTGACCTTGGCACTCACAGCTCATTAAATGGTAATTCACGGGCACTGGCCACTGTGACAGCGATCATCGACGGGACAGGGTCGGTTGGCGCCGCGATTGGGCCATTGCTGACAGGATACATCTCCACAGAGAGCTGGAGCGCCGTGTTCACAATGTTGATGGCAGCAGCTCTTCTTGCTGGACTCCTCTTGACACATCTTGTATGTGCTGAGCTAAGAGGAAAGCTGTCTTCCAATGTGAGCAAGTGCGTCGCGGATGCGCAGGCTACCTGCTCGGATCAAGTGTAAGGTTGCAGGTACAGTCTGCTCGTGCTCAAGATTGGGTTTGTGCATTGGAATCATTTTTTCTAGTTCCATCACCTTCTTGATCGCCTCCAGTGTGAGTCTGATAAATAAAGCAAGCTCCAGGAGTGAGTAGCGGAGGGTAGAGAAAGTGTTCAGATTTTTTTTTCCAGGTTTACAAGATAGAGGTGAAAACACCTCAAAGTCTCTGAGCCCACACATAGTTCTTATTAGGCGCCTTGTAAATACAAATTGGGCAATAAGGCTGGGCCTGTGTTTGCTTGTATTAGTACATATTTAAGCTTGTACGTGGTTGTCGTTTAGGGTAGATAGAACTTAGAAGGGAACATCATCCCTTTATACAAGTAGAGACCTGAGTATATCTGTTGGCCATGTTTGATCTCCTTTTGTACGTGTAATTGGAGATACATCTTCTAGTTGAGAAGATTGAAATTAAGAATTGAGGTTTCATGACAGTGTTGTTCCGAAGAGGGGAAATGGTATGTGTTTATTCATTTTCATCTGTTTTCGGTTTTGAGAAAAGATAATTTGTGGTTTACACACTAACTTTTGGGGATATTTGTTGGACCAACAAAAATGAGGGTTTTGACGTTCAATTGCTGCTCACCGTTAAACTATATTATTCTTTGAGCAGGAAAATAAATTACAGCTATCGTTTTGACATCCTGGTTATTTTCATGATGACATTACATAAGGCTAATTAGCATTGTTCTCACATGACCACACTTCACCCACATAAGGAAAATATATCACGATGTGTCCCAAATTTAGCATGAGCATTGTTCTCAAATGACCACACTTCACCCAAGAACCATGGGCTGTTCGATTGCATCGGTGACAGCAAGCAAAAAGCGTAGAAGTCTGTTGGAAGCCTTTCTAATTGTATACAAACTTACAAAATAATTTATGTTTTATTCCTCCTCATAATCTTTTGATTCAAAGTATCATTTAGTTTGCAGATAAATTATTGGTCAAAACCAACTTGGACAGTCAAAATATACCACATATACCTGAACAGAGCAGTACTGGGGAAAAGATAGTTCTTCCACACATGGAGCAGAACATCACTGTGAGACACATCACACTTTATTTTCCAAATGGCACACACATTCAACTATAGACTGACAATTCACAGCTACAACATAAAATGTGAGCAAACGGATCAATGTGTTGTCTAAGTTAAAGCGTTAGCATAGCGCACAACTCACCAATGAAATTAACAACAAAATAAGCTTAAACATTTCTCACACATGCACTACTATATTGACAAAACGGAAAAGAGAACTTGGAAGACATTTGATTTCGAATGGTCTTTTCAAGTTCCCAAACATGACTAGCATGGACCGAGTCCAGTTCCCTTCGACACGGCAAAGTGATACGGGCTGAAAGAATTATGATTTCATCATATAGCCCAGGAAGATCCCGATCAAAGCTACAATTATGACAATTACAAAGGAAAAGCCACCACCACGCCTCTTGCTGACTTCCCGTCTCATCATATCCTGCCATGTGAACAGAAAGACATGATAAACTGAATCACAAATTCATGACAAAGGGGAAGTCAGTAAATAAGAATTATTTCTTCAGGGGCCTAGATGCTAGAATCAGTGGTAGCCCCACCACAAGGGCGAGCCAGGGCCGGGCTCCAGGTCACTGGATTATAGCTAAGGTTCCCTACTTTCCTATGCTTGCGCCATGCGGCCATGGTGCTCCGGGCTCCAAGCTCTGAAATGTAGACCCCACACTTTCTAGTCTCCCCTTGACGCTTCATGGGACGTTCTTTTTTTTTTATATAGTAGTATAACATAGACGTTGACAATATGTATCAAATTTGAGGCAATCACATGGTGCCTATAGATTTTTATGCTAAAACTTTGTCCCTGCAAGCTTCAGATCCTTGGTCCACCGCTGGCTAGAATAGCATATGAAGTTTATATTTTATAGGTAGGAACCACTATGTACAGTTTATAAGCCTCACAGTTCGAGGTTCATCTCGTTGTCTATTGGCTTCATCAACGCACCACTACTTTTATTTGCCATACTCAAATTCTCAGACAATCGTTTTTATTAGCGTGTAAAGATCTAAGACATCACAACAACGAATGACTTGTTCGTTGAGCGAAGCTATTTCTCACTGCCAAGAGGTTACAACATGAGTTCATGAATTCATATTTTAAGATGACCCTCGAAACTCCTGCATGGCTGCATCTTTCAGCTCTCTTGGGCAGTCCTTAGTTTATGTTCCAATTAGTTTATACCATTACTAATAAGGATTTTAGTAGTTCAGGGCAGTTTTAAATATCGGCCGATTCAGAGATTAATCGGCCAATTAATCGCTATTCAGGGGTAGCCGGTAAGATAACCTCGAACCGGCTCTGTTTATTGGTGAGGCCGATTTATCGGTCTGACAAGCAATTTATCGGGAATCTCCCGATTAACCGGTCAGGCCCCTCAGGCCGAAACACCAAAAATTGTTTTTGTCCAATTTGTTTTTGTTCTGCCCCTCCAGGAATTGTTTTTGTGTTCTGCCTACTCTTTGCATGCTTTACACTTCTAATTGTTGAGTATAGCATATTTAGTGCTGGGAAACCTGGGATTTATAGAAAAACTTGCCGATCAATAGTCGACCGATAAAATCAATTAATCGGCTGATTTCTGATAATCTCTAATCCCAAGACGGCTGAGGAACAAACGATAAGCGATATCCTGAACATTGGTTCAGGGTGCAAAGTATTCATATTGGTTTCTTGTATTGACATCAATGTTTGTTTAACAGAAGTACTAGTGACATTCTAGAAGTGTGTAACAGTGTAAGTGGGGTGGCTCTCAATGCAAACTCTTCTCCTCACTCTGATAGATCAAGGACTGTAAGTACCATAATACAAATCTGTACAATTTTAATCAAAATAACGAAGACAGGATCTGGTTTCAGGTTGAAATGCAAAAACAAAATTACTAAGTAATAGATAAAGCAGCACATAAAGTTTGAATTCGTAGGAAATTGGAATATAATTTTAATCTTCAGAATACAGTAAATAAATTGAAAAGGAATTGGCTATCTTTGAAATGGATGTTGGAGATTCCCTGGATTTTATTTTGAAAAGGGTGGAAGTTTTTTCATCTTTCCAGCTTTAGTATGGAATAGCAATTTTGGAGCTTTTGTATTCATCAATTTGAATATAACGTGTGAACACTTCATTTTATTTACAGTTCCTACTTTGGAGCCTGTGTATTCACTAATTCAAATATAAACATGTACATTTATTGCCACAGGTGTTCCTTAATGTACACAACAGTGATGTGCCTTTTGAGCTTCATGTCAGTGCCATGAAACTGCTTTATATTGCCATAACGTGGTTAGTTTGAGCGTCAATTCAAAATGTTCAATTAGTCATAAAGAAAACAAAAAGGAGAAATTTTCGACAACAGAAAATAATTCGCAGAATAAGACAACTAAAACATTCACAAAAAAACCAACATTCAATTTCATATGATGGTAGCTATTTGGATTTCCTTTTTCTCTATGGATATGATGTCAAAAAATGGTATCATCTAGTAGGTGGCACAGTGCTAGATAAGTTCCAAAAAAAATAAGCAATAATATTCCAATATGAAGCCACAATACAATAGCTAGAAAGATAAGAAGCAGTACTGCACTCACAAGTTCCTGTCTAATTTTATGGTTCTGTTGAATTGCAGAGTTCTTTTCTTCGGTCAACTTAGAGATCAATGCTCCAGCCTGCAGAACAAACTTGAGAACATAAGAATTGTCTACCACCAGATACTAAACAACACAGCCATTATTCAGAAAAATAAGAGAAGAGGTAAAACCACAGGAAACAGCAAAGAGAATAGCAATGAAATTCTGTCATGATACAAAATGACAGTTATCAAGCACTATAATATACCATATAGGGCAAAAACAATTAGGGAGATTAGCAAAACTTTGAATCAACTAAATCACCGATGAGCTTATTATAAAGTCACATCCTAAAGAGAATAAGGATAACAACTGACCTCTAGAGATTTTTCTTGAGGCTCAATGCGTTCTCGCAGTGCCTACAATGATTACAGAATCGAGTAAATTCCCCTCTTGAGGAAAGAACCAATAGAAGCTAAACGATGGGTGTAAGTTCAATGAGCATGACAACTCACTCTGGTGAATCCCCCAGCAGGACCATCTCCATTTTCTGATTCACCCCTAGATGGGGAGCCTTCTTCGGATTCTTCAGGAACTGGAGATGGTGGCTGTGGAGGAGCAACATAGGTGACTCGTAATTTCACCTCTTCAACTTTATTCCCAGATTCCTTTGTAAACTGCCAAGCCATCCACAATCAATCAATTCAGTAAAGGTGTACCAGCAAAGTCGATTGAAAATAAATAGTTAAATACTACGAAACATGAAATTTGCAGCTGCATAGACAGATGACTTGATCTCATATATGTTATGCCTCATTTGATTCTCTAAGAAAACATATCAAGGAGAGAAACATTACCATCTCTCCTGTGACATCCTTGACATTTATGCCAGAGGGTGCAACGACACTCTGGACAAGGAACTTATCTTTGCACTGCATGTCAGAGGGGGCCTCCCGCTGTGCTTGCATTGTCACTGCAACAACAAATGTCACAAAAAAGAAGGATGAGTCATCATACCAAGAAAACTGGGGGAGGGGAAAAGTCTAAAAGTCACAAACCAACAACATCGCAGGTGGATCGTGGCAAGACTACCCCTGTGTTGGGCCGCACGAGTACTTCTTTGGGCTCGTAGTTTTAACCTGAAACAACGAAGAGACAGAGAGAGATATTAAACACAATACAGCCTCTTTGAAACCATGATTTTTTGCAAGCTTTAGATTCCAGTGACACCGCTCCAAACAGATTGAATGATTTCAGTGTCTTCAGGCAATTAAACACCAGAACGTTTCACTTCAAAGTTCTAACCATCGAATGTCAAGGAAAACAATGAAATAACCTAGTTAAGAAAATGCAATCAAGAACAAACCTATCCCAAGAGTCGCACCAATGGCCGTATTTTGACACAAATTAAACAGTACATAAAAAATGATGATTAGGATGCAGTAGTTGGTATGGCACTGTATGTCTGTATGACACAACATAACACCCTCCAAGGTGCATGCCGTCAATTCTAGAGTTCAAATTCCCCCCACACAAAAATCTAGACTTTGAACAATCAAATAACAGAGAGACATGTACATCAAACCATAAGAAATAATGACATACAACTGGATTTCAGAGAGAGAGAGAGAGCTCAAAACTATTTATGCTACAAAATAAGCGAAAACAAATACAATTTCAAATACCAACGCGCACATAAAATCCTATGCATCGTGACACAGCTATCTGGATCACATTTTTTCGATCACTATCGGGTCAAATCCAACGATATGATTCCAGGGAATCAAAAAATTCGATGAATAACACCTGTGACATGGTATACCACATCGAAACGTACAACGCATCAAGGTCCCCCCTGGGATTTATCTAGTTCTAGGGTTCCACGACGATTCCGTGTGGAACAAAATATCAGACAGAGTTTTTCTGGAGAGGACAGACGAACCTTGAAGGCGATGTAGTCGTCGCTGAGATTCGATAGCTGCAGCGAGCACGAGATCTGCTTCTTCAACTCAACTGCTCAAAAAAAAACAGACGAAGATCAGTGGCCCATCGATCCACGCCGGTCGAAGGAGAACAAGAAAAGATCTTCTTTTGCAAAGGGGAAAGATAACGGGAGGTGCGGGTAAGGGGGCGTACATGGGAAGCTGAGCTCGATGGGATCGATGCGGAGAAGTTCGCCGGCGGGAGCTGGTCCGGGGGAGGCCATTGCCGGAGGCGGGGGAGAGGCAAAGGAAGATCTCGGGGGTCGGAGCGGTGGATGCGAACACGGGTGGTGGTGGAAGCCTGTAAGGGGCGAGACCAAAAAAAAACGAGGAAATAAAGAAGAGAAATACTGATTTGGCTCTCGTTTTTCTTCCAACTTTCGTCTTTGTAACTGCAGTCAGCCACGAAGCGGTAGGTACGAGGCGGAGCTCCAGGCGAGTACGCGGCGATTAGGTCAGCCTCTCGTCGGCGTCGCCGCTGATCTCCCCGCATCTGTGGCCTCCGGGCCATGGAGGCGCGGTGGATCTCGGCCCTTGTTGACGGGGCCCGGAGGCGCGGTGGATCTCGGCCCTTGTTGACGGGAGGGTTCCGTTTTCTGTTTTTTTTGTCAAGGTTTGTTGGGGTGCCGTTCTGATGGCGGCGGCGGCGTCTCTTTCAATAAGGTCTCCCCGGCTTCAACCCCATCTCGGCGGTGACGTCGAGAAGCTTGTGGGAGTGGTGTGTTTCTCAAGAGTTTTTTCTGATGGTGACGATCTACGGATCGTCGTGGAGCTTCATCGGCGGTTCATCCTTCTTCTTCGGCACCGGGACGGATGTGGTCTTCTTGACCCGTTCGGCGACTTCCCGTCTGCAACCAACAACGTCAGGCCGACTCAGGGAGGAGCGGCAGCGGCGGCGCGTTGTCGACACGGTCTGGAGGTTGAAGATGAAGGGCATCTCAAGGATCTCGTTGTAATTTTCATTTTTGTTGAGATGTTTTGTACGGTTCGATGTTTCTTTTAATGGCAGGGTCCTTTTCGCAAAAAAAAAACTGCAGTCAGCCAAAGTAGCCAAAGCACATTTGATACCCCTTCCCAACAAATATTAGAGTTGTTTGCAACGGCTCTGTCAATTCTTGTACACAGAATTATATCTTCTATGAAGTTATGATACACGATTGCGTACTCTCGAAAAAAATAGTATTAGAGTTGTGCATGGTTTTCCTGACAACATTCGGAATATGGATTTTTGGCTCCCTAGATGCGGGTGCTCCCTTTATATCAAATTTGGAAGATCGTATTCATCTATAATCTATCTATACTACTATTAAAAGAGCAAACATGTGTTGATACATTAAATCTTATCTCTTCAATATTTGATGAACGTACTAGATCGCTCCAATGTTTGACAACTCAACACGCCTTTTCGTTTTCGTGATAATTACAAGGATTGCCACCGCTGAAAGAAACTTCCCAACTCCTGGTACGAAAAACCGGATCGGAGTCCGTTATTCATCCTTATATGAGAACCTGCCAAATTTGTCCCTGTCCCAGTCCAACGCAATCGATTCCGATCCCTATAATCCACGCTCCTTCCGGCCATGGTCTCGCGTACGTCGGCGAGATGGGTGATCGAAAGATGCTGAAAAAGTACAACTAGATCGATTTGGAGAACCCGTGGCAACGACAGCCATGCATGATGCTCATCAGATCGTTGCGTTAATTAATTGTTGAAGCCGCAATACTGATCGATCTCTGCTTGGTTCAGTTTGACATCATGTTTGGTTCAGGTGTTTTGCTAGGTTATGCATGAATGAATGAGGAGTGGCAATTCATATTTAAGGTCTATATCGAGGATGGTTGAGGGACGCAGAGGAGGTGTACTGACGGAAGTTTGAAGAAGGCAACATTCGAGTTTTGGCATGGTCGACAAAGTGTTCTTCACATGGCCCTTAATCCATAGAAAGGTGCACTTCGATTCACCACGTACTGAAGGTGTATCTTTGTCCCTTCTGCTGGAGGAGATATCCATTGTCTTTTGCAGGTTAGCTAGGCTCAGCCAAGTCCATTGCCTGCAGGTTCTACGCGTAGTCAGGCTTGGCATATTACTCACCTCTGGCGTCAAGTTTCTCCTTGGGTCTCAGTTCAGTATCATCCTGAATTCCCGATCAACTCGCCACGGCTGCCTTCAGTTTTGCACATCAAATCGCGTCCGACCTCGACGAGTGACTATTTGGTTCATCCATCTGACATGGTATTCTAAAAAAGTCTTATCCTTAATTTTTTTTCAATGAAACTGAACAGCATCAACTGAGTATCCATTGACGTGCTGCTATCCCATGGCCGTTGTTGACTTTTTTGTCTTAAATTCACGAGTATTTTTTCTTGCAGATTTCAGTAATTAAGGGACAAACATATCTAAGCATGGAAAACAATAACCAGCGTCCGACCTTATCAGTCTTATGTTTTTTCTTATGTATGCTTAGATGATGATGGCTTTATATTGAGAAAGATGCAGATTTTAGTAATTAAGTGACAAACATATCTAAGCATGGAAATCACTAAACATCATCCGATCTTCAGATGCGAGCATGCCAAAGTGGTCAGTGCACAGGAAAATTCAGTACATTGGCATGTTCAGCACCCTATGGAAATTGCAGATTTATATTATCCATTCACTTATCTAATATCAGATGATTGTATCGTTTTTCTTGATCATGTGCAGGTTACTTTGGCCTCTCTGGATGAATCTGAAGGTCAGTACATATGGTTAGATTCAAGAATAAAATTTGAAGGATCTCTATACAAAATTAAGAGGCACGACAGCTTCCAAATTGTTGTTTCTATAGGCTGGGCACAAAATTTATTCCCAGAGGCCTGTTCACCTTGATAAATGAGATTAGCCATTTTGATAATTTGTCCTAATATTATACGTGTGGTGCACATGTAAGCTTATATGTGTCATTTGGAAATATTTGCTGTTGGGAACTTGGGATATACAGATGTCCATTGTTTGTACATGCTCTGATCAGATCAGGGCTGTTATTTAGTTTATGCTTACATAGGAAATCTAGAAATAACATACATTTACAACTTTTTTATGCAATTGCCGTATAAATGCCATCACATAATGGCATCTGAAACTGCCTCTATGTTAATCGGACATCGCACCGCGTTTTAGATAATTCCTTTTGAATCAAAAGCCAGTTCACACAAGATTTAAATATTTCATTTATATTCACAATTTTAAATAAAATCGTCTCGAATGGAGCAGTACTTCACACAAGATTAGACATGATAAAAAGTAGCTCCACTCATTTGTCATAAAAAATGTGGTAATTGAACATATTCATGCCAAAAGAAAATTGCAAATTTTAACCAATTAAAATAGACGTCATATTCAGTATTGTCTTAAGTAGACGTGCGTTGCACGTGCACGTCAACTAGTACTTACTATTAAAAGAGCAAACATGTTCGGGATACATTAAATTTGTGCCGTTCAATATCTGATCAACGGTTAAGATTGCTCTAATGTTTGACAACTCAACATACCTTTTCGTTTTCATAGAAACTACGGGATTGCCACCGCTGTTCTTTTCCGTTCGATCCCCACGCCACCGATGGGTTTGACGACGCCGGCCACTCCGTCCTACGCCGCTGGCCTGTGCTCACAGCTCGCCGCCCCCAGTAGATCAATCCCGCCCAGCGCGCATCCTCCCCGTCGAACGCCAGCTCCCCGCGCAGCTCCTCCCCCACGTCCTGCTCTCCTTCTCCTACGACGCCGCGCCGCCAGGAGCGGCCGCAGCTGCCGAGATCTCCTGCCCCCTCCTCCCGGTACGAGCTGCTGCTGCTTACGCGTCGAGCGCGAGCCTGCCGCATACGCCTCCACGCACCCAGTCGCATGCGAGATCCCATCAGCCCGACGGATGGGCTGTTCAATCAACTGTACCCGATGGCACCAGTCCAGTCGGCGTCGTCAGCTTTGAGGATTTGGGATGGTCTAGCCCTGGACGTTGCTGGGTTATGCAGGGATAGAGTGGAATACGAGCAATGGATGGAGAGAGCAGGGAGAAGGCGAGGCACTGCCTTCGTGGAGGAGTCAAGGCGGTGCAGATCTGGCCGGTGCTGGGCTGTGGAGGGAGATGAGCCCGGGGAGACGAGGAGTCGAGGACAATGTCGTTGCTTCCTGCACATGGCGTGGTGCGGCTGCAGGTTCTTTCCCCAAGAGAAAGGGTCAAAGTTTGAGTGCTGCTTGTTGTTGCGGGTGTGTGTGCATGAGATTGAGAGAATCAAAGATGAAGTGAGAGGGAAATTGTTTCAGAGAAATTAAGAGCAAGTGCGTCCGGTGTTGCTTACTACTAGCTTTGATTAAATTTTATGCCATTGTATTTGATCAGCAGGGATGAGGTATACAGAGGACTATTTATTACGGTGATCGCGTTCATGCTTGGAGACAAGTGCAGCTCGGCCTGCAGGTAATCATATATTTGGGGGTCATCATAGGTAATAGCGTTCATATCTTCTGCTCCCAGACAGCTAAGTTAGTTTTTTTAAAAAAAAATTCATGCCCAGTGTTTTATTAATTTCATTTTCTGCTATAGGGATTAGGCCTCAACAACCATCTGCTGAATACTTAATATTTTCGCCACTTAACTTGAAGAAATAAAAGGATTAGCGATGCATTGCTTCTCTGTAATGCTCCATGTTCCGACTAATTATGCAACGTTTGTCAACAAAGTACTAAGATTTTATTGTTTTATCTGAGTTTCAGTTATAATTCTGGGTAAATACATATGTTTTTATTGTGGGGTAGCTGGCAGCGAGATGGGTTCAATCGAATACCAATGGAGTTCCATTCATTTTCGGAAATATATTATTCTTCTTGATTGTCTAAGTGCATGACTCAAATAGTCTAATTGTGAGACTGAATTCATATCAATAGCAATGGATTGTATATAAGACTGGAATTTCATCTTTCCCAATGAAGATAATACGTGACTGATGAGCCCAAATAGTTTCTCTTATTAAATAGATAACTAAGCATCCTGGATTTATATCATGGTTTTCTTTGTTCCGTCCATCCTTTTGACATTGTGAATCTGATAGCACCCCACTGAGGTCAACATACACATGTTGTGGTTATTAATATTTGCCTTAATGGAACACCTCTGTGTTGATACAAGTTGATCGGTTGCTCAGTGGTGGAGTCAGCACCCGACGACTCTGAGCGGCTGCCCGGGCTCATATGACAAGCATCCGCTTCAGAAGTCATGCACTGTCAGTTGAAAAAGCTGGATTTGTTTTGGCAAAATCGCAAACAAATATTATGAAGACTTAAGCCATACTATGAAGACTTCAAAGTATCTCAATGTATGACTAGAAGGAAAGTCTGTGTGATTTCTTATCCCTGTAGGATAATAATTTTTTACAGACAGTGTTTACCATTGTTTTTATCCAACACTATTTTATTTTATTCATTTTTGGCACCGAGCATTGGAAGATTTTTTGGTTGATAACTTGAGGGGCGCAGATATGAAAGAGGGGAACTCTAGAGAATGTGTATGTTTCTTGTCAGGTTTATCTTCAGATTCAATGTTTTGGCATTTTGTTTTGACATTAAGTTATGTCCATACATGCTTGAATTGGAGTTTTGAACTCATGGTTTCTCTTCTGCATCAATCTACTGCTCAGAACATGTCCGGGAGACTATCGCCGGCCCTGGTAAAATCTTCCCTACTTGTAAATTGTCCATTTAATCGTGAAAACGTGCTGCACGTACATGCAAACTAGTCTATACTACTATTAAAAGAGCAAACATGTTGGGATACTTTAAATCTTGTCCGTTCAATTTTCAATCAACGATCCAGATTGTCCCGATGTCGAGCAGCAAACATTTTAAATCTTGTTCGTTCAATTTTCAATCAACGATCCAGATTGTCTCAATGTTTTGATTTTGCCTTAGTCAGGATCAGCCATTGTCGATTTACAACTCCGAATTTGCCAACGCTATTTGCTAGTGACCGGTTTCTACACACGAGTCCATCTCCTATACGAATACGAGTCCACAACGACCAGATAAATGAGAAAAAAGGGACAGCGCGTAACCGGATCGGACGTCTAAAAAAGACATAAAAAACCAGCGACCTGTTTGTACTTTGTACTCCCGATAAAACTCCATGTCCCGTACGAGTCCATAAATAAAAAGCAACAAAAGAAAATGAAATCCAGATTGTCCGAGGGGAAAAAGAAAAACATCCGCACGCACAAGAAAAGAAGGCCAAATCCGGTTTGGTCTCGATATCTGGGTCGCTTTGGAAATCTATAGATCAAAATCCTACTCTGGCGAAAATCTGTGCAACATCAAGATCTCACGGCGGCGCGGAAAATCGACAAACAAGCTACGACAGGCAGCGGCACACGCCCACAGAACAACGGCGTTGACTCGAGGTCCTCATCAAGCAGACCACGGAATACACGCAGCAATCTTGCGCTTGGAGGCTCCCATCCCAGTGGTGCCAGCCATCGCATGCAAAATCCCAATTTGCGTTTGTACATGACTCATTATACTAACATTCATTATACCTGAGCAGCTGAGCGTATGATCCAAAGCAGGCAAAAAAGCAGAACAGGGTGAATCGGTGGTGTAGGGAGGCGACGGCCTGGGCGGAAAGTATGTGGAGAGCGATAACAGCGGGGAGGCGGCGGAGCAGGGCACGCGTCACAGGGAAGCGCCGGCGCGTACGTGAGAACAGCGGGGAGGCGGCAGTGCATGGGAGGACGTCGTTGAAGAAGGCACGCAAGAGCGACGGGCAGGCATGCGGACATGCGGTACCGGCGAGCGAGAGCGCTCCCGACGAGGCTCCCAAGTCCAAACGCCCCAGCGGCGCACCCCCTGCGGCGGTGCCGGCGAGCGAGAGCGCTCCCGGCAAAGCTACCAAGTCCCAATCCCCCAGCAGCGCGGCGGCTCGCGCTCTTGAGGCGGGCTCTACATCGTGCTCGCCTAGACTCGCATCTTTGTAAAAGGCCATCAGGAATTGCTGCTGCTTCACGTCATTGCTGCTGCTTCCACGCTTCCATGCGTTGAGTAGCACGAAGAGGGGAGAGGGAGGGCCAGACCCAAGAGTTAAGAGGATCTGCATGTGTAAGTGAGTGTTCCACGAACGTGGCTATCAAGAATTCAAAATACTCACGTCTGGTAAAATTTGTTTCATTTAGCAAGCGAGACCCAACAGCTAAGAGGATCAGGGGCGGGCACAGGATATTAACAGTGGGTATTCAAAGTAAAAAAAAATCCAATGCAAAACCTGAAGGTTCACAATTCAGTACAGGTTTAGCAAATCAAGACACTGACATGCGTTCTACCAAAAATTTCGGTACGACTACAACGTATAGGCCACATCATAATCAGATCGACGGAGAGCAATTACCGATTTTGTAGCTTGGAACTTGGAAAAGAAATCAAAGTGGATTCAGATTTTAGAACCCTACCATGAATCAATTTGGTGACTCGGTCAATGAAGCAGCCCAACGCTGGTCGCCGGTGCTCCGGCCGCTTGGTCGCCCCTACCGATGCTGTCGATGCGCCGGCCGCCTCGCCTAATCGCCTCTCAAATGAATCGATTAACTGCCGCCCAACGTCAGTGCCCTCGTGAAGTCGTACGTGGTATCGCTCGACCGACCAGGCGGTCAGCCTGGTAAAGGTATCTACTGCTGCTGTTGGGCTATGGGCCAATAGAACGGATCTATTCATTGGGCTATGATAGATAAATACTAGCTAAAATTTTCTTGCCAAAAATAATGGGTATTCAGCTGAATACCCATGAATACGTTTGTGCCCGCCACTGAAGAGGATCTGCATGTAAGTGAATGTTCCATGAACGTGGGTATCAAGAATTGCTAAATAAAAGAGGATGTTCTTCATCTATTTGCTTGCGACATTTGATTAGATTGATTATAACATGCTTATGTTTGAATGCTACCTTGATGTGTGGAGCAAAGCAAAGCTGACAATGGATCTTTGCTTGTAGGAATCTCTTTGTGGACAGTGTGCTTCTGACTGGCTGTACAACAACATAAGTTCCATGAAGTGCGGTTCAGTCCCAACAATCAGGGTGAGAAAAATCGACAAACGGATATTTGCCGGCCTAACTGGTATACAGTTTTTAAGAGAAGCGGTGTTTTCAAAGCAGTGTACGGAAAAGGAGAAATGTGAAATATTGCGTGGTAAGTTGTGATACCGGTTATTATTAGTTTTTTACTTGGTTATTATTAGTTAAGTTTGCATATTGCCATGCCTTTCCAGCAGATGATGAGTTATGATATATGTGTCGATATTAACTTGCACCAATACATGTAATCCAGCTAGGTACGGTTTTCTTCTACTTGTAAATTGTCTCACTTAATTGTGAAGCCGTCCTACTTATAAATTGTTCCATTTAACTGTGAACACGTGCGTTGCACGTACATGCCAACTAGTACTATTAAAAGAGCAAACATGTTGGGATACTTTAAATTTTGTCCGTTTAATTTTCGATCAACGATCCAGATTGTCCCGATGTCGAGCAGCAAACACTTTAAATTTTGTCCGTTTATTCTTCGATCAACGATCCAGATCGTGTTAAGGTTGGAAATTTATTTTTGTACTTTCCAAATTGTTGTGCGGTTGTATGTGTTTGTATCGTTTTGAAGCTGGACATCTATCCAGCCGGACGATCGTCAAGTTAATCTTGGTGTACGTGTTTGTGTCGTGTTGAAGCTGGTCATTTATCCGGCCGGACGGTCGTCAAGTTAATCTTGGCCGTAGTTGTTGGCATGATTGAGTTTTTTTTCTCCAGATTGCACGTAAGCCCTGCACTTTCCAAAATTGCTGCGCGTGATCAATCTTGTGCGTGATCAATCTTCACCGTTAATACATCTTAGTTTTACTTTGGTAAATCTCCACCGTTGTTTGTCTCCGTCGCCGCTCTGTGCAGCGCTAGCGCGCCTCCGTTCGCCGTCGAGGACGCAGTTGCCGTTAACGTCACCGACATCAACAAGAACTGTACGAAGTCTCCCCTGTTCTTCTTCTCCGTGAGCACGTGCACGCCTACAACTCGGAGTAGAGCAAGGAAAAGCACGAGCGTGACGATGGCTGGGCTGGGCATCGTGAGGTTCAAAAGTTTCAGTGGGAAACGGCAGCGACGCTGGGCCGTGCTCCGTCGTCCTCCGCGCTTGCTGCCGCCCGCTCCCACGCCCATGAGCACCGCGCCGCAACTCCAATCCAGCCTAGCCCCGTGCAGCTCTTCCCGGCAAAACCCTCACCACACGTGACCGATGGGCCAGAGAGAGATCGATGCTGGAGTCCGGTCACGGTATGTTCAAACCTCGCTGCCAACTTCGAGGATCACCTCTGCACCTGAGAAACAATACAATTATCGCTGCAGCAACCAGTCCCTTCCATGGTTGCTCACTCATCTGCTCCCACTACATCACCACGCTAAAACTGCAGGATCCACAATACCACAAGGAGATGGTGGGGAAGTGGGAGGAGGAGATCAGGGAGCTGCGATGCCGCCAACGAACAGAACCGTGCCGTCCTTCACAACGCCCAGCCCAGCTCTTCCATATCCGCCAGTAGGGCAGCTCTCAATCTCATCTGCTTCAGCTAGCTGCTCCACAAGATTTTCAGTTCAGGTAAGGCAAATAACCCGTCGATAGGCTCCTAGGACATATGCGACGATTAATCTCTCTACTAATCCATCGATCCTAATTTTTCTGATTTCCATCTCATGTGTATGACAATACGACGCACTGTTCTCTTCGTGGCAACTGCCAGAGACGCTCCCGCTGCCGGCGTCGGTCATGCTGTAGACAAGAGGCCGAGTTGCGGACAAATTACCCGTTACCTCCTGAAGCGAAAGATGGTCAAAACACCACTCTCCAACGCTATGCGGTCTCCCTCAGCTCAGTGTTCAGGTGCCGCCGCCAACACCTTACTCCTGCATGTCTGGATATATGGTAGTCATATGCGTATCCGGGTTACAAGGAAGCGTTCCCGGGTACTCTCTCGCTAGAACTAGGAGATTACTCTCTCTGATCTGATCTGCCTAGCTAGCTTGCTTTTTAAGATGATCCTCCTACTCCTACTTCCGGTCCTCCTTTTATAGTACAAGGGGATCCCACAAGGACACGTTGAGTACCCCTTTTGGGTAGGTGGATCGCCAGTCTTTGTCTGCTGCGGGGGCCACAATGCACGCAGCGCGTTCCCCTCTCTGTCTGACTATCGTTTCCCGGTAAGGGGGTGCTCGGGACGTCGTTCCCGGGGAACTATCGCATACTTAACTTGGCAGTGTATCTGATGTCCGCAAGGTTGTCAGTACCTTCTTCAGAGTCGTTTATGGGAACCCCTGGTTCCCGGGATGCGACCTAGCCCCCGGACACGATCACAACAACATGTGGTCGTTGATGGGGTTGTGTCCATCAGTGTCCACTTACGTCGCATCCCACCGCCTGATGTAGGTCCCACGACCTAGGCACGAACCACTAGTTCTCACATCCCGTCTCCTCGATTTCTACGCACAATCATGACCTTTCCTGAAAAGAGGAGGTAACTGTTGCACGCGGCATCTCAGTCAGTAGGTTTCTCTCCGGACGGACCGACTGGTTCCCTCTTGTTGACTTCGACGCCCATCTTCTTTCTGCATCCTTCTTCCTATTCCGTTCCAGGACGAAGGCCAATCCCCATCTTCCCATCCTCCAAAGATCTCTTTCATGGCGCCACCGGCCCCATCCAGTTCTCGCGGCGATTTACGGGAGAAGAGAAGGAGCAGGCGTGGATTTTCCAAACCCAATCGTTTAGGCAGGCTGACTTCGGCACTCTTCCCACCTTCGCCGATAGATATGGAATCTGTCAAGGCAGTGGTAGCTGACGAGCACAACGAATGGAGGCGTACTGAGATTCGAGACCCTTTCACAAAGGGGGAAGATAACGGGAGGTGCGGGTAAGGGGGCGTACAGGGGAAGCTGAGCTCGATGGGATCGATGCAGAGAAGTTCGCCGACGGGAGCTGGTCCGGGGGAGGCCATTGCCGGAGGCGGGGGAGAGGCAAAGCCGCAAAGGGAGATCTCGGGGGTCGGAGCGGTGGATGCGAAGACGGGAGGTGGTGGAAGCCTGGAAGGGGCGAGACGAAAAAGAGAGGAAATAAAGAAGATAAATACTAATTTGGCTCTCGTTTTTCTTCCAACTTTCGTCTTTGTAATTGCAGGCAGCGAAACTAGCGAAATCATCTTTGATACCCCACCCAACAATATTAGAGTTGTTTGCAACGGCTCTGTCAATTCTTGTACACAGAATTATATCTTCTACGAAGTTATGGAATGCGATTGCATGCTCTCGAAAAAAGATATTAGGGTTGTGTGTGGTTTTCCTGACAACATTCGGAATATGGATTTTTGGCTCCCGAGATGTGGGTGCTCCATTTATCTTAAATTTGGAAGATCGTATGCATAAGTTAAAAAACAAAGGAATATGCACGGTTTCCTCTGGTTGTCCATGAAAGGTGATTGGATGAAACCTAGCGCTCGTTCCCAACCCTCCTCTTCGCCTTCTTCCCTGCGTCTGTGTGTGCCATCAGGCAAAATATGTTCAGTGTCGGTCGAGGCGAATCTGCCCTTACACGCGCGTTTGGTAGGTGGAGCGTGGCCTTCCCAGCTGGTGTTTTAGTGACAACCTCGTCTCGGCGAGAGGGGGGGGGGGGGGGGGGGGGACATGTTGTAGTTGTGGTGCGACCAGTGTTGCGGATGACAAGTGATGCCCACCTGAAGCCCACGTCCGCTGGTGATTTTTGTGCCACCAGACGTCTGCAAGCCAATCCCCTGAATGTGTTGCAACATCGGATCTTAGTTGGGCGGTGATGGAGAAATACCCAATAGCAATAATAAATATTTATCTTAAGTGTTTATATTTTTGTGCTATAACCTTTCTGAAATTTGAGTATGTTGATTCAGAGAAAAAACAAGCACATGTGGAAACATAAAAGACCCATCGGTTCCATAGTCCAGCCTCTAATACTAACTTATGTGCTGCATGACGATCTCATTTTAATGATCATGGGCATTCTAAAAGTAACAAGGATGTCAACAACAAATGGGAGCACATTGTTGGCAGAACGATGAGAGTTGGACAAACCCAGTCATTTGATATACTATTTCACGTCAATTAAATACAACCTCTTAAACTATTTGTGGACTTTTGTGTATTTCTGTAAAGAACTTCATATTTAACTCGTGTTATATATTTTTATTTACACAAAGTTCTTACTCTATTCTTTTAGCCAAACATGTGCCTATATCACCCCTACTAATATTCATTAATTACAATATATTGTACATGCAATCTATCCACATCATTTATTTTTGTAGCCATACGATTGTCCACGTCACCGATTATTTGTCGATAAATACACAAAGATTTCACGTCAAATAAATATAACCTCTCGACCATGTAAATTTTGAATATTTAGATAAACAACTTCATATTTCATTCGTGGTTTCATTTACACCAAGTTCTTAATGAAATTCCTGCTGCGACACGCGAGATATTCTTCTAGTGTGATAGACTATTTATTTTTTAGGTAAAATGCAAACATAAATAATGAATTTTCCATTTGTTGTTGTTTGTGAAAATAAAGAGATGACATACTTAAATAATTTTAAAGTATTAAGTACAAATTAATATATTATGGACATGAGAAATATCTAAAATAAAAATTGTTTTTGAAAACCTCATAGTTTATAGTGTTTTTGGAAAATTATGCAATTAAACATGGTCTTCACCATGAAAAATTGTAATAAAATGTTTTCATGGTTATCTCGCAGGAAATAATCATTGTATCATTATGGTTAAATTTTATCATTTACACTTGTTCAGCAAATGTTAGTGCCAACCAAAAATTCAATAAAACTCAAAACAAGGCACTGATAAAATTGTTACACAATGGTTTTGTTGGTTTCAAATTTTCATCTTTTTTATTGCTGACAATGATTTGGTTAGAGAACAGAAGGAATGAAACAATTTCTACTGCAGTTTATCTTTTGGTAAATGTTTCTCAACACTTGCATCATACACTCAATTTCTTATCTTAATAAAAAACTAGATTAGTCATTGGAAACAAGCCCAGCCGTCCGCCCACTTGGAGAAACGTCCTTCACCGTTAGATCTAGGTCACCCGAACCACGAACCACCTTATAAAAGCTATCCTCTCTCCCCAACCCTCACTTTCCCTTCGCCGCCGCCTCCCTACATTAGAGAGAGACAGAGAGAGGGAGAGAAGAAGCGCGCCGCGAGAGAACTCCGGGAGAGGCGTCGAGATGGTGCAGCGGCTGACCTACCGGAAGCGGCACAGCTACGCAACCAAGTCCAACCAGACCCGTGTCGTCAAGACCCCAGGTGAGTGGGATCAGCGGCTCCTGATTTTGCTAGTTCATGTTGTTAAATCTAGCAAGTGCTCCGATAAGGTTAATGTTCCTCATGCCTGTGACTGGAGTTAGATAGAACGATGGATTAACGTGAAATTTACATCTGTCTTAACGCACTCCTGGTAGTCTGGTCTTCTCCCCGGATCTTAACTCACAGTTTTTCTTCATTCGCGTTACTGATTATTAGGTGGGAAGCTTGTGTACCAGTACACCAAGAAGCGGGCGAGTGGGCCGAAATGCCCAGTCACCGGGAAGAAGATCCAAGGAGTATGTGTTCATTTCAATTTTCACATGCTCTTTTAAATTAGTTTTCTATGGACTGTGCTGGATTATGCGATCGGATAATGCCTGCATTTCAGCCAAACGGTCACTGATGAAAATGTGTAAACTATACTCCATACAAAATCAACTACGTTTAAAGTCCCGTTCCTATGCATTTCAGCATTAATTTCCTGCTGAATTTGTTTTCATGTTCATTTGAAGTCGGGATTACAATTGTCAGAAGTCCTAATTCTCGCTGAATCTTGCTTTGCGTGTCTTTGTTTCTGCTTAACTGGTTGTCCATACCTGCTGGTGAATTTACCATTCATATTTTGTGCTTATTTAGTTGTTTCTGTTAGTATCACTTTCTGAGTTTTGTAAGCCCAAGTGAGTTGCATACTCTGGCACCTGTGGACTGTCATTTTATCGTTTAAGACTAGTTTTCTTCTGAACACCCCGTGTTACTATTTATTTTTTGATGGAAAGCACATGAACTTGCATACTTGCATATCAAATGCACATCTTCACACTGACATGTGTTGTATGCGCGAGATTATGTGTGTTTTTACATTTCCACATGCCTTCAGGTACTTGCATTTGTTCATATTTTATTTCGTTCTGATTGTTGGGCCAATGATTAACTGAACATGACAAGCATATGTCTGAAATTTTTATGTTGACTACGCCTAATCTTCTCTATGAGGCCTAATATTTTGTGTTGCCTCAGAGCCTTTAGGATTCCCGGTGTTAGTCGAACTATAAGATGCTCATTGTAGCAAAGTCATACCATGATGTTTGATTGGTGTTCTATTTATTATTGCACATATTTTCTAGTTTTCTATGTGTTTTCTTGTCTGGTCATGAATTTAGACCCATCTAGTCTGTTAATCTTAATCCCGTGTCTTTGTGGAAATCATATTGTTGCTGTCATTTTATGCATGTTGTTTTGACTTGATTGCTCTCAATTTTAAGTTTAATTGCATATTTAAATTTTTGCTTAGTAAGACATTACAAATCTGCATAGACATTACAAATCTGCATTTGTAATCAAAGCACGCACATACTCCCTTCGTTCCTAAATATATGATGTTTTAGGTGCTCCTTTGTTGTCTAGATGCGTACTAAAATGAGTGAACATACACACTAAAACGTGTCTAAATACATTTGTATACATGTGAATGTGGATAAAGGCTAAAACATCTTATTTTTAGAAACGGAGGGAGTATGTAGAAGTTCAAGTCATACCATGATGTTTGATTGGTCTTCTATTTATTCTTGCACATATTTGCTAGTTTAATATGTGTTTTCTTGTCTGGTCATGAATTTAGACCCATCTAGTCTGTTAATCTTAATACGGTGTCTTTTTGAAAATCGTATTGTTGTTGTGATGTTGTGCATTTAGTATTGACTGTTGATTGCTCACTTTTAAGGTTAAGTGCATATTTAAATTTGTGCTTAGTAAGACATTACGAATCTTCATTTGTAACCAAAGCATGCACCTATGTAGCAGTTCAAGTATAATTTCAATATTGGCAACGGTTGAAGTGATATTTGATATATTCAGTGGAACATTACAAGCTTATGCCTGATTTTTTTATGTTTCTAAATTCGTATCTTTTCTATGAGCTCCCCTGCATTATCATATTTCATTGGCTTATGACTGATGCACAAGCTTATCTGCCCGTTTGCTCCTATGTTTACTTTGCCTTTGACAGCAAAGGTGCACTATGCATATGATGTGCCCTTCCATTGTTCAAATGATTAACTTTTTTAATTACTAGGGTTCTATATAAAACTCTTCTGTTCCCACTGTCAATCGTTTGTCATCTTTGTGATCTGTTTTAAAAATTCAAGGAATTTGCTAATGTCCTTTCTGAAGCTGACATTTACCTTTTACTTGGAAGTGGAATTGTCTGAGTCTGACTGCTCTTTTAGAGGAGACTGCAATTTTCTGTAACTCACTTGCTGCTAAGTTCTTATTTGTCCACCAATCATCTTTTCGCTATAAGCTGTATTTGAGCCCATAACATATAACATGCTGTTGGATGGCTACTTGAACTTATCGTCTTACTATAGTATACACAGTAGGTAGACCTTGCCACTTGGCTAGCCCCATAAATTTATGCTAGTTTGTTGGTACATTAAGCTGCTTCATTAACACTTTGATACTTTTGCATTCTCATGGAAGTTTCATTTGCTAAATTGCAGATTCCACACCTGAGACCTACTGAGTACAAGAGGTCCAGATTGTCTAGGAACCGGAGGACTGTAAACCGTCCTTATGGTGGTGTTCTGTCTGGTCCTGCAGTCAGGGAGAGGTAACCATCCTGTATAACACATACCATACTTAACTCATCTGCTGTGTATCTAATCTGTTGTCTCACTCGCAGAATCATCCGGGCGTTTTTGGTTGAGGAGCAGAAGATTGTGAAGAAGGTGCTGAAGATCCAGAAGACCAAGGAAAAGACCACCAAGAGCTAAACACTTGTGCGAGCATATGTTTTGAGTTTCTTCGAATTTGTTTTAATCAATCAAGAAATTTTCTCTTCGGATATGGGGAATCCTGGCTCTAGTGTTTGCCTTGCTAGTATGTGAGATTGATGTGGTTCTCAAGATTTTGCGCGCTAGTTCTCTTTGAATGCTTAACCTTCGATGACTCACATTTTGTTTCTGTGCTGTTTCGCTTGGGAGCACAATGGCGAATTTTTCTAGCATCATCTTTATCTTTGTTGAGCCCATATCATGTGGCTGGGTTTGTCCAATGTACGATATAAGACAAACACATACATCATATAGAACATAATTACCAAATCAATAATTAAACGATAATCAGAATAAAGGCAATTTTAACAATTCAACAATTCATGAATGAATGGATCAGTCGTCCAACTGTTGATCTTCTGGCTGTAACCGAATTGGAGTACCTCATTCAAATATGAACCAACAGACTCATAGTGAATGACTTCTTCTCAAGGTGATTCTACGAATAGGCGGCCAACTCCATAAGTAAGAATCACTGAATATAATGCAACAAAATCAAAGCAAACAAACAGAACTGAACCAAACAAAACTTACATTTTGCACTTGTGCATAGCAACCTTAGAGTTTTGCATAGCGGTCCATCTATGGTGGAGAGAGTCCTCGAGTTATGCGTGGTATGAATTGTATGTGTCTCCACGTAGTTCTTGTGTTCATGGTAAAATGTGTGGATTTGCCACCCCCAGAACTTTAAGCTTTGTTCCACCAATAAGATCCATACTTCTGACCAACCAAAGTTTGCACACTACTTATCTTCATGGATTGATTACCATTTTTTCTTGTCTTCGGCTTTGGGTCTGACATTTGGTTTAACAGTTGGACGACATATCCCTGCACCTGAGATGTACGATGTTGGCCTCGACCATTGGATCTCCCGTGAGTCGCACACATGTCCGAGGACGACGCGGAACACCTCGACCAGAACTGCATCCACCCTAGCAAGCTGCAAGCGCGAAGCTCGAAGAGCCGCTCTTCTCCTGCAATGAGCGTCTCAGTGTGATCTCCTCGTCGTACGACGTGCCACGGGGCTCCAATCCTCCACCGTGAGCTCATACCAGTCTTTGTCGGCTTTGGACCCCCACTAGCTACCAAAGGTGGCCATGGTGAAGCGGAGGGGAGAGGATGGGGAGGGGACTGTAGCAGAAGCGGTTGAGACATGCTACATTTTTGTCCGGGGCGGGATTGGGGTGTATCCCTTTTAGTCCCAACATATTACCCTTTCGGTGGGCAGGCTATATAGGACCCTCATTCTCTTCTTTCCAGGGTCAGACATGATATAGAGCTTATAGCCTTTGCTCCTCTTCCCTTAGTAGCCCTTAGTAGAATCCTAGGGCCATATATGGTTGGTTCGATAGCTCTGACCTACGCAATCAGATCAGCGACTGTTCGTAGTTCGAGATGACAAATTTTGATGGCATGGGAAACTTCGTGCTGTGGCAGTTGAGAGTCAAGGACGTGATGAGAGAACATGTATGACTGAGGACGATCAAAGCTGATGCTACGAGGCATTCCAAGATGGAAACTAAAGACTAGGAAGAGATGAAAATCAAAGTAGCCGCCATACAACTGTGTTTGTCTGATCAAGTTTTGTACCATGTGATTGACGTGGAGTCATCGAATGAGATCTGGATGAAGTTGGAAGCACAGTTATTTCCTGGACAAGACCATGGCGAATAAGTTGTAGCGAAGCAACAACTTTATGCCCTGAAGATGCAAGAGGGGGCAAACCCTACGATCTTAAAGCCAAGGTCAAGGTGGAGGACAAGGCTTTACTTATGCTTACTTCGTTGCTAAGTACTAAAAAGGATTGGTTGCCGCTCTGGCATACGACAAGACCAACATAACTGCAACTACAACACTTCTATCTTATGATCGAAGAGAGAAAAAAACTTCTAAGGAAGTTGCTTCTGCTAGTGCAAATGACAGTCAGGAGTTGATGGTCAGAAACAATAATGGTGGCAAGTCGAAGACAAAGGGAAAGAAAGGGCCCCAATGTTTTCATGTGAAGGAGTGGGGTCTTATTAGGAGGCATTGTCCAACGTGGAGGCCTGATGGAGCTGCAAATATTGTGAACTCCGCTCTTGCCGAAGATAGTGAACTTTTGGCCTTGGAAAGCAAATTGTTCGATGAAGTGTAGGTATTGGATCATGAAGCTCTTTTCATGTGAGCGTTAACAAGGTGTGGTTCTATTCAGAGGCGGAGCTATGACCAGTTCAGGGGGGCCGCCGCCCCCCAGCCGAAGACAAATTTTGTAAAAATGCAGTGCTTTTTGGCCTGTTTGTGTCCAAAAACAGTGGAAATTAGCCCATTTGCCCCCAGCATTGGCCCAACATCACTCTATAGCCCATTTGCCCCCACCCATCCAACCCAAGCTCCACCACTGGTTCTATTCCTACAAGTTTGGTGATTTTTGAGTGGTTTATCAAGTCGATGCTGCGCCTCAGCGGGCATTGCAGACATAAAGATCAAGACAAGAGAGGATGACGAACAGGTGCTCGAGGATGTTAGATACGTACCAAGAGCTCAGAAGAATCTGATCCCACTTTGGGAATTTCGTGGTAAAAGTTATCTGTGTAGTGTGGACAGGAACATCTTAACCATGAGGGTCATGAACAATAAGAACCTTGTGATTAAAGACACGAGGTCTGACAATAACATGTACAAGGTGTGTGTGCATCACTCCAGGTGGAGTTGAGGAGGCACAAGACGTGACACCATGCACAGTCGAGTAAATTGAGTCCGGTGAGCATTGGGAGGCTGACTCATGCGAGTGAGAAAAACAAAACCAAGTCCACCATAAACAGGTGTTCGCACAAAGATGCCGATTTCAACGTGAAGTTTATTAGAATTCGTGTTGAATATGTGTATAGTTACATTTAAATTTGGATACGCGGTCGGTTACTTGTTGGATTTGTTCATCATGACATGGTCAGAGGAGGACATCCTCTTAGCTAGCTCGACAGATGGTATTTTTCGTCCTTCAATAATCTCAACCTGCGAGTACATTTCCCCTTTATCACTGTCGTGTTATACGTATACACTGAATCTGGACATGTTTTTCACTTGGGGACAGGCTAAATTCCCAAAGGAGCATATATATACAGAAAAGTTACCCCAGATTCGACTCAACCTTGATACTGTATTTGCTTTGAAATTTGTGGGATGACAAACACACATAGGGATAGGGCATGCGATATTACATTTGTCTCCCTCCTCAATTCAGCCGCAATCACGACCAGGTGCACCCAGCAAGTCTTCTAGCTCTGCACAAGGATGAACATACAGGAAACATAGAACAAAGCAGTTGTAACGCACACAGCTTATAAATACGGGAGCCTGCCAGAACGCTCTGGTTCATCGTCTCCCGGATGCTCAGTCGGTTGTCTCCTAGGGTTCCCTCCAAACACTTCAGCAGCTCAGGGCCTCATCTTTCGCATGCGCAGCACGAGGACATCTACCATGGCCTAGCTCATGAAGTGTTTGGGGGACTCTAGGTGGCACCCGACATTTTATCCAACACTACAAAGGATGGATCCTCGAGCTCTTCCCAGATGCCTTCAGAAACCGCGTCGCGTATGTTAGAATTTGGGCCCAATATGGGACAATCCAAATAGACAAATTCTGAAATCTCAAATTGGCCCATGTGCATGTGCATATGCATGGCTGGTTGTGGGGTGCTAAAGTTTAGTCCCACATTGCTAGTTGGAGGAGAGTTGCACCACCTTATATAGTGGAGTGTTGTGCTACTTGGTGTGCTTGTGAGAACAGAAGGCTCTCTCCCGCGCACTCCTCCTCCGCCGCCGCTCGCTCATCTCGTCACGACGCGCCGCGGGTTGCGGGAATGAGCTGATGCCTATATTTTTGCTGTTTAGGAAAATCGAGTCGTTGATGACTCCCAAGTGCAGGAGATCGTTGAAGTCTTCGCTGTGTAAGTATTAGTATCGATCCCAGAGGAGTAGAAGGTATAAGTATTTATCCTCTCAAATAAGAGTGTCACTTCTCTTATTATCTATGCACTAGACAAACTAAAAAGATGCAAGTGTTTTTGGGTTTTTTGGTGTAGAGAATACAAAGCTGAAAATAAAATATGATGAGTGGAAGCTCTCAAAGAGAGGAAGCCCAATCCCCTATGCAGTAAGAGGACAAGCTTGAGTGGTGTTTCTTATGCGTGGAAAACGTTCCCAAGGGCTACATGGATTTCATGGCAAAAATATTTCTAGAACAACAAGGTAAACATTTTGTCAAGTTTTAATCTTCTTTGGACGGAGCCATAATTATGTGTAGCTAAATAAATAAACTAAACCCCTTATGATGGATCATGTGGCCAAGTAAATGACTGCACAAGAGTTATTAAGACAA
The DNA here is from genome assembly GCA_947311845.1 of Poa pratensis. Classification (NCBI taxonomy): domain Eukaryota; kingdom Viridiplantae; phylum Streptophyta; class Magnoliopsida; order Poales; family Poaceae; genus Poa; species Poa pratensis. The sequence goes on along the minus strand of CAMZMU010000089.1, from coordinate 41,614,557 downwards.
AAAGTCCCACCATAGCATTACACTCTAAGGTCCCCGATATAAATCCCCTCCTAATGTAACTTCATGACTCGGTCAAGGGTTTACGTGTCCTCCCAAGTCTCCCTCAATCCATTACACTAGTGTGAAACACCTTCATGCATTACTCAATGTATGGTGCACTTCATACATTGTACATCAAGACAATCATAAAAGATAAAAACTTGACCAAATACTCAATACATGTTAAGTAGAAATCATTGACAATCCATCCTATGCCCCCAGGAAAATGAGAGAACTACTCACAACGCGAAACATGGTATGATTCAATGGTATAAGTGATACAACACAATCTGAAAATATAATCTCCCCACTAAACAATGACAAGTAACAATTCACAAACATGTAGAATAGTACTTAGACAATAGCTAGGGTTCGAACAATCTCAAACTATGAGGGGGATGAAGTGGATCACGAAGATGGTGATGGAGATGGTGCTGGTCTTCACGGTGGTGATGATGGAGACTTCCAGAGGGGGGATGGAGGAGCCTTCCGGAGGTGATTCCGGCGGCGTTTCCCCCCTCCGATCTTCTCTGGCGGCAGCCTTCTGTCTCCTGTTTCTTGGTTTTGTGTATCTCCGCCGCCTCCTTTCGCGAAACGTCATGGGACCTTTTTATAGGCTTTTTTAGGTCAAGACGAAGGCGGTGGAGAAAGGATCGACGGCTG